>JAPVCG010000038.1:351259-711754 GCA_029606305.1 Paecilomyces fulvus
GTGGAGCGTTCTCCGCCGCCACCATCAAAACACTCCAACAGAGGATCGACGCTGCCTGCGCCGACCCGGAGAAAGGCCTTCCAGGGACAACCGTTGTCGTCGTGGGTAGGGATGGCAAGGAGAAGTTTGCATACTCAGCAGGAAAGCGTGGATATGGAAGCTCCGAGTCCATGACGCTGGACAATGTCTTCTGGATAGCATCCTGCACGAAGATGATCGTTGGCATTGCGTGCATGCAGCTGGTAGAGCAAGGGCTGCTCTCTTTGGATGACTCTGATCAGGTCGAAAAGCTTTGCCCAGAGCTCAAAGAAGTTAAAGTGTTGCAAGATGATGGGACACTAGTTCCCAAGAAAAGGGCGATCACGTTGAGAATGCTCTTGTCGCATACAGGTGAGCCTAAACTCAAATTATCTGACAGAAGATATCTCCTAACGATGAATAGCGGGATTCGGATATACATTCTTCAACAAGAAACTTCGAGATTACGGCAAACCCATCGGCTATGACGAGCTTTCCTCTCACGTTTATGATATGCTGCAGCCTCTCGTGAACCAGCCGGGGGAACGTTGGGAGTATGGCGTAAGTAGCGTCTCCCGCAATTAGAATCCTGCTTCTCACCTCCATCAGGTCAACATCGATTGGGCAGGAGTATGCCTGGAGCGTGTCACCGGTCAGAAATTGAACGATTACCTGCACCAACATATCTTTGAGCCTCTTGGCCTTAAAAATATATCCATGATTCCCACGAAATCAATGAAGGCCAATCTGGCATATATGAACAGCCGCGCTCCGGACGGCCAACTTTCTCCTCGTGATCAACCCCTGCGAAGGCCTTTGATTGTCGAGACTGCCGAGGAAATCAAGAACTGCTTCAATAGTGGAGGAGCCGGTTGCTTCGCGAAACCGCAGGAGTACTGCCGTAAGTCCTCCCTCCAATCGCATGAATATGCAGGCTGTGGGCTGACAAGATGCCAGAGATCATTGCTACGTTGCTCAATGATGGTACATCTCCGACGACGGGTGCGAAGCTCCTCCAAAAGGAGACCGTCGATGAGATGTTCCAGAATCAAATTCCGCAGTTTCCCAATTTTGGAATCCAGGGCGTTCCGGACTCCAAGCCAGACCTTACCAATCCTGTTCCAGCATTATACCCGCCTCCCCCAACCGGCGGCCAAGGCTGGGGGCTGACTTTCATGCTTACCGGAGGAGCTACCGGTCGATCGCCAGGCACCGGGCACTGGGCCGGGCTACCCAATCTTTGGTGGTGGTGTGACAGAGAGAAGGGAGTAGGTGGCATGGTGTGCACGCAAGTGTTGCCATTTGCGGATGTGCAAGTCCTTGGCTTGTGGGTGGACGTCGAGGCTGAAGTATACAAAGCTTTGGCCAGCTAAGGGGATGTGAACTAGGCATATAGTTAGTAAATACATCATTTTCGTTGGTTCTGGATAGGGAGTGTATTGCTCGTTCTGACCATCATTGTCATTCCCATAGTAGCTTTTTAGCGACTAGACCAGCATGCGACTAGATCAACATGCGACAAGACATGCAAGATCATGCAAGATCATGCAAGATCTGTGAGAGGAAGAACCAAACTCCTGGTTCATTACCAGGGACGTTCATGGATATGGCAGCACGGTCGACAGGGTACAGAGTAGAGAGCCGTGTCGCTTCGTACAGAAAGTTCCGTTCACCCGGTATTCTTATTCCAGCCTCTCTTACAACACGATGGCTGAATAATACCAGGGTGTCTGTTCCAATATGTTCTAGCCAGGTGTCTTGATAGGTTCAATCCATTTCACTCATGGACTAAGTCGACAATAAACTCAAGCAACTGTGAATCTAATCGCCACTTGCAATATCCCAGGTCCTGTGTCTCGTCAATACCATTTCCCTGGTGTGGGGTGGAACCAACCATGGATATGCCACCTAGCGCCAACAATAATAGTGATCTACTTACTATACGAGCCACTATATTGGATTGAGAGCTCTAGGATGGATCGTTTTCCGTCTGCCTCCGATGGACGAGAACAGGGAGATTCCGGTGGTGAGGCTAACCTAAGTACCCCAGACTACCCCGGATCGCGACGCAAGCGGTGGAGGAACAAGAGAACTTTTGCCATCTCAGCTGAACTCCCCGCAAAAACCCCCCTCACCGCTCGGGCATCAGTTCATTATTAATGATACCTTAACTCTGGCATTCCCAAGTTAATCCAGGAGTCAGGCCATTCAAACTGCCCTGTCACATCTGACATCGAGGAAATTACGGTCCCTTGGGAATCATCCCTAACGGAAGAACCTCTTCTGAACGCTAAAATTTCACCCCTCCTCGTCATCGTCCATGGCCCAGCTGCCTCCAGGCGATCACTGTGCGAGCCTCCAGGGTCAACAGATCCTCAGCATCAGAACTTCATCGGATGCGCAGTCCGCGAGGACGGAGTTGCCTCGTCGTCGACAGAATCGGAGCTGCGATCAGTGTCGGAAGGGCAAAAGGGCCTGCGATGCGGCCATCCTGGGGAAGACACGACCCGTAGATCCTGGATACACATCATCATCCACATCTAGCGGTTCTCCGGATACGGGAATCCCAGCTATTGGGCCATGTTCAAATTGCAGACGCTGGAGGAAAGAGTGCACCTTCAAGTGGCTAAATTCAGTGCAGACAAAGAGCGCGAAGCGGCGAAGGAAATCGGAAGCAGCGCAGGACCGCGCAGGATGCGAACCGACTACAGCACCGCTGGACGGATCAAATCCCCAGTTCCTGAATCCTCCGACCAGTGGAACGACGGGCTATAAGAACCCTTCGTTGTGGAAGCAGGAACCACTGACGCTCTGGCGAGGGCAGGACTCGTCGGACAGCTCTGAGCTGTCCGGAAGCAAAGGCCCCGATTCCGTCGATGATGATACCTCCGTTTGGGACACGGATGTAATTGGTTTTGCTGTCAGGAATGATGATGAACCAGTGCAGGATGGACAGACAGTTGGAGGTTTCAATAGTAAGCTTCAATCCGCCATTCACCCTTCATAAAATGGTATAATGGGGCACCTCTGTGGCCAGACACTAACCATATTCTTTGCGCCTCTTTAGACCCAAATAGCCTTCAATCCTATCCTCCCACCTATCAGTTCCGTGAGACAACTGAACAGACACGTCATTATGCCTTGCAATCAGAAAGCCAGCCTTATCGCAAACACACTTCCCCTCCAAAGACGGCTCGCGAGCTGATACTCCAATCTGAAAAACTAGCACAATCTGTCACTCGATCCGCAGTGACCCAAAACCTTCTTCGAATATATCGTGACAGCATGGAGAATGCGCTGTCTTGTTGGCTTATAGAGAGAACATGTCCATACAGTGGACCAGTCACATTAAGCGGCAAGAGGACGGACGCTCGTCCGCAGTTCTTTATGAAGAATGAATGGGGTCCCAATTGGTCGAATCGTATCTGTACACGAGTCTGCCGCCTGGATCGTTCTTACTCGATGATCCGCGGGCGAAGCTTGAGTACCGCGGAAGAGAAAGCGGCTTCTCGGGCGCTCCATACTTCCATTATGGCCTTTGCTACGCAATGGACGCAGACAGGTCGCCCTCCTTCTCTCATCGCGGAGGATGGCGGCTCTTCCACCTCTCCGAAGGGTCTAGAGAGATCAATTCAGGAGTCGTGCTGGAATCAGGCATATAAAGCACTGAATGATTCTGTCGGTATCGAATCATTTCGCGTGGTGTTCGCCCACATCATTTTCTCCCTCACACTACGGCCCCTAGACGTAAAACAACATTTGGAGGCCATGAAGGCACGGCGCTGTAGCAACTGCAAGCGGAAACGGGATACTCGCGACTACCAGTTGTCATCCGAAGAGCCAACAACAGGTTGTACTTGTGATCTCTCATCAGACCTGTTTGAGCTCTCTGAGATACTTGACTCTGACAAGGCCCCGCTCTTCCTGGAAACGGCTGTCCGGCAGATGTACGCTTATCGTCACAAATTGGCAGGGGCTCAGCGACGTGGCAACCTAGTCAGTCAACAGAAAAACGAAACAGCATCGACAATGGATCCTTTCTCACAATTCGCGCTCCCAGAGAGGGGAACTAGTCTCGGTGGGCCTCCACAGAGCTCAGCAATGGTGTTAAGTCCCAGTGATTATGAGACGTTCAATTTACTCTTTTGGCTTGGTATAATGTTCGACACCCTGTCCGCTGTGATGTATCAACGTCCTCCGGTAGTCTCGGATGAGGATAGCGACGTCACGACCGCGATCCCTGAAGAACAGGCTCAGTCCACTGCTCTCGGGAATGAGATCGACCTCAATGGCTGGAACATGCTTTCTGTGTACGCCGACGCTGGGAAGCGAGGGAGGGATATCTGGGGGGATTTCTTTCTTGATAAGAGGCCTGTTACGCGCTGGAAAAATATCACCAGCTGGCCTTGCTCTTATGAAGAGGCCGCTGAGATCCTCTCTGATGCTGCGCCTGTCAAAGTATTGATATATCGGCGCCTGACCCGCTTACAGACATTGATTTATCGGGGCGCTCCTCCTGATCAGCTCGAAGAAGCTGTTCAGGAGTCGCTTCGAGTATATCAGTACTGGAACCATACCTATGGAAGTTTCATGTTGGGCTGTGTCACGCATCACGAGAGCCTGCCGCCTCGAGTACAGTCGTGGTACATTCTTCTTGCCGCTCATTGGCATCTTGGTCCCATTCTAATGGCCGATATCTTGGAGGGAATGGATAATGCCGGTCTAGGCATCGAAGAGGAACGGGAGTCAAGGCGTGCAACTCATTTTGTTTCGGCCTTACGGAAGGAAAACGCATTTGCTGTCTCCGATCTAGCTCGCTGCTCCAGTCACGGCAAAGATCCATCCTTTTCCAGGGGAGCTGAATTCCATGACGCGGTTAATGGGCGGGCGTTTCTCACGGAGCCATGGACCGCTGTTCTTATCCGTTCATTCGCGCGAGCGGGGTATGTCCTTCTCGACGGAGTTAGCCCTCCACTCCCAGGCGAAGAACCTCCAAACATCTACCTCTCACAGGCTGGCATGCTTGAAGAGTGCAGGAGAAGATGCCGGATGTGCATCGATGCTCTATGGTGGATAGGCAGGAAGTCGGACATGGCGTTCCTTGCCGCCAGGGCTCTCTCTGACAGTTACGACGCAAGACTCCGAGGCGCTCGGAGAAGTACGAGATCTGCAGAGATATCAGAAATCCCATTCCCCGAAGTTGAAGTCCCAGACTTACAGGCACAGGACGGTTATCCACGGGATGACATTCTATATCCGCTGGTTGGATCTATTGCAGGATAATGCTGGAACCTATATTCCCCATCGTTAGGCTTTACGGTCATTTTTCGCCATAACATATAGTGTATTATTTATTGTTTTTTTTTTTTCTCGGCGCCTTTGAGTTATCTTTCTAGCCCTGGGTCAACGACGCCATGTCGACGAATTATCATATATGTATAATCAAAGTGTGTCCGATGGGTATGTTTTTAACAAACACCAGATCAATTATTCTTTCGCGCTTCTTTCTCGTCGACTCTATGCCTTTGCATTGAATTGATTACTTAAAACGTTCAATGTAGACATGATTCGTTAAATTCCTATCTAACTCGCACAGTAGTAGAGACTGGTCTGATCTGATGAACGACCTCAATCAACCGCACGAGACTGATCAGACAGTGATGGAGCCAATGGAGGCTCTCTGCAACGCAGCCGGTTGCGACAGCTGAGACTGATGAGATGATGAAGGAAGATTATGAGCATAGTGTTCAGCATTCGCCCCGACAATCGAATAGCAGTGAAGTCGAGCACGACCTGGGGTATGATCAACATACCCATGAGCCTGAAGGAGGCAACTTCAAATCTAGTCCCACATACTCTCATGCAGATGTTGATTCAAGCCCTGTCCTGTTCAGTGCCGCAATTGACAATATGTTGCACGGTGGGATTAACAACCAAATGAACCTCGACTATTATCCACCCCCTTATCCCCAGAGCAACGTCATGTGTGACTTGAATGCTAGAAAGACTGCAAGACCCCATGCAGCTACAATGTTGACCACACAAGACTTCCTGGAGAGGCACAGCGCGTCCATGAACCCTCATCCAAACCCTCTTCCGACCCTGGAGAGTCTGTGGTATAAATATGGTGAGAGGGCTCCGCCACCTAGTGAGGTGCTTCCTGATGATATTTCCTCTATCAATGACCTCCTGCACCCACATGTCAGTGGGGTTGATATGGAAACCTTCTGCAGAGGAAGCAAGCTCTTATTATTCCCAGGAATTCCATCTTCCTTCAGATGACAGTGTTCCCACCACAATCAAGCAGAAGAAGGCAATTGTCAAAGTGCTCTGCACTGCAATCATGAGCATTGAGAAGGCAGAAGACAACCCTGGTATGATTAGATGATTTGCAAAATGCAAATACTCTCCTAGAAGGGTTGAGCTCACATGCTGACACTTGTTGGTAAGAGGCCCTGCTATGTGATGACCACAAGCAGATCATTAACAGATGACCAGAAGGCATGCATCACATGACATGTATCAGAGCCTCTCTTGGCAGTATATGAAGTTACATACCTCTGCATACACATGGAAGCTAACTCCCATACAAAAGACCCAGAAGACAATCTGCAAACACTTGTTGGACCCATTTTATCTGTACACCTTTGTTGATGATCCAATTGGTTCTTATAAGGTAAGCCAAACCAGCTCTGTGAGCATAAGAACAGCATGAAGCTAACCATAGAGTAGAGGGTTATTACTCTCAATAGATGCAAAGGCAAGGTTATGAATGCTGGAAAACTGTAAAGGGTATTTAACTAGTGCCCGGGTTATCATTATAACTATATAAGGGGTGCCAGCCCTGTAATAGCCATCGGCTATTACTCGTCTAGTCTTTTTAGGCGAGTGGTATAGGTATCAAGGCTGGCTGCCTATAGCATTACACCAGGAGCTCATTGGCCTTCTTTTCTGGAGCTGACTTTTCCTCTTTCTTCTGTTCATCTGTCAAGCCAGCCAGGACCTCTTCTTTGCGTCCCTTGTATTCCTTTAACAGCCCAGAATGTGGGCACCAGACCACTCTCATGCCACAGTATTCATTCTCTATCGCCATCCTCATCCTTGTCCGAGTCCTCCGCTCCATCATAGCCATGCAACCGTTCGAACAATTCCACCTCCATTCGTTGTGCTGGAAGAGGGCCTTGGAGGATCTCGCCTACCATGTCTGAGCCTGGAGGAAAGTCATACTCCCACATGGGCTCGCCAACGCCACGCATATTGCACAGCACTGCTTGCTCAAAATGCCATCGTAGAAAGAGATCGATGACCCTCTGGGGGTGATTCGGCCGCCGACAACACATATGCATGGTCCTATTATGGAAGCGCCATGCGTTGGGCCGAAATGCATAAACCCTGTAGCCAGCGTCCGGATTCACGGCGATATCATAACCGTCCCAATATTGATGGATGATGGATGTCAGCACGTAGCAGGATACCATTTTGAGGGGAGTTTACGCCCTCAGAAATGTCATAGGTAAGCTCATTTGCAAATCCATGGCGAGTGAACAAGTCTGATAGGGACCGAGGATATATGTGCGCCGTGTGAAATCCTGTCCAGAAATTATTGTCCGCAGAACCTGGTCATGCGTGATTACGCACCGTACATCACGGTGTCTCACTTGGGTCCTGAATCTCTCCGTGGTGGCCGTACTTTCCAATGACAGAGTCCTTGGGAAGTAACGTTCATCGCTGACGCTAACTTCTTGTCCCTCGACACTTGGATATAAGACGTACCGACCATGACGAAGGAGTTGTGAGGTTGGAGATATGGGTGTGGCGGACCCCCATGCACAGACATAAAATCCGTTCCGTGGTACAAATAGCACCCGCAACATATCCAGAAACTGTGCTTTCGTCAAGTTTCTTGCAGCACATAGTCCAGCTTGAATGGAGCCCGGTTCCGATGCTAACTCGATGAAAACATTTCTGGAGGAGGAACGGTTGCTCGCCATCTTGGGAGAGCGGAAGGGTGAAGACTTGGAAAGAAAAGATCCTAAGACAGGTAACTGGATGCCCTTGTAGAAACCGGCAAAGGTCGTGATGTCAGTCTCATTGGTGATAGGGCGCCGGGCCGAGCTTATGGAGAGGCCATCACTCAGTAATGTAGATTTATGAAGAATCAGGATAACCGGTGAGGCGAGAATAAAGATAAAGCGAGATAGGTATGACTGTCAGATAGGTCAAAATCTCATGTTTGTAAAGGCTATGAGATTGTGTTAAAGGTTGGAGTGAAGATAAAGTGAGATAAATATGATTCCTGAATAATTTAGAATCTGAGGTCTGCAGAGGTTGTGAGATCATATGTGAGTTTGAAAAGATAGTGTGAATGGTAGACGCAATGAATACTATATACGCTAAACCACTTTTGGTAGCTGTACCTTGGTTCCAAAATGATGTCCCAAGATCCCCGTCATGAAAATGCTTGCTGTTGTCAGGTCTCTACGCTTCTCAAGACATTCTGTGATCACGAAACTGGTTGCAACTCACCACCATACCTCAGTTTGGCGAATTATATCTATTCAGCATCCGAATATACAACACCCAGAATCAACCTTCCATCGCCCATGTTGAACCCCCAGAGGCCTTCTGCTGCTTTATTCGGTAGGTCCTGTGGCGTTCCTGGTTTGCGACAGCCATCACTGTCGATATTCCAGTACCTGTATTTATGACTTGATAAATCGAACTCCTGGTGTACCGTAGGTGTTGGGTCTGATATCTCTGCATCTTCGCCAGCCAGTGTATGGAGATTTGTATTGTGTCCAGTGCGTGGATCTTTGCCGTGAAGCTAAATAGCATAAGCATGGAACTGGACGTGCAGAATGCATCACCACATACAGTAACATCTAGAATCCCATATCGGCCCAATCTTGTTTCCAAACGGTAGATCACCTCGTTCTCCCTAAGTTGCACTTCACCACTACGTTCCCCGAGCACATAACCAATGGGATATTTGATTCCTGAATTGTAGATGAATTCCAAGCCAGTGATGTATTTAACCCCATAAGTGGAGTTCCGATATGCTGCAATTGCGATAACTCGATCGGGCTTGCCGTCAAGGCTGATGTCTTCCCAAAGAGCCCTCTCTGCAGCCATCCATGGCAAAATGGAATGGTAACTGGATGGGTCCCAGAGGATTATGCGCTCCGAACCTGTGGCTGGCAATGAGAGGACTCGAGGATGGTCCCAATTGGCATTGAATGCCCAGGCAAAAAAGGCCTAGATGTCAAGGTATATTAGCCGGGGTCAGTAGAGGGAAAAGTCGATTAACGTACAAGTCTTTCCAGCTTATTTGCTCTAAATCGTAACTCAATATATTCTCCAACAGGAAGTGATTCTGCACTCTGGACAGTCTTGAGCCTTCTCTGCGAGGTTAGAACAGACATTCGGACTACCCGGCCCTGGTGAAATTTCTCGCCGAAAGAAAAAGCGAGTTTAGACATGCATATAGATACCTCCACAATCTTTTCATCCGGATTGAGGTCAACGGTATCTACCTCTGAAATCCACTGTCCGATAATTTGCGAAGGTTGTTGGTTGAAGTAGTCTAACCATAACCCAGATATCTCATTCGATCGTCGGGGACGAGATACAGATCCACAAGAAAAGCGTATACGCCTAACACCATCGAGTGGCGCATAGGTATAAGCCTTACATCCCGCAGAGATTCCTCCGATAAGGTATGAGCCCACTGATGAACACAATTCAGCAGCAGATAAAGCGTCATCGCCGTTGATAGGGTGATTGGGGTATATCGATCCGTTATAGCCCGGCATAATATTACACTGTAAGCCAAGAGTTTGAAACACTTGACTGCCAACCTGTAGAATGAAATATGAGAAAGTGATATTAGTTGAGGTGAAGATGTGTCACGAACCCCGAGTATCGATGTAAATCCAGTGATTATTTGGCCATGAGGGGCCTTTAGGGTCTCCTTTCTGTATGTAACGTCGCTATGAGAGACTGGTTCAAAGGGCGCAAGAAATTGCTCTGGAATGGGCTCTCCAGGACGCTCTGAGTGGAGAGCATCTGGTATGAAAGTAGTATTCCTTCCAAAGTTCGTCTTGACCTAAAGCCAAGATATTAGTCTTTCCGTTAGTTCCAGACAAGGGTAGGTTAACAGACGTGGAGCGACCAGATCCCTATAGAATTTGAGGCTTGTTCATACGTAATTTCCGATATCCTTTCGTCTTCAGGTGCATTAAGCACGAATGAGACCTCAATACGGCCTTGTCTCCCGTACAGGATGGAAGTGTCCCCATCATAGTAAAATGTGAAACCGACAAAAGCAGCCCTTCTATCTTCCATATGTGCAGTCATACGGGTTATCTTCCCCAGATTTTCTCCCTTTGGCCCTCCAAAGTCGATATTTAGATTCGGGTTGTAGATTTGATAAGGGAGCTTGCTGAGTTGTGGGATAAGAGATGCTGCGTGTGGATAACCTGGTGTCCAGATTGGCTGTACTTCGAATTCCTCAAGATCGGGTCTTTCTGAAGCTTTACAGGTGTGGCCAACATTATGAGTTCGTTCACCGTCGACTACTGCAAGGGAAATTAATTTGAAAGCCTGGAAAAAATAGTTAAATCGGCTCCATATATAAATAATATATATTCGGGGGAATTACTTACATCGAAGCTACCAGCGAGACTGAAAGAGTTGGTCTCACATCCGGGGCATAAAATTCCAAATGCAACATCAGGTTCGCCTTTCCCGATATCTCCTACCCACCTTGACATGTGTCTGTGGGAGGCTGCCTCCAAAATAATTCTAAGACCAACAATACCATTTTCACATGTTGCCAATTCAAATCCGGCAAACTTTTCCTCTGGCGCAATCCGCAAGAGAACCTCTGAACTTGGCGTAACATAGCCAAGGGAACATTCGGTCGTGATACTAGCCTTAGTGAGCACCCGGAGACCTGAGACAAATATCCGCGAATTAAATGCCACCGTAGAAATACCAATTGCAGATATAGACTGTGCCTTTATTGAAGTATGAAGGCTCCTGATAAAGATTTCTCGAGTCCCAACACGTAATAATTGGGTGTCTCTGGCCATTAACTCGGTAGTGATGATTTTAGCCGGTGATAGTTTCTTAAGAGATTCTTCCTTTAGCCCACAGAGAGAGAAGTCGGACCAAGATGTTGCCGTGCCATATAAACAGATTCCTCGTAAGTGCAAACTTAACAAAGAGGCATTTCTGCTGGTTATTTGCCATATCCTTTTCCGATTCCCTAGGCTTGGAAATTGCTGTGGAGTTCGTAATGCATGCTTAATTGTGAAGTAAAGACTCCGCCAATCTTGATGATTATCTAGGCGGATAGGGAGGGCAAATCCCATCTCAAAGTCAGGTGAAAATCGACTTCTCCAGAAGAACTGTGATAGAGTATTCACGCTGGATCTCATGGAAACTGATCTAGATGCTAAACGCAGATGCTGAATATCGTCAGAAGGCATCCATGTCAGTATAAGATGGATAATCTCCATTGGAAGCTTTGCGAAAACATCAACAGACGAAACCTCTTTAGAGGTAATAGTCTGAACATGATGTTTTGGTGCCACATGAAGTTGACCTAAATAATGAAGAATATCATCTATACTGACAAATCTGGAAGGGTCAGCTGCATAATAGAAATGTCCTCTGTTAATCATCTCTCTCAAAGGATCCCTGGGAGAATTTTGAAAGTTTGCTGCGCCACCGAAGTCATGTCCAGGTCGAATACAGTTGTTTTTATCCCAAGTTGTGCAATACAACATGTAGAATAACAAAGTCGCGAGTTGACCCATATCGGCAAGAGAACAATATACTCTCTCACGCAAGATCTCCCAACATGCCGCGTGGAATATAAAAGTCCAGGCGCCAGATTCAGGGTCATAGAAAGATACGTATGATTCCAACAGTATCCCTGAAGTTCGGTAAGATTGATCTGGATCCTGCGGTGCGACAATAAGCCCTGATGCATTAAGATAGCCGACACCAGTGAGATGGGTGGAATGGTGTGGATTCACATGCTGTACTAGAGAAGACCAACATGAGCATCAAAATAATACATGAAAACGGTAAGATGCACAAACCAGCTCGGATTTCTTGATGCCATTTCAAACTATCAGTCGTGGGACCATGTCCCGAACTGGGATGTACGTAGACGCCACATATCGTGCAGAAGGTGTGCATCTGAAGCTTCTCTCCAGCGGTCCAGCGAGAATGACCTGTTGCCTTTTTGCGTTCTCAACAACGCACGGAAATATGGTTCTAGGATTTAGTAAAGGTGCTCTCACATCGCCCCAATATCCTCACCCAGAAGCGCTGCGCTGCCACTGATGCTGGAGATTGGAGATCAGTCTAACGTTCATCCCTGAACCAAAACCAAAAAAAAAAGAGGCAGGAAAAAAGAACAGCAAAAAATGGAGTTGCGGGGAATCGAACCCCGGACCTCATCCATGCTAAGGATGCATTATACCACTAAACCACAACCCCATTGGATGATAGAACAATCTCATCCTCCTTTCTTGAAGAAAGCAGTCCTGGCCTCGCATTTCCTCGAGATCTTTCTAACAATAATTAGTTAACTATTCAAATGATTAGTTATACCCTACTTGAATTATGAAACGACTACTTTATATCCTTTTAATTTAACAGCTGTGTTCCGACTGGAGGAGATAGTTGCACTTTTGGAGCTTTCGAGATCTTCTCTTAGGGATAGAATAATATAAGTTGACATGCTGGTACATTTGGCTAATTCCAGATCACTGGAGGGTGGATGCGGGGCCCTTTCACTCTATAGCAACAGTTGAATGAGCCTAAAGAGACATGCTCATATTCTGCTTTCTTTGATGCCAAACCGATCCGCAATTTCTTTGACCGATGTAGGGAGACTCTCCCACAATCGCTAATTCCAGGCAAGGGCTATAAAGCGAGACCTGTTTGTTATATTTATATTGTATGTACATCGTTATGATATATCGTTCACTTTTCTTTATTCTCATGGTACAAGAGCGGCACGGTCCTTTTTTCCGAGTCAAAGGGCATTCAGAAGAGCGCATCAGACTCGAGCCCAAAGCATTTCATTGACATGAGTATGGTTTCGGTGCCACGCCGACTGAAATATCTCGGTCACGTGGAACTCCATTGATCCTAGGCAGCACGCTTGACATCAACGTCGTTGTGACGTAACCTGTCTTTCCTGAGCCGCGGGAAGGATTAAACTACTATTTATAAATAAGCTAGAGACGAAGAGGGAAATTTACGAATATAAAATATGATAGACGTTCGATGTGCTGTAAAAGACACAGAACTGGGCTGCCCTACAGCCGGGGCATGTTGCTATATATAAATAAATTGTCGGATGTCACGGGTCGGATACGATAGGCTAGGAGTTCAATTCAATCCATTCAATCCAATTCGATTCGATTCAATTGGAAGGTATCCCACACAGGAACTGAGATGGGGTATCACGTAGCTTCTAATGTCGTATGGCAAGGTGTGGTATAGGATATCTGATTGTATGGTATTCTTGCTAGTTGGGAAATGTATACTCCTGGGCTAATACCGAGAGATCCCGTATGATCTTCAATGCGATACAGACCGGGATGAGGTATACTTGATCGAGAGCAGAAGAAGATCTGAAACATCAAGAATAATCCAGGCCTCCAGACCGTGAGCATCTTCATAGGGGGTTCGACGCATCTACAAAAGGTAAACATGACCACTGGAAGGACATAGCAGTTACAATAAGCTTTTGCTTCAGCCATGGACTGTAAGAACCCATCCGCGAGATCAATTCGTTTACTCCAATGCGCCAGTCACAACACGGTAATATGGGGAGAAATCGGTAAACTGGAGAACCTCCGGCTTGGCCCCCTAAGGGCCATATATATCGGAGTAAGGAATCCAACAACAACAACAACAACAACAACAACAACAACAACAGCCAGTCACAATGGTACGATAATAGCAACACGGAAATCGATTCCACGCTATTGGGATCATCATCGGCTCGAGAAACGACAGGATATTGCCGTGATACCTCGCGTAAAAAAAAAAAACCACGCATGCGGCAAAATCGAAGCAAGGAGCAAAAAAGGGTTAATAGAGAGCGCTACTCCGCGCTTAGAGATGGCCATGTTCTAGACTTCTAGAAGGTCTCGCACCGGCTCAGAGCGAATTAATGACGGGGAACTCCGATCGCATCGACTAGCCTGAAGACGCACGGCTGAAGTTACTAAGACAAGAAGGCCCGCTGGTGGCATCAACGGTGCGGCGGGCCGAAATTTCTTCAGTGAAAGGCCGCGGAGCAAGGAGCCAATGATTGAATGCGCTGCCGACTGGTGCTCAAAGTAGAGATTGTGAGGAAATTCCCAGCGAAGACTTTCCTGAAGCGGAAAAACCCATTAACGTCGAGGTCCACAGGCTGAGAGTCTGGTCCGCCAGACGAGTGGGTATGGCTAATTTTTCCGGGTGGTGCGGTCGAGAAGGCCACCACATCAGATCGTCAAACTGAGTCATGAATGGACAGAAATAGGATATTCAGCGATGTAGAAGGGGAATCCTGACATCTTTCTAGCGGTGATGACTAGACCCGACATGAAAGGTCGCGAATCAGGCAGTCCGGGAGCAGAATCCGCAGAGTAATACAAAGATGAGGTGATTTTCAACCATTTTCGCACAATGTATGTACTTACTCACTTTTGGCTGGTGGATAGAGAATCGATGGATTGCAGTGTTCCATGGCAACTGCTGGCACACCGTAGTATTCTGTATGCGACGGTGGATCTAGCTTCGCAATGATCGTGGCCGCGATGCGGGCGCCATTTGGAACCCAAGATGGACATTTGAGACCCTAACTATGTGTCAAGTCCAAAAAAAATTTATATCGTCGAATACGATCGACTCCATCGTCCACCCGCTGTGGATAGGACTCCGGCATCCAGACCCTGGAACCGTGGACGACAGTGGAGACCACGTATTTTATCGCTTCCGGTTATACTCGCAGATCGATACAATAATACTGCAGTGGTGATAATCAGTACTATAGATGAGCGGTGTTTCAGCACAGATCTGAGAGCAAAAAGAATGGTCGAAACACATCGCAAGTCATATCCCGAGATACAACGGGCCGGGATCCGGTTCCATACCGGGAGCCATTCCACCCGGTAGGATTACTTTCGGCCACGGGGGTACGTACTAGGCGCGATCCTACGAGGTACCGAGAGAGAGCTTCGGTGATCGCTCACCATAGCGTGAAGCACGCTTGCCAGGTACCTGTTTGATCATCTCTGATGAGCTCGGGGAGGAGATCACAGACCAGGCCACACTTTTGACGGCGGTTTCTCTTTGGACAACGTGGGCAAGGCAAGGTTGTCGACACGGTCTCGCCATGTTGCGCATTAAGCTCGTCGACCCCAGACTTTCAATGAGAGCAAAGCTGTTAGGTAATTAGTATATGGTCGGGCGCAAGCGATTTGCAGCCAGAGCTGTCATCACACCTCATCTCCTTCAGAAACCAGCGCACAGTGCACCTAGTGGCCAATCGGGGGGAAAATCGAGACACACATTGATCTTATAGTGTAAAACAAAAATATGTAACTAACTAGTTTCTTCGGGGGATGTGTCAACATGTTTTTACTCCTAGGGGATCTCTCAATGTCGAACTTCGAAGCGCATCCAGAGCCTGCCCCGCGGGCCCAAGAAACCAATCAGACAGTGCGGGGTTAGGCGACTGCCTGCTTGTCCCAGGAGGGCCATTCTGAACCCAAACAGGAAGCAGCCAGGAGAAAAAAAAGGTACACAGAATTTTCCAGGGAAACCAATCACAGCGGGATCGCGCCCGACTGCTGGATGCGACTCTCGATGTGGGGAGAGCAGGGCAAGCGTCATGGCGCCAGAAGGATCGCCAAATAGGGCTGCGCCTTCGTCTGTATCAACAGTGTATTATGATGGTTACAATCGGTATTGTCAATACGACATGTGAGGTCGGGAATACGGCACCGCAAGGAAGAGGAGGAATTCCTGGGCGGTCAAGAAGCTGCGAAGGCGCCACGTGATGGGCCGATGACGGAAATGGCGGCATATGACCGTTGCGTGTCGACACGTCAAGAGTAGTGCCATACCTTTTGCTCTTTTGGATGGTGCAAATGGCCCACCAAGGGATGCATGTTTCCAGCACTGACTGACATTGAATTGAGCTCATATCACGACAGGATCATGACATGGGGCGGAATGGCTCTTGCAATCCGGCGTCTTCAAGAGACCTGCTCATTTCCCATATTAAGGATCGAGGCAGATCCATACTGCCTAGGCAGCAAATGCAATAAATTATAAGGGCCCTCAAGGTGTACGATCTCCCAGTCTGCGGAAACAATATACGTAGTACAGTCTAGTGCACTATTCCGCGGAGATCTGTCGTTCCCCGATTCATAGCTCAACCACCATCGTTCCGGGTGGTCTTGTGAGCTGGCCGATCGAAGAGATAGATCTTTCTCGATGCAGTGGATGAAAGGGGGCGGATTAGTTAGTTCGCGGAGGCGTTTTGATGCTATTCTTATGTAAAGCCCGATGGCTCTGGACTTTGCTCAGTGTTGGAATACATCTCATCCAACGATTGGAGCCAGCGGACATCTTTGTGGCCCAGCACGTGAGCGGCCGCGTATAGAACAAACCCTTTCTATTCTAAACGCCCTGAGATGACCAGGAACTCAACTCCGATTCCGGTGACTAAGTACTGAATCCATCAATGTACGGTCTTCGTCAGATTGGCAAGGAAGATCATGCGTCTGTCGCAGGGTACCCCGCACATGGACTGACAAGGAATCCGGGAGCTGGACATGACCTGATGCGACAACCTAAGGAGGTGTGGAGGGTAACTATACTCAGTAGTATCGCTTTTATTTGGACCGCGTGCACAGGCATTGGAATGACGGAACACAGTGCCCGATGCATTGACTAATAAAAACAATGTTCTAGATTCACATTCGGTCCTTTTCTGTTTCAGCTCGAATTTTGGCTCATGAGGGAAAAATGATGAGGAGACGTCCAGTCATGGATCAGATCATCTCTAATCATAGAAGTCTGATGAAGCAGGCAAACAGATCGAAACGACGGATGGTGTCATCAGCGGAGATCAAGACCTCAGACCTCCATCAATGGGCTGCAATGTATGGTACGGTTCGGTATTTGGTAATAAACGGTAATTGGCGTCCTATGACGGCGCCGAGCCTTGTGGTTCTCGAACCCCCACCGGTCGATTTTGCATCAGTGGCTAGCCCCTCAAGGTACCTCAGAATGCCCTGGAATGAACCACCTGGACTGAAAAAAATCTCGACGGGGAGAAAAATTTCGTTCCCTGGTCGAAGCTTGGATGGATCTGGGTAAACGTTGACCACTGGGTCTTGCGCCTGACCCCTTGCCGCCTTGTAGTGTTTGTCAGGGACAATAGACTACAAAATCGCCCAGACACCCAGGAGGCAGTTGTAGTGAATATAATTTTTGGTACTACTACCTCTTTGACTCATTGGGACTTGAACCGCTCCCTGATTCACAACGCGCTATTCGTCCTGATACCCTGCGCATATACTGCTAGCGCACGCCTCTCACTGTGACTGATCACGAATTCCCGAGTCATTTCCCATCATTGCTACAAGATCTCGCGCGGGAAGGACCATGTATATGCGATCCCCGTGCCGCATTTCTTACTTGTCAGCGTGAAGACCGCAACCTGCAACACAAGCGTTATACGCCAATTGCTCTTTCTACATCTGACCTGCAACAAGTCTCTTTCCGCAAACGTCAAGATTCGGAGGAAGCGATATTCGCGCCATTCACTCGCTCGCCATTTGGCTGTTGGACATCTTATACGCGAGAATAGCCTGATCGTCTCATCTACTGCGGAGAAACAGTCGACACCTTTTCATCTCTTTGTTACGGCGTGATTTCGACCCGGAGGACGTCAAAACCCTCTGAGCTCGCCCACCATGCCCGGCCGCCTCCTCCCTAATTTCGTCCGCCCCGTTGCCTCCTCATTGCATAATTCCGTCGCCTCTACACATTCGAGCAACTCATCGTCGTCGTCTGTCAACGAAATCCAGCACCAAACGGTGTCACGGAAGCAGGTTGCAAATGCACACGTTAACGCTGTGCATTCTCTCCTACCTGACCGTCGCCTGTCATTCTCCATGGATCATCTCATTCACTCCCACAGGGACGGCAAAGAGAAGCGCCGTAGCCTGGGGCGTTCGTCGCGCTCAAAGGAGCGTTCGGGAACCAAGGACGAGAGCCACCTGCCCCCGGCCAAGCTCGACGTCGTCTTCGAATCCCCACCACTCGTCTTCTATGGCAGTCCAGCCAACTCGAGCGGCGCGCTGATGTCGGGCCGTCTCCTCATTGATGTGGCCGAGTTGGTTGGTTCTGTCACTCTCCAAAAGCTGGAGATGCGCTTGACATCCAATATCAGCACTAAGAAACCAGTCTCGAGGGATTGCCCCAACTGCTCGACCCGTACGGAGCTGCTGTGTGATTGGGATTTCCTGACAGAGCCCGCTAAGCTGCAGCGCGGGAAGCACGATTATCCGTTCAGTTACTTGTTCCCCGGCCACCTCCCCGCTTCTGTTCAGGGGACATTGGGCAGCGTGGAATACAAACTCTCTGCCCGGGCTCTGACCTCGACCGGAGAGGAACTGACCTTCCAGACACCTTTGACCATCCAACGCGCCATTCTTCCTGGAAACGACAAATCTTCCATCCGCATTTTCCCTCCGACTAACCTTACCGGTCGTGTGGTGCTTCCCTCCGTGGTCCATCCCATTGGCACGTTCCCGGTGCAGATGACCCTGAGTGGAGTGGTCGACAAGGGCGAGGAGACTCAAACCAGATGGCGTCTACGGAAGATGATGTGGCGCATTGAAGAGCACCAGAAGATCGTCTCCACCGCTTGTACGAAGCATGCTCACAAGATTGGCGGAGAAGGAAAGGGAGTTCTGCACCAGGAGACCAGAATCATTGGACACAACGAGGAGAAGAGTGGATGGAAGACGGACTTCGACACTGCTGGAGGTGAGATTACGATGGAGTTCGATGCGAGCATCAAACCCGGCTGCAACCCCGTGTGCGATATGGAGACCCCTGGTGGACTCGATGTGAAGCACAACCTGGTGATCGAACTGATCGTCGCCGAGGAGTTCTGTCCCAACCGCAACACCAAACTCATTACGCCCACTGGTGCCGCCCGCGTTCTTCGGATGCAGTTCCATCTTCACGTCACGGAGAGGAGTGGACTGGGTATCAGCTGGGACGAGGAGATGCCACCGGTCTACAGCGATGTCCCCGCGAGCCCTCCTGGATACGCGGTGCTGGATGCCCACAGCGCCATGGAAGATTACCGGGGCTCTCCGCTACCCCTTCCTGACTATGAGGACCTCGAGAGGATGGAACTCTTGCGACTTGATAGTGGCTCCACCCCTCGAGGATCCATGGACAGAGAAAGACAGGAGACGCGTCCTCCTCAGGAGAGGACGCGACTGACCACCGATGACCTCGTTGCTGAACCGGCAATCGAGAACAGAGGCCGAGCTGATCCCGACGAGAGCTCTTCTGATGTTGCGCAGGGCGTTGTGCGGTGACGTAGTTCCTTCTCTTGTGGTCGACAATGATTCTATCTGCATCTCTGTTTACATTGCATCGGAACTCTTACGAAGTCACGAATTCGTTCCTACTCATCGGAACCGAGGGTCTGGCTCGCCTATGTGCTTTGGGACGACTAAAGTTTCTTACGCGTCTATCGTCCGGACAGAACCACGGAAGCCCTTCGAGCTGACATCAACCTCGGTTCATCAGATTCATATTCTGACTACTACCGTTTACTCCTTAATTCGCCAAACCTAATATCGACGTCCGCGACGTCTCACGGTTCCATCATACATGACCTTCGAATGCGTCACGACAGGTGTTTGACTCCTTTACATTTGCGCTGAACATACACATTTTAATGACCCCGAATCATGTCATCAAAAGCATTGTCCTTTTTATTATACCCCAGCTCGAAACAGAGCTCTCTCTGGGATTGTCGCGGTTGTTTCTCCCCCGAAGTATCTCGGCGGACTGGTGTCTAATTTCAATTGGCGAAAAGGGAATATCACCTACTGGCGTTCATATGATTGCGAAAGCGCGAATAGAGAAATATATCATAAGTGATGAGCTGATATAAAGTTGTTCGCTAGTTTTAATCACATGACAATCATACATATCTCAACTTCTCTTCCGAACGCTCATAGCACCTATAGTTAGTAGTGTAATAACACCAGTTTAAACCAGATAAATTACTCGTAATGCCTAGCTTCTACAAAATCCAATATAATTTAAGAAGCATCTTGACGCACCAGGCCGACTCGACCACCAATCTAACCGTTAAAATAAGCATTCCCCACGCACTTGTCTAGTTCCACCTCATATGCCAAGCCACACCTTAGATAATGGGGGATTGAGCCGTAGCACTCAATATCCTTATCTTTTCTACTCCATCGTCGGCGGGCGAGAAGGTAGTCTAGGAATATTGAGAAGAGTTCGAATTGCTTACTATACTAGAATTCGGAAGGAACTTTCATCAAATGGGGTTGTGGTTTAGTGGTATAATGCATCCTTAGCATGGATGAGGTCCGGGGTTCGATTCCCCGCAACTCCATTTTTTGCCGGTCTCAAGAGAGACTTGCTTTGTTACGAGTTGTCTCCGCGGGTTGTGCTGGTGTTTCTGTGGTTTTCTTTTTTTGGGTTGGGTTGGTTTGTGGTGTGAGATTTGTTTTACCTTCTTGGAAATATTTTACCTCGTAGTTTTACGGACTTAGAATATAGTTTATTCAGTATGGATCAATTAAACCCCCCCTTTTCCCCGTCTTTATGCCACGTTGACATATTCGTTATGCGAAGTCTAATCGACTTCTCCTACTTAGAGCACCAATCAGCAGATTTATGCGCTCTGCATAATATCATTCTCCTGTTCGAAAAGGGCCAAGTGGTGGTTCGTATCTTACGGTGATGTCGGATGCGCATTGTCCGTTCTGCCTATCGTGACCGACTCCGATTCCTTCTCCGCAACTCCATATCGCCTTGACAGCGTCGGTGTCGCTTGTGAACCTCAACAGCTGGGAACAATCATTCAGCTGCAGCAATTTTCAATTGGCAGCGCGAGATCGCCTCTCATTATCTGCGTGACGTCGGCTTTGCCTTTGGCTCTGGCTTTCTCGCGAGCCACTCCCATCTCCGTCAATCGCCCGCAATGTCGACCTCGACATTGTACGCGATCGCCGTCACTTTACCTCTCGTCCTGATCTTCTGGACGTTGTCGTCGACTTCCACGTCGCCTTTCGCGGGCTCCTTTCCGCGACTGTATAATAAACGGATATGTCTGCTGATCGCGCATCCGGACGATGAGGCGATGTTCTTCGCGCCGACGCTGTTGGCGCTCACGAAGCCGGAGTTGGGGAATCATGTGAAGATCTTGTGTTTGAGTAGTGGTATGTGATGTGATATTGATATTCGTTCGAAGGGTTATGTTGCTTTGAGACTTAAGAATTCGGAGTCGTCTTTCTATCTATCTGATGTTGCGCGATGCGCAGTGGAAGAAGTCATGACAACGCTGCCACATATCCAGGATGAAAAAAAAAAAAGAGCAACAAGCTAAGAAACCACTTCTTCAGGCGACGCCGACGGCCTCGGGCACATCCGCAAAAAGGAGCTCCAAAAGAGTGCGATGCACCTCGGCCTGCGCAACGAATCCGACATCTTCGTCGTCGACGACCCGGCCCGATTCCCAGATAGCATGACGACGACCTGGTCCGACACTGAGATCTCATCCTTACTCGCATCTGCCTTTGCGCCGGAACTCTCCAACGGCAACGCTACGCGTCGCAAACAATCCTCCTCCTCCGAGACCCCTCCGTACGCGACCATCGACGTCCTACTCACTTTCGACCAGCACGGAATCAGCAACCACCCGAACCACCGCTCCCTGTACCACGGCGCCATCACCTTCCTCCGGACCTTTATGAAGGGCAAAACGGGCTTCTCCTGTCCCGTGACGCTGTACACGCTCACCACGACGAATATCCTGCGCAAATACTCCGGCATCCTCGATGCGCCATTGTCCATGTTCGTGGGCGCGCTGGGTAATCTGATCGATGTTCTGAAGGGGTCCGGAAAGACCAACTCGACCACGGCCCCGGGAAGGTTACTTTTCGTGAGTAATGTCAACGAGTGGTTACGGGCGCAGGGGGCGATGATAAAGGCGCATAAGAGCCAGATGGTTTGGTTCCGATATGGTTGGATTACGATAGGAAGGTATATGGTCGTGAATGATTTGAAGAAGGAAAAGATTTGAATAAATTAAACAAAAAAAAAGGTAAACTTCCTGGATAAAATACAGGTGAAGGGCGCGTGTACAGTATGGGAATTTCCCAATGTGGGATGGATGTATATAATGCATACGCTTACGCTTATCCTTACTACTTATATGTACATATATAATGTTTATGTCTTCGTTATCCTCTCTTTGATGAAGTATAGAAATCTAGGAAGAGAATAGAATAGAATAGAACTTACTATGGCTAGTTATCAGGACTAATAAAATAAAATGATGATGATTGAGATATGGCATGTCTCAACTGGGTATTAATTAAATGAATTGCGTATCGTTAATAATTCATGTTGTCTTCCGTGACCTCTCCCCCCCCTTTTTTTTTCGTACTCCACGCTGATTACACTGGTTTTTGTTATGCGCAACTTCGTTATCCATGAAGAGAATTAGGAAATAGAAAGAGTTAAGAGGGAAACGAAACACATACATGAAACGAAACACATACATGAATAATACGTATTAGGAGATGGGGAGAAGAATCAAAATGAGAAAAATTACAGAGACTGCTGGATGTGAAGGATGAGATATGAGATGCATATGGACTCGAAGGGAATCGAAAAACTTTTGCTGTCATTAGAGGGGTACAACCGAAAACAACTGAAAACAACTTGAAAAAAAAAAACGTGTTGGGTATAAGAAACAATAAAGACAGTTGTTCCACATGTCACTGAGTAGTCAAGGGTCTCATGCTCCAGGGAGCACGGAGTACCCCAGGCAGAGAAAGTGACGGAATGGCTGGAAATCGAAATCTGGCTTCAGTTCTGGCGTTATTCCCTGCCTCGGCTGAGATGTTCTGATCGTCAGATGCATTGTAGATCAGATCAAGCCAACTTAACAAGTCCGAATTGTCCAGCTCATCGACAAGTTCGGCTTCGAGCTCATCAGCTAATTCATCAGTGAACCCGCGCTTTCCACTTCCCCACAACAACCGGCTCAAGGGCGCCCTGTCAAAATCCAGATTTCGTCCCTCAACTGCCTGGAAACGCTGCCAGAAGAAATCATCATCTAATTCTTCGGCTTCCTTCCAGATCTCAGGGTTCTCCGCACGTGAAACTCGGCGGATAGGCACCTTGTTATGGAGCCTGATCTTGCTGTCTCCCCAGTGGGTTTTGCCTTCGAACTTGACGACCCCAGTTCCAGAATAGCAAAAAAAGGAGGTCGGTAAGAAATCGGCCCATTCTTCGATCATTCGGGGCAGGAGCTGCCACTCCCACACTGGATTGTCTCTGCCCGTCCAACGGTGGTGGATCAGAAGCAAACGGGCTAAGCGTTCCATCATGATCGTTATCCGCACGGTCATCAGCCGTAGGATCCCGTAGGCGTTGATTGCATCTGCTAGTGCGCTTGATTGGAGCACGTCGTCTGCGTGTCCCTGGGAGGCAGCCGTGAGATATTCCTCTACAACAGACCTGGCGAGTCTCGACTTCTGTCTCGTCTCCCTGAGCAGGTCATAACCGGCATTCATGTGGTGCTGGAACTCGCGTAGTCGGTCTCTGCTCCAGGCCGTTTTGGCAAGCTTATGATGGACCGTCATCGTGGGGCGAACATGGTATGGCGCGGATGTCATTGTTTCGAATAAAGTGGTCAGGAAATCGTACGAAACCCTTCCTTTTGCGTTTCGGACTGCATCTGCTGCGAACCTTGGCCGGGAGAGGACAAATGCCCTCTCGAATAGCTCGAGCCAGACATTTTCCGACACGGGAATATTGTACGTCCGTGAAATGTAGTCGATTACGCGCAGGGCGGACGATATGTCGTTATTGGTCCCGAATGCATGCGCCACCGCGAACAGCAAGCGTTCCGATGGATAGAGCGGGGATGAAGGCTCGAACATGGTGGCTTGAGGGATCTTTTCGTAGTCGTGCTCTTCTTGTAACCGATCCACGTCGATGTTCCATACTGCCTTGAGGACGCCTTTGATGCCTTTCACCAGACCCACACGGCATGATGCCAGCATAATGTTCACAAACGTTGCCTCATCACCGGGGATGTCTCGTTCGGTCATTTCCTTGAAAATATCGAGAACTTGCTTTCGGACACTTCTCGGTCCAGTCCCGTAGCCCTGCCAACCGGGAGGAGGGTTGTAGAATCGTCTCTTGCGATAGTAGTACGGAGTGACGCGTAGGTTATACTTTTCTCGTCCGGTAAACGCGTGGTTCCACACTTTGGCTTCCATATAGTGATTGTAACATTGGATGTCTGGCTCTACTCCCGCATCTTTCATGTTCTCCCAGATCGCATCCGCCATCGGCACATCACCCATCGAGCGTGCACAGTCTAGAAGATGCTTGTATTCAGCCAAGCCCAGGGTCTGGCCACCCTCGTGTCTTGTGCGGATTATAGTCGCGAGATTGTCGACAAACTCATCAAAGATTACCTCCAGCGGTTTAAATTGCTTGGCCATGACCGTAGCCAGATGCAGGGGTCGGTAAATGGGCCGGTATGGCTCAATAAAGTAGGCTGGGGACAGGATATGCAGTGCCTCGACAAAGACGCTGGATGGCAGCGATCCGACCAATTTACAGTACTGCGGATCCAGCATCGCATCCATCACCTGGTCCGGTTGACCATCTCGAATGATTCTGTAAAATGCACGCTCTCGCGCGGCCAAATCTTCCGCTGCTTCATTGTCTTCTCCGGACGATGCTTCTGACGGGCCCTCTAACACACTCGTGGAGGTCCAACTCTGTTGTGAGATGATCCGATTCTGAGCGAATAGATTCGATCTCTCGGAGAGTGGAGCCTTCCATTTAGGTTTCTGGATAGAAACCACATCCACTGGAATGTCAGTGTTGGTACTGGTTGTTCGTGGATGATTCCAAGACACGCGACGGGAGCCAGGCAGACCAGCGACCTGACGACAGAGTGGACATGGTAGATGAGAGATGAGAGTGTCTGTTCGAAAGATGATGCCCCGCATGAAGGGCGATAAGACTTTATCGTCGACCAAGTGGAGTATTCTAAGGAATGGCAACAAAGAGTGGATCGAGCCAAACTCTCCTGAATCTTAGTTGAGTCTTAGTTGTTTTTTTCAGCTTCAACCACTCTTGGCGTCGTTTGATGCGCTAAGCCAACCTCGTTCGCCGCCAACAAGATCTCAAAGCTCTGCTACGTTGATTCGACGGCAACCTCGTCGTCGCGTTTTTCAGATCCAGGTGTTCTGTTTCCTTTGGGTCATTGTTCCCGGAGACATTCGCGATGGCCGACGTTGAGGATGGGGGTTCCTCTGTCTCGGAGCCTTTGGACCTGGTCCGTCTGTCGCTCGATGAGATTGTTTTTGTCAAGCTACGTGGTGATCGCGAACTGAAGGGCCGACTTCATGTGAGAAGCAGACTCGATACGCCTTGGATGGACTGGACAAGGGATGCTGACATCGCGATAGGCTTACGACAGCCATTGCAACCTCGTGCTAGGAGAGGTTGAGGAGACGGTTTACGTGGTGGAGGAAGATGAATCTGGGGAAGAAACGATCAAGGTGCGTTTACTTGGGCTATATTACATATTAGCTGCGTGGGAGGGTCGTTGATACTGACGGGAATCGGATCTAGACGATCAGGAAGCAGGAAGAGATGCTCTTCGTACGAGGTGAGTCGTTGCGCTCCTGAATGCGCAGAGCGCTTGAGCCGGACTACAGACGCTCATGATATCTCCTATCGCAGGTGACTCGGTCGTATTGATCTCCCCTCAAGCGTAATACAGTCGGATCGAAGAATGGCTGGGAAGAGGACGAGATCTGGGTGCATCACAGGGAGAACAGAGCGGAGGGAGCTTTTGAAGGGAAACATTAAAGTTATAATGCAGGATACGACTTAAAATACGTTCTGAGATGGATAAAATGGGCTTCTGGACCCGGAAGTCTAGGTAGCTAAGTACTAGGTACCTAGAGGGCATCGGTATGAAATAGGACCCCGCTGCGCTGACACACCAGTCGGCCCCGGGGATGAAAATGAGAATTCTATGATGGCGCCAAAAATGCTATGATGTATCACTTGTCTGCCTGGAATGACTGAAAAATTGCGGCTGTGGGAATGACTCAAGTAGGCTGTAGTTGTGAGTCGTGAGGATTGAGGATGACTCGGAGTCATTTATTCGCTATCGATAACTTTAAACTCGGCGCTTCTCCGTCATCGCTCCAACATCTCTCCTTGCTCTTCCACACCTCCCATATATAGCTATCGTATCCCACTCTCTTTCCATCTGTTTTGCAAGATATGCATATCGTTAGACTGAACGATGATCATTCGAATACGCAACTGAACCCGCCTGTGGCGACAGAAATATATAGTTACCGCTACTTTCAGACCGCTTCCCTACATCTTGCTACATACCACCCGAATCATGCCGCCGGTCGGTCATAAACAGACGCCCGAGGAGCGCAGGCGAGGTGAACTGGTGTGTATCTAGCCCTGACTGAACATCTCAAGGAGGAGGCTTACGGTCTCGCGATAGGCCCTAAGTGAATTCGCCGATTACGTCGCAAAGGAACAAGCTCGTCGCGCAGTCTACGGTGCCGCAGTCAATGCTCCCGCCCCTAGCGACAGCGGTTATTCAACAGCCAGCCCGTCGATCGTCACCGAAGACCATGCAGAGTTAGACATTCTGGATCAGTTGGCACTGTCGGATGCCCCGAGCCATGCTCGCTTAAAAGACCTCCTCCTAGGCACTGCGACGGAAGCAGAGAATAGCCTCCAGCTACTGGCTGGAATCATACAGGCTCGAATCGACGAAGGCCATGGGGAGACACTGTTCGATCTGGGCCAGGAAGACAATGGCGAGTCGATGGGGTTTGACATTGCGCAGTGGAATACGGCCCTGACACGATTACGAGAGGCAGCGGAGACGATTCCCGCACACTGCCGTGTCCTATTAACGTACAATGTGGGCGGTCCGGAGGAGGTACAGACAAAATCTGACACCATGAAGGGGGCTTGTGGCAAGATCCTGATCCGACAAGTACCCGGATCAGCGGAGGAAGTGATAGAAACCCGGATAGCTGTGGTTGGCAATGTCGATGCCGGAAAGAGCACAATGCTGGGAGTCCTGGTGAAAGGGAACTTGGATGACGGTCGTGGACGGGCTCGAGTCAACCTCTTCCGCCACAAGCATGAGATCGAGAGTGGACGCACCAGCTCCGTTGGCATGGAGATCATGGGTTTTGACAGCCATGGGGAGATCGTGGGCAGCACACAAGGACGCAAACTGTCCTGGGAGGAGATTGGAAAGAACGCCGCTAAGGTGATCTCTTTCTCCGACCTGGCTGGCCACGAACGCTATCTGCGTACGACCGTGTTTGGGATGCTCAGCAGCAGCCCCAATTATTGCCTGCTGATGGTAGCCGCCAACAACGGTCTGATCGGGATGAGCAAGGAGCACTTGGGCATCGCGTTGGCTTTGAATGTGCCGGTGATGGTGGTCATTACTAAAATTGATATCTGCCCACCGCAGATTCTCGAGCAAACGATTACCCAGTTGACGCGGATCCTTAAGTCTCCTGGAGCTCGCAAGATTCCCATCTTCGTCAATGATATGGAGAGCACCATCAACACCGCGACCCAGTTTGTCAGCAAGCGTATTTGTCCCATCTTTCAGGTTTCTAACGTGACAGGAGAGTGCCTCGATCTGGTGCGGACGTTCTTGAATATCCTCCCTCACTACGGCTACTACAACCCAGAGGCCCCGTTTGAGTTCTTGGTCAACGATACGTTCTCTGTTCCGTTCGTGGGGACGGTTGTCTCTGGTGTAGTGAAGTCCGGGGTTGTCCATGCCGGTGACACGGTGCAGATTGGCCCTGACTCTCTTGGTCAGTTTACGACTACGACCATCAAATCCATTGAACGAAAGCGGATTCCCGTCAATGTATGCATAGCAGGGCAGTCCGCTTCTTTCGCATTGAAGCGCGTCCGGCGGAAGGAAGTCCGCAAGGGGATGGTGGTCCTGCCTAAGCTTGAGGGCCCTCCCAAAGTATATCGGGAATTTGTTGCAGAGGGTAAGTTTCTTTCCATACACAGTACTATTTGTGTGTTGATGCTTACTATGCCGTCT
This sequence comes from Paecilomyces fulvus, assembly GCA_029606305.1. NCBI lineage: Eukaryota > Fungi > Ascomycota > Eurotiomycetes > Eurotiales > Thermoascaceae > Paecilomyces > Paecilomyces fulvus. Next base: position 379,755 of record JAPVCG010000038.1, read on the forward strand.
AGTTCTCATCCTATCACATGCGACGACGATCAAACCCAAGTACCAAGCCATGCTCCATGTGGGAGCCGTCAGCCAAACGTGCGCCATCATCGATATTGATCGTGCATTCATCCGAACGGGTGATCGGGCGCTGGTCGCTTTCCGTTTCGTCCAACGACCGGAGTTCCTGGCTGTAGGAGATCGAATCCTTTTCAGAGAGGGCCGGACCAAAGGTCTGGGTATCGTCAAGAGCGTCGGGTATGACCCGGAGAAGCCCTTGAATCCCGAAGCAAAGGCGGCCAGAGAAGGAAATAAATCAGGGTAATGACGTTGCATATTTTTTTCCCACCGCGTTTATGCTATTCTCATATTTGTCTCTTACTGCGATCTGATGTTTGTATCTGGTGACTTGAACTTCGCATGGAGTTGGGACGTTCGAGCCTGGTCTCTAGGTGGTGAGATTCAAAACGTCTATTCTATCCTTATGGTTTCTCTGCATACATGTTCTGAGTTGGGACGGAATTCTTCTTCTTTCCGGGAATAGGTAGTCACCGTGTGTTTTTCTAGTCCTGGCCGTGTCGCATTGACCATCGCTATATATATACATCGTTCCTCGATTCGAGGCCGAAAAATGTTGGAATCATAAATTACTGTCGTGATGCCACAACACTCTGGTAAAGATCAAATGACCTTCACTTTCTTGGTACCTGAGAGCTCTCGTGTTATTCATCACCTCATCTACTCGGATATTGTACCTCCACCCAGGACGGCTGAGGCGGCTGAGACGAGTTCCATAAGTTGAGGATATCCAATGATCAGCGTTTCAGACTGATATCATCTTCTCCTCAGCTCCAATTGCACCTTGAGCGACCTGTTGGAGTCCTGTTCTTGGTCACTATGGAAGCAACGATGCCATCCACGTGACCGCATGACGTCAAGGATGAGGCAATTCAACCAGCAGTACTCTATGTTTTTGGTTTCTGTCGCCCACAGCACTTTGTTTCTGCTTCCAAGAAAGATTTGCCAATGATGGCCAAGTGATGGTCATGGCGGTCCATCGGGCGACTGCCCCCATCCTCTCGGGAAGGGAAGACAAACGTCAGCAGGGCCTACTGACGTCGATGAAGTCTATTGTAGTTTTCCGGACCAAACGCAAAGCTATATCTTGGCCACCCTTAGAGGATCTTCCCGTCATATGGAATTAGCATACAAATCTGACCAAGTTGCTTGTTTGCTTGTCTACGTCTACTCTACATAACGCGCATTCTCTTATCTATTTTGAAGATACCCCCTTAACCCCAGCTAAGCTAGAGCTCCCGGTCAATCATGGAGACTGTAAACCAGGTCATCGACTCTGCAACAAGGGCTATCTGGGGTGATAACATTTCCAAGCAGCAGCAAGAGCAGCATGGTCCCGAGCCCGTCTCAGGTGTAACTGGCAAAGGTACGGCTACCGACCCTTACGATGCTGGGAACCGTGAGGGTACGTATCCTTGAGTTGTGGGCGAGAATTCATCCTGTACATGCTTCTACTTACTGTACACCTGATGCTAACACACCGATCTATAGAGCAGCCCGATGCTCCTGCCACTCAGACAGGCGGCGTTGACCCTTCCAACGAGCCAGCCACCTATCCTACCACCGGTGTGCAATCTGGCGCTGATACAACCGCCTCCGGCAGCCAGAATCCTGGAAGTCAGACCGAGAAAACCAACCAGTCTAACCATTCTAACTCTAACTCGTCTAACTCGTCTAACTCTGACGAGTCTAGCGAGGAAGATAACGAGACCTTTGGATACACCGCTGACGACACATCGGACGGTACTAAACAGAAAGTGAGCAGGGAGACCCTAGAAGGACCTCAGGGCCCGCCCAAGGAACGCAACGGACTCGTCGGCGGTGAGGGTCTTGGTAATGAGGATTTTGGCACTACCTCTGCTCGTAAGTGTCGAAATTTCTATCCATGTAGCCTGATTCATCTGACTGACAATATTTCAGAGATCCGCCAGGATAATCCTGGTACTTCCAACAAACCCGGAAGTCAGAATCCCAGAGGCAAGGGAAGAAAGATTGCCCAACTAAAGGAGAAGCTCCACATGGGACACTCACATACACCCACCTAGACTGTAAATTACTATACCGTTTTCATTTCCCTCTTCTGAGAATGAACGGATATATCTATGATCTGTTTGCATATACTGTACGTTAATGTTTCCTATGACGTCATCCAATTGAAATATCACTTCAAACGAAATAGATGTTTCTGCAGTATCGAAGAGGGCAAAGCCGTGATGCTTCGTAGTGAGGACAAAAATACTTGGCTCCTGCGTCGTGGATCAGGTCGATCCAGTATCTTGGGTGAAGTTGGAGAAGCTGTGTCATAGTTCTATGTTGACACAGCTTCTCCAACTTCACGGCGGCAAAGACGATCGTCATAGAAATCAGATTGTCGAATCCTAGGGACACAGAAGAAGCAATAAAAGATTACCAAATTGGCATTTAGGATAACTGAAATCCTCTTGAATTGCTTGAATATCTAGAACCACTGAAATATATCGTCTATTTATGCTGAAGGATAGGATAGGTCAGGATCATGTTTGCTACCTTTCCTACCGAAATCCAGATCCAGGATGTTTCAAATCATGATTTGGAATAACTCCCATGATTTGGAATGTTCAATCGTAATTGAATGAGTGAGACCTGCCTACCCGCAGTTTCGCAGATGAGGTGCGTGGTAGCTCGCCATCAGGATAGCCGCTGAGCGCTGACAGTGGTGTAACTACCACCTGATTGTTTTATTATGTGTGAGATATTATAGTTTTAGAAGTACACGAAAAAAATAAGAGAATATATACCAGAACTATTAAGCATATAATTCATAGGGCGTAGAATTTGCTCTGTTTGGGGAAAGAGTATAGTTAGTTGTAGTTTAACTAGGCAGCTTACCAAGGTCATACATAACAACATGAGTGGCAGTGACTGGGTAAACTCCATTTAACTAAGCCTAGAGCAGACGGATATGTGCGAATAATATTTCATACACCAATCGGCTTACATTTGAGTTTATTGCACCACCGAAGGCCCTTCATAAACGTTTCAATTAGCCTCGGGGATAAGACCAACTCCGAATGTGGCTGAGCAAAGAAATATTCTAGACCTCTAGCCAAAGTCTGGGATAAGATATCTAGTTAGCATTCATTCTTGCATTATGTCATGGCTCCGCTGAAAGTCCATGTTATCGGTGTACATGGAACAAGGATTCGTTTATCAACATCATCAACATCAATTTAGAGTGTCTGGAATCAAAGTATAATTGGCTGGAACTTGCGGGCACTAATGCACCTGGCTTACTTTTGTTCTTTATGGCCCACGACCAATTAACTACGTATTAACTATCAACATTCTATTCTAGTTAACTAAATAGAGAGTAACTTGCTGTAAGTTAGAGCATAGTCAATAGCTTTTAGATGTTGATGATGAAGTACAGGGTTAATGCCGACCCGTTTTTCTCGATCTCCTGATGCTTGGAAGTGGAAAGGTTGATGATGATCAATCAATTGTTCATCCAATGATCTCTAGGGACTGTTTCTTCAAAGTCAATGGCTTCGGTCATCTTCTTGCAGCCAGCTGTTGTGCTCTCTGTGAGACATGATGTCTAACTTGGGATCCCTTTCTAGCTATTATGTTCCACGTATGTCGAGATATAAATACTTGGATACCAACCTCCCAAGGTACTTGCACAGACTGCAAGAGACGATCATAAAGTCCCTGCTTCCAAAGTACATGAGTCATCATGGCCTTGAACGCGACAATGCGTGGTGTTCTCTATTCAGGCATCCCGTATCAGGTTACCGTTGCCAACCTGCCGATGCCAACCATTCAGAACCAGACGGATGTCATTGTCCGCATCACGACGGCAGCCATCTGTGGTTCTGACCTTCATATGTATCACGGCATGATGGGAGGCACTCCGCCGTGGGGAATGGGCCATGAAGCCGTTGGCTACATCTCCGAGGTTGGAAGTGCCGTGTCCTCTCTCAGCGTCGGTGACTATGTTGTGATTCCGGATAATCTCGCCACTCCCCACGTCGTTGGGGCTTCAGGTTCTGCTGCGGAGGATTCCTTTGGGATTGGTCTTGGACTCGGCGGTCTTCAAGGTGAGTAGCAGACTCCAGATTACTAGTCGTGATCATTGAGGAAATATCCAAGCCACTGTAACTAACCACCATTGTAGCGGAGTATGCAAGAGTACCTTACGCGGAAGGAAACCTGATCACGGTCCCATTGACACACAACACGACCACTCCTTCCAAGGAGCAAGACTACCTCACCTTGTCCGACATCTGGGCCACTGGCTGGAGCGTTCTCGACTACGCAGGATTCGAGCCCGGCGACACAGTTGCTGTCTTCGGAGCCGGCCCTGTCGGACTTCTCGCTGCGTATTCTGCATTACTCCGCGGTGCTTCAAAAGTCTACTCAGTCGACCATGTCCCCATGCGCCTCGAACGTGCTGCCTCGATCGGAGCCACACCCATCAATTTCTTCGAATCCGACCCCGTCGAACAGATCCTACAACATGAACCCAACGGAGTCACCCGCGCGGTCGACTGCGTCGGCATGGAGGCCGTGAACAGCCGTGGTGAAATCCAGGAAGACATTGTGATCAACAATTTGGTTCGGGTCGTTGCGACGAATGGGGGAATCGGCCAGATCGGTGTGTTTATGACCCAGTCGACCTCAGCAGGTGCCCCTTTGGGAAGTACATTGTCGCCGAATATCAGCTTCCCCATGACGGACTTCTTTAAGAAACATTTGCGTTTCGAAGCTGGCATTGTGGATCCAAAGAGCGTAGCTCAGCAATTGTCGGATTTGCTCGCGAATGACAAAGCTCATCCGAACTTTATCACAAGCGCCGAGATTGGTATTGAGGATGCTCCGACGTACTATGAGAGATTTGACCGGCATGAGGAGATCAAGGTTTTCATCCGCTTTCCCTAGAAAGTGAGGAATTGGGGTTAGGTATTTCTGGGACATTTAATTCGACGAGCCAATTACGAAGGCAAGACTCCTCCTTGTAATATGTGTAGGCTAAACTCGCAGCAGTTAGAAATATTTCAGAGGAAATAGGGGGACGTTTCGTTTGATAGATATACATACAGAGTCTCCTAATATCGGCCCCAAATATTCACTCACCAGTGTCTACTAAACAGTATATATCATCGATGTTTGTGTATCTAGAAACATATCGTAACTCTCGTTGACGCCATGTACTATACAATGATCCCAAGCTCCTCTAGACAAATCGCGGACCAGCCATCCATTTGGATAGACATGGCTGTGGGTATTATCTTAAAGACTAACCAAGTGATATTTCACCTCACTCAAATAGCAACCGCAGCTCTTCAATTCTCTCTTTCTTCCTTTCTTCATCACCACCATCACCACCACCGATCCTTAATCCCAAAGAACCCGCAATGTTCATCTTCCGCTCCTGCACCCGGAGCATGCGGCCCTCGATGGAGTCTTTTGTGATGAATCGTGTTACAGAAACCTCATGCAGTTGGCCCATCCGGTGGACGCGATCAATAGCCTGTGCCTCAACGGCATAACTCCACCAGGGGTCCATCATGAAGACATGATTGGCCACCGTGAGATTGAGGCCAACACCGCCGGCGCGTAAACTGATGAGGAGTACATTGGGGCGGGCAGGAGACGCAGATGAAAGCTTGGACTGAGTCCCATTATGATGGGGCAGTCTCTTTTTGTGAGCAATCTCAGAGTCTTCAATGTCTTCCATGTCCTCTTCGTTAAAGGTGTCCATGCGAGTGAACTGGGCCAGGACCTCCGCTCGTGCTTTCTGGGGCATCGTTCCGTCAAGACGGACATGGGCGATTCCAGCTCTTGTAAGTTGCAGGGATATGAGGTCTAGGAACGAGGTGAACTGAGAGAACACGACAGACTTCGCGTTCGGAGGCAAGCGCGAAAGATGGTTCATAAGCGCGTGGATCTTCGCGGAAGTGTGAGCGGAAGGTGAAAGGGGATTGATGCGACGCAGAGAGATCCTTGGAGCGGGGGATGAAGACGACGGCGGAGTGCTGCTGTACAGATCTTCTTCATTAGGCGTGAAGTTTGCTGATTTATGGCGAACCACTTCGAAGATATCTCGCGAGGTGACCGGTGCACGGCAGGAGAAGCAGCGTGGAGTCTCTCCTTTGTCCGTATGGTGTTTGACCAAGTCCTCAAGACACTTCTTACATGCGCTGTGCCAGCATGCAGTCACTGCCGGTTCAATCATTGGCTCCTCGGAGCAGATAGGACATTCGCCGCTCATGTCATTTTGGATCTGTCTCAAGGCACGAGCACTAAACCGCATCGTGGAGTTCTGATTCTGGTCGTTGTCAGCCGACTCAGTAGAAGCGGTGAAACGATCGATGAGCTCCTGCAAGTCCATGTCATCCTTGAGATTGTTTGCCTCATCAGCGGCGGCGGCAGCATCCTCTTCCTCTGCGACAACTGCCTTGTTGCGGGTAAGAATGGGATGGCAGCACGTTTGACGCAGTCGAAGGATCTGCGCGAAGATGGTCGAGTATGATTTCAATAGTGTTCCAGCTTCGACATTAGTGTTGAATGTTTGCTTGGCACGGGTATAGATATAATCATAGATTTCTCGTTCCTGTTCGGAAAGTTCCACCTCTTCTATGGTGATATTTCGAGGTGGCAGTGGCACGAGGGCTTCGCCCTCAGGGGTCTTCATCGTCTTCGTCCGCCGTAGAACGAGGGGCTCAAGGACTGTCTGTACGACATTGAGTGCGCGCACATAGTCTTTCGATTCGAAAGGAACAGTTATAAAGGTCTTCCAGAAGGAGAAATTGCTCCAAGGTTCTACCTTCAAAAACCGCACGAGACTGAACAGATCCTCCAGCCTGTTAACGATGGGGGTGCCGGTCAGTGCCCATCGATGGACAGCTTTTAGTTCGTAACAGGCTCTCGCCGACTTAGAGCGCCGATTCTTAATATAGTGGGCCTCATCAAGTATGACCCGAAGAAACTCGACAGAGAATAAGCCGCCTTGCGCCCCAGCAGTGAGGGGTGATGAGGACGCTTGGCGATATTCAGATAACACAACACCGTAACTGGTAATAATAACGTTAGGGGCATCGGCAGCATTTCCCGCACAGCATAGATTTCTCAAGTTGACAGCTTTGTCAGCACCATAATAGACTAGAGGCTTCAATGTGCCCGGCTGGGATGCCTTGATGGCTTCGCTCTCCCACTGTGCCAGCAGAGAGGTAGGAGCGACAACCAGAGTAGTATATGGAGCAGGTACCGTACCCTTCGATAGCTTGGGTAACCGACGCAGGCTGTCAACGGCATCAGCACCATTCACGGGGCGATCTTGAGCCTGTAATCCATGGGAATGGATAAGACTGAGCATTTCTATGGTCTTTCCAAGACCCATCTCGTCGGCTAGAATGCCACCGAGACAATGCTGTTCTTGCACAGGAAACTCCAGACTGAGGTCGCCGGAATAGGGGTTCACGTAGAAGTGGTTTTGTTCGTGGACTCTGGGCAAGACCTTGTCATCAACATCTTTCACTGGCCATGTATATTCTTCCCACAAGGGATGCATGGAGCTCTGTCGGGCTTGCTTCGCATCCTTCTCCTTGGCAAGCATCCAGTGAAGGGCCTGCTTCTGATACTTGCGAAGATCCATGGCAAATGTTGGCGGAGGTTCTGCTTCCGGCATGTTGAAGTCGAACGTTTGTGCCTTTTTGTAAAGCGTGTCGAGCTGATCTTCTTCTAATTCCTGGGCTTCCTCCTCTTCGGAGGTATCGGGCGAGTCTTTTGTCGCATCCTTCTTGCTCTTGTCGTACTGTTCTGCCATCTCCGCAGCGCGAAGGAGTCCTTCCTTTTTGTGCTTTGATGTCATCTCGTTTATAGATGTGGGGTCGAGATTGATCTCGTCAAAGAGCTTCACCAGCGCAACTTGACGCAGGCGCAGGTTCTTTTCCTCCAAACTTTCTTTCTCTTCGAACAAGCCCGTCGATCTGTTGTCATCCGCCAGCCGACTGGGTGGCCTTGGCTGGAAAGCCTCCAGGCGAAGATAGCATCGTAACTGCAGGTAGATGGTATCGTTCACTCGAATCCGGTCGGGAGCATAGACACATACACCCTCAAATTTGCAGACCTTCTGGTCAATGAGGGTTGATACCCATTCTGCACTTTCCCGAGGCAGTCTCCCGACCTCCTCTCCGCGAGTATTCGTGAACCGCGTCAAGACGTCTCCTTTGTGGTTTGTGATCTGCTTCCGCCCTCCTCGGACCTGTTTCATGATCGGCTGTGTCCTTGCACGCTCGATGCCTACAGTCTCACCGTGACGAACGAGCCAAGTACCACTTCTGGTTGCCCAAGCAGCAACCCCAAAGGCACCAACATATCTCAGAGCCGGCTGAGATGGTAAAACTTCAGCACCTTCTATTGCCACTTGTTCATCCGCGGTGGTAGACGGTACCGTCTGAGATGCCTCTGTCTCAACAGGTGCCTTGTCTTCCGCTACAGGTGCTGGTTGAGGAATCTGCTCGCTCGCTGCTGGTTCCGCATCCTTGACAGTCTTCCATGATCCGTCAAAGAACATATTGACCGCGGTCTCCATACTATCTCCGGCTGCAGCTCGAATCCGATTGACTGTATCGAGGGGAATATTCTGTCCGACGATATTATGGAATAAATGTACGTCGAATCCGTTCCCATTTTGTCCCACTGTCTGTCGCGTGCCTGGTGTCTCTGCGGCGGTGCCACTAACGCCATTGCTCTCGATTTGGTTGATTCTAGTAGCGGAGTCTGAGGCTGCATATTTGTCCAGCTCCTGAGATTCCTGTGATTTTAGCTTGTCTCCGAAACCAAGAATTTCCGCGAACGTGCGCGGTCTATCTGTAGACCTAGTGTCTGCATCTTCGGCGGAGTGTCGCGGTTCCCTAGACGCGTCAAAGCCATGGCTGGATGGGGTTTCATCCTCTTCCTCGATAAAGAATCTTCTCTTCTTGGCGGGTCGTTCATCCTTATCGAGGTGCCCGAAGCTCATCTTGAAAAGGTCGCTTCGAGAGAGAGAGAGAGAGAGCTGGTGTTAAAAAGATCATTCTAATCAATGTCCAAAAGGGAAAAAGTGAAGACGCGCCGAGGCGCGAAGTCGGCCCGACGTCATTGCGACCAAAAAGGTGACCAACACTGACCAGTTCTTGTCGACAAGCAGTCAATTATTTGCGGGTGGTTATTCCTGTAAGTGATTCTATTGCCTGCTTTATATCAATATTACTGGTCTTGTTTCCGCTTTTCTCCGAGAATTGTATCTGATCAATGGCTCCAGAAACCTTGTCTTCATCCGCCTTCAAACCGCCATGTCGCATTAACACACTCCACTCTACAACTCTTAGAGGCCTCTGAGCGAAAGCTCAATTTATCTAGATGTCTTTTATAAAGGAATTCATCCGCCCGAGAGGCGCGGGAAAAGAGATATTCCCCGCATGTCGCCCTCGACAGCTAAGATGTGCCCATCAGCAACGGCGCCATCTATCTCGATCATTGCCAGCAGCAACTCCTGTAGTTGGAGCTGCTGACGCAGAGGTGGAATCTGCTGAAAAATACTGTCGAGATCTTCTACAGTACGTTCTTCTAGAAAAGCCTTAGCGATGAATGCGTTCTAATATGTGCTGAATATAACAGAAAATATGACCGCCCTTCCTACACCCTCGGTACTTTTATCCCCCGCCAGACGCAACCCTTCTATATCGCCATGCGCGCTCTCAATATCTCTCTCTCCATGGTACCAGAGACCACCTCTTCATATACCATCGGACTTATGCGTCTGCAATTCTGGCGGGACACCATCACCCGTACCCTCTCCGGCAATCCGCCCAAGGAGCCCGTTGCCATACTCCTGGCTGCCGCAATCGCAGACCTGGACAAACGAACAGGCGGCCGTGCACGACTCAGCAAAGGCTGGTTCATGCGGATGATCAATGCGCGAGAACAATCCCTCACCAATACACCCTATCCGGACCTCGCCGCTCTCGAGTCCTACGCCGAGAACACCTATTCTACGCTTCTATATCTCACACTCTCCGCTCTGCCCTTGACTTCCGTCACCGCCGACCATGTTGCCTCCCACATTGGCAAAGCCGCTGGGATCAGCGCCGTCCTGCGCGGACTGCCTCTCGTGGCCTTCCCCTCTGCTCCACATCACCACTCCAACCAACCCGGCGGCGGGGTCAAACAGGGTGCCATCACCCTCCCACTCGATATCATGGCACAGGCAGGAGTCCGGGAAGAAGACGTATTCCGACAAGGCGCCGACGCCCCCGGTCTACGAGATGCCGTGTTTACCGTCGCAACCCGCGCCAGCGACCACCTGATCACGGCGCAACAGATGCTGCGCAATCTGAGAGAAGGTAAAGATATAGACCACGCCTTCGAACATGAAGGCGAAGAAGGTCATGAGTATGGAAGTATCAGCAGCGGAGGAGACACGCCGTTAGACGAGATCAATCGCGCCTTTGGTGTGTACATGCCAGCCGTGGCAACTCGGTTGTGGTTGGATCAATTGGAAAAGGTTGATTTCGATATCTTCAAACCAGAACTCTTGACTTCCAATTGGAAGTTGCCGTGGAAGGCGTATTTCGCTTTCAAGCGGAAGAGTTTGGGGTAAGGATCGACAAGTGAAAAGAAGAGAAAAAAGTGATTTTTACAATGTATTATAATCTATCCAATTCTCCTTGTTCTATATACTGTTATATCTCTCGGGATAGAAAGAGTCACGATGATGAGATTCGAACAACGAATCCTTCTTCTTTTCCCAAACCGCTAGCGGCAGTTTTCTATATACCAGGACACCAAAGATATACTAATAGACCTGAAAACTAACATACCGTACAAGAAGAACATGCATGGTGTTACGTAGTGACAGAATACGATCCCTATCGCCTCCTCTTTGCTCCTCTCCGTTTTCTCTCCTTCCGGGAGCTGATGATCAGTCGCTTTTGGGCAAATTGGACGATGTGGCGTTGGATCATGTCGCGCCTTTTTGTCATGTTAGGATCTGGAACCTGGCGTCGAAAAAAAAAGATAGTACTTACAGCAGGAACATAGTCGAGACAAAAACGACAGGAACTGCGATTTTCCAAAAGTAGCTGTTTTTCCGTGGGACGTCAGCATAGCTGTACCGCAACGATTGCAAGAGAAGGAGAGAACGTACGCATCGCTATGCTCAATGCCCTTAAAATCTGTGAAGTTCATACCGAAGTATCCCTGGGTTTCCTCAGTCAGTATTGAAACCTACCTGTTTCAAACAAACAAGACGTACGGTTATGAAGGTAAGAGGTAAGTAGAAACATGTTACTAAGGTGAGTTGCTTCATGCTTTCGTTTTGATAAGCGCCTGCACAGCAGTGAGTTAGTTCGTATTGGACATTGGTCTCCTAATTCCAAAAAAAAAGGTGCTCTTTACCGATTGTATTGAAAATGAGATCGATCATGTTGTCTGCAGAACGCCTCATCTGGTCATAATGCTCAACGATCATAATGACATGGTCCAGCGCATCGCCTAGGTATGTATGGCACATTGCGCTGATGGTTACTGTGGAGCCGACGATACTCTTCAGGTTTGGAGAAGGTGTGCTTATATGCAACTGGGGCTCTGGTAACGGGGAGCTGTTGGAGTTCGTCTTCATAATAGTCCCCAGGCCCGGAGTACTGAGTGGTTCGGAGCGGTGGTCTCGAAGAGAGTTAACAAGCGTCACGATCGGTTGGATGCTGTTGCGCAGCACGGAAATTTCTGAGGTTAGGATATAAAGACTTTTGGATTGTTCGATGTCCGGATCTGTGAGAATCGCCAGCTCAAGATCGCCTATTGCGTCCTGGTAAGCCGTCGTCACGGGGATAGCGAGATCGATAATGGCATCTAGGATAGCCTGTAGGAGCATGCTAGCATCGCAGGACTGACGCAAGATGGTCTCCGGGGAACTGAGGCGTTTAACAATGGGAGGTTCAATGTCGTCTGCGCTGCCTTCGAAGAAAGAAGTGATTGTATTATCCTGATGCAGGAAGATTGAAACCTGCTCCAACGTGACGCAGAGACCCCTGGATGCGAGGACAGCATGACGCTCCATGAACTCGATCCGGTCTTCATTCGGTCCGCCCCTGTGACGCTGTATCGTGCGAGCTGGCCCAGGTGTCTCTGGAAAATCTGCAAACTGTTCGGACCGATATGACTCGAATCGTTCGGCAGTAGGACGAAGCCTTGGGTCCCTGCTACGCTTGGTTCTCTCCTTGTTCTTCTTCTTTGACAAAGTAAAGAGATCGATCAATGCTTGGCCCACTCCCCATTTTGTCCTTCTTCTGGAGGAAGCAGCTGTTTTCTCGCTTGATATGGAGCTCCGATCGTCCTTTGGGTCGTCGTCCTTATCACTGTCCTCGGAATCACTGCTCTCGTGCCGCAGTTTAATTAATTTTTGCAGATTCAAAACCACATAGGCATGATCCGAATACCAGTCCACCTTAGTTCTATTGGACATGTGCATGAGATCCTCAATAGCCAGTCTATGCAGACCTTTATGGCTCCCAAGAAGCCGGATCACGTCCCAACTCAAGCCATTGACATTTATCCATCGACACTGTACCCATGGTTCCTTCTCTTTCAGCAGAAACTGCTCGAGTGTATCATTGTCCAGTTCATATTGTCTCATCTCGTCCTCCGAAAAGTCTACCACCGTGATCCCGCAGTGGCTATGTAAATCTGTCGGCACGGTGGACCCCCAATTGGAGCCGTACGGAGGGGGTAATGGTTCGTTCGGGTCGATGCCTGGCTCTGTCCCGGGATTCCAGCTCTGATCATGATAGGTTGCGCCATCTGGATGGTAGGACTGTACTGTATTCGAACGTTTTACGCGCCGTCTGACCGATTCGTGAGAATTCACTCTGATCGTACTTGCACCGCCAACAGCGACGCCCTCTGAGCTGACGGTCGAACCTATTCGTGCACGCGGCGACTGTGGCTGCGCCTCGATATCAGGAAATGGTGAGTTTGACTCGCCGTCCTGGGCGTAATCATGCGTGTGGATACTCATTGCGACGATAAGCGCAGCCGCGATGACGGATGTTGATGAAGTTGGAACTTTGTCCGTAAGATGTACCTTTGGCCGTTAAGATCTCAGATTCGAGTCAGCCGCGCCCTCCACTTCCATATCGGATGAATAACTTGGCAGTTATGAGGGGTTTGGCCAGAGATGGTTGCGTTCTCAAACAAGGAGGTTAGACGTTCTTGAAACTTGACGTTATGCCGAGGATCACCCCACGCGATCGACCAATTGTCAGAGAAGGGGAAAGAAACATCATATATGACCGAAATGATTGACCAAGCTATTATCGAGGCTGGTGTCTTAATCGTCAAATCGATTGATGGCAATGATGGAACGGGCCCAAGCGCCCTCCACAACCCCTATTTATTCAAAGGCAAATGTGGAGAGCACCAGATCTAAGTTAGATCGATCACTCCTAAATTCATAATTGACTTCGATAGCGTGAGGCGCGTCTTGGCGATCCACTCCTAATAATCGTAGATTGTACATACATATACACAAAGCGGAGATTACATGCATTCATCTCTGCAGCTATCAGCCGCGTCAACAGGTTCATATATAGTACATGCGCCAGTGAGTCGTAGCGGTCCTTCATACACCATCTAGAAAAAACATCATAGGCCAGCGCCGACCCAATGCATCCAACAGCAAATATACACGCGAATGGAAGAACTATAAGACAGTGGTGGAATGTGATGAAAAAAAAAAAAATTCCACATGAAAAAGTAGGCGACAGAGAATACACAAGAGAAGGGTAAGTGAAGGGGTCATAGGTTAGACACGAGCAGAAGGTCGCGGTTTCCAAGAGTACTTGTTGATGGTGAACTGAGGGGCCTTGCTTCCCTGTGGAGGGCTTTGAAAATCATGATAGAGGCCGGAAGGAACGTCCATCAAGAACGCCCCCTGTGGTTGCGCAGGAGATGTGATTTGTGGCTTTCGAGAGCGGGCTGTTGACGACGTAGACGTCGAGTTGCTTTTAACGGCCTCTTTGATGATCTCACGGAGCTCGCGATCATCACTGGTTATCTGTGCCTTGATGAATGCTGGATGATCGGATGTCTGCAGAGACGACATCACGGATTGTCGCGGAGTATATGAGAATCGGTCGGGAGATGGAGGGGAGACGGGTTCGATGCTAGGGTCCAGGAAGGCTGCAGAGCCTTTTTCCAGAAGTTCGTTGATATCCAGAGTCTCACCGTGAGGGATCTTCTTCGGATGGGATGGCGTCACACAGTCCATATTGACCTCTTTGCGCAGGACGTGATCGATATCAACTGCAGAGAAGTAGGCGCAAGATTGAGGTAGATCGTCGATGCCCACTTGCTGTGAGAACATTGCACGGGTCCACACGTTGGCGACCTGTAAAGCCAAAGCAGCACGATATTTGTCATTGTCCTTCACCAAGTATCGAATCTCATCATGGACTGTGATGGCCAAACGAGCATCAAGATTGAACCGCCGGATGAGGTACTCCATAGAGATGATGAGAAGGTGGAGATAGTCGACACCAGAAGACTGGATGGCCCAATTGATGCGAGAGGTCATGAAGCTACCTTTGTTGATGAAACGACGCATAAGGGCTTCAGTGATTCCTGCACCAAGTGCGGGAGTCCGGGGCCTTTCTTGCTCTGCAAACTCTTCGAGTTTGTTGAACACAAACGACTCCGTGCCGCCACGCCAGAAGGGACCGTCACTGAGAACCTTACGAGTCGTGCGGGTTCCTTTGGTCTCTTTGTACAATTTGGCTGCAATCTCCTGCGTCTCTTTCTCAGACATGGATGGGTTGAATTGACGAAGTAGCGTCGCAGCGAACTTGAGACCTGCTCCGTATATACGTCCATAGTTGAAGACCTTTGCATCATTTCGGGAGATACCAAGGATCTTTGCCGTCCGGGAGTGCAGATCAGTTCCAGCGGCCTTGGTACCTTCCAAGGTCATAAATCCGATGGCATTGCCCCCATGGAGCTGAAATTGTGCATCTCCGACGAGACTAGCAATCCATAGCTCTTGAGAGTCAACATCAGCACCGACGAAGACGTACCCCGGAGGAGCTTTGATCATGGCCTTGAGTTCAGAGCCGACGCGATTCTCCTTCGCGTTACTTGCCGTAAGCCATGTGTTTTCCACGGCCCTTCGCGTTATAGTGCCCATCGGAATGACCTGTGGTAAAATGAATCCTAATTTCTTGTTGTCATTGCCTTTCGGCTTCTTCTTCAGGAAGTCCCGCACATCGTCCTGGTAGACAACCATTTGACTCATGATCCGATCCCGTGCGCTGATCCAGTATGAACAGGAAGCGTTCATTTCCAGAGCTTCCTTGGCCAGCGTATACTTGGAAGACAAGGTTCCGCGCTCAAAATACTGCATGTACCCTTTCGCCAGGGGGTTAATGCATCGAGATTGTGGACCATCCTTGTGCGGAAGCTTGAAATATATGTGCTTCCGGTCGTCGCGGAGCTCGGGGTTATCCTCTTGAGACATATCGCAAGGGACAACAGGCTGGTTCTCGTACTGTTTGGCTTGGTCCAGGGTGACCTTGAAGGTCCAGCCGAACTTGTCCGACCAGATGAGAGGATGGCTATCCCAGGAAAGCTTAAGCAGTATCGGTGCTATCCGGGTCCGAACTGTAAGGTTGATATCTGCATTCATGGTGGGAAAGAGAGCCTTGTACCATTTAGGCATGCCAGGCTTCTTCTGCCTTGCTGCGGGGCGAGGTGGATCTCCCTTCTTCTTGCCCTTCACCATCTTGATCTCCTGGCCCGACCAGTCCAGCTGTCTCAGCCATGGGTCATTCATGTAGATATCCGGTTGATCCTTTACTTTCAAGGCCTCTTCACAAAGCATGACAAGTTTTCGTTGCACACCGTCCAGTCGTTGATGATAGGTCGCTTCAGCATTTGCAAGATACTCTTCCCATGACTGATCCACTGGAAGGATGACAGAAGACAAGTGTCGGAGGGCACCGAAACTGACGGGATGAGGACAGACCTCCAGGAAATTAGGGAATACTTTCTTATAGACCAGATGCGTGATCGCAACATCGGCGGCGCAGTAGTCTAGAAGTTCTTCCAGCCTCCCCCGGATGCCCTCACGATCGAGCTCCCCGAAGAAGTCTCTTTGAGACTTGTCTATTGTCACATCGCAGTGGAACTTGGCGACATCCCGCAGGGAATTGACTGAGCTCCTTCCCACCCATAATTCCTCCTCCTCTTCACTGAGCATCTTGTTCTCCAGCAGGGTGGCTAGCTCAACCGAGTTACTCTCGCTTGCAATCTTATCCCTCATGTCTCTGTTCTTTTTGTGCCGCATCCATGTAGGCCGTTGCTGTGAACACATTCCATTTACAGCAACATGGAGCGACATCGTATCCAGGAAGAAGTTTTTGGACTGCTTGATATCATATTCTTCCAAGATTCGTGCTCGATCATATCCAATATTGTGGCCCACAACAATCCGTGGCTGCGATGGATCCCCAAGAGGCACCAACTGGCGGTCATTCTTCGATTCGCCCAGCAGCCAGGGAGATATCCATGCATACCAGGCTGTGGGACTGACCGCGCAAGCCATGACTGCAAACGAGCTCTCTTTCCACATCACTTCCGTGTCGAAGGTCAACATTGACTCGTTTGGCGCATCCACAGGCTCCCAGGAGCCATCGCTGTGATATTTGGTCCATCCGCTTCTTCTAACCCAATTCTTTGGTTTTCGCGGCGCATTTATCGTGGCATAGGACTTTGCGAAGCTCAGATACGGTTCCGATGAATCCATTCCCAGCTTATAGAAATGCTCGTCAAGAGTTTGACCCCGGAGTGCCGGAAGTCTGAACGCAATAGGTTCGCTTGCATCTTGCGATTTTCCCAGTAGCTCATGTCGGGACAGATGATCTTTGGATAGTGCGACTAATTCGGGGTCCGGAGGGGTGGGTTTATTCAAGAATACTTGCGAGTGGACGTAATCGCTCAATTGTTGCACACCGATTTCATTAAATCTAGCAGTAGAAGGTACTAAAGCAAGTAGGCATCAGCATCCTATAGAACATAGTTTTTTTCAATCCGCAAGCTTACCTGCAAGAGTCTTCAGTTTGCGTCCCTCTTCAGCATCACCAGATGAATTTCGAGCCGCATAAAATCTCACTAGTGGTGGTAGAGGCCGCGTTATGAGGTATCGTGGAGAGCGCAAACCTCTCGTCGATACCCGCACCACGCTCCTCGAATAGGGAGCACAGGCAGGAGTCCAGAGCATCCTGAATCATGAGGAATGTATGCTCAGTGGGATAACATGATGCGCTGAGCAGCCCTTAGATAAACGAACGCAGTCTTGTCTAGAGAGGATCACCTTTATCGAGTTGACTGCAAGGGTTTGCCTGCAACGCAAGTATGCCTGAACTCTGAGGTGTCTAGATCGCCGCCAGTGGCCGGATTAGTAAAGCTTCCGAAAGTGGTCACCGCCTTCGTCATGACGCCAAACATCTCCGTCTTTCACATCGACTTTCTCTGGATTCTGCCGTTCACCCCGCCACTTTAGCAGGGAGCTGGAGGAAAGACTACGGCATATTCGCTGATTCTGGGATATATCCTGGGAATTGAACACCTGATGGGCAGGTTCAGCGCCTCTCTGGTGCTACTGCGTCTCATATCTCTCCAATCGAATGTCGAGGTGCTCCTCTTGAGTCTTTCCGTATCCAATTGCTAGAGGTGAAGATTCTATATTCTATACTTTCATCTCTCGTCTTTCATTCATCATGGATCGCAGCTCCGGATCAGTGGTTGATCTGACCCCCACTGCAGCACGACCATTGCCCGAAGAGGGCTCTCCCTCCCGCAATAATCGCTCTTCTATCAGTTCCTCTCGAGAGGCCAGCCAATCGTCATCCCGATCAATGGAAGAACAACCACGCGGCACGAAACGTCGACGGTTAGACGACTCAGATACTTTCACCAGAGCATCATCATCGACGGCTGCTAGCCGTTCTACAGATGAAGACAATATAGAATCTGTCGACTTAACGGAAGTGGAGGATGACAACGCTCTCGCGAAAGCTTTGGCCAAGCAGCGCCAGGATGCAATCAAAGCTCAGGGTCCGACGGGGGATGGTAAGGGGCGATCAGTTCTAACGGGGTACAAATGTCCGGTGTGTATGGACACGCCTGTGGACGCGACCAGCACCATCTGTGGTAAGTACTTATTACCTCCATATGCGGTCAAGTAAGCAAGGTCTAAGGCTAACGGATCTGCTCTTCTAAACAGGCCACCTTTTCTGTCACAAATGTATCATTGATACCCTCAAATTCAGCGAAGAGCAGAGATCAGATTCATCTGGTAAGGGGCCACGCGGAAACTGCCCGGTGTGTCGGAAACCGCTCTCACGCAATGATGTGCCCGGACCAAGAAGGAATCTGGTCCCGCTGACACTCAAGCTCATGACCAAGAAAAGAGATACACCTGCGCAACGGGAAGCACAGGCTGCGGAAAGCAGTTGATACTCGTCTTGGAGGGACTTCGTATGCGGTATTTGATTTCTTCTCATTGGGATGCATGGAGCGGGCGTTCATGGATTGCATCTGAATGACGGATATGGACATGGAACAGATACCAGATTGATTTCGGGTTTAGCTATGGATAAAACGACTTTTAAACAGCTGACAGGTCACTTTATGTTACTTTTCCTTATGTAGTTCACACTAGAGCCGGTCTAATACGCCGGGTATCCGTACAGTATGCCCATAGCCTTTCTCCAGGAACTTAAATCACCTAGGAGATTTATTCGAATTCTCTCTTCCGACCCTTCCTTCCAGCGTATTCCTCCTACTCGCACCACCCCCAAAACCACCTCTGATCATCCCGTCGCCCTTCTTCCCGAGCACAACTTCTAGCGCTTGGATAAGGGCAGTCGAATCATACTGCATGCCGAGCACGACCTCCTTGTCTCCTTCCATGGAGGTGATCTTTCTTCCGTATAGCCGCAAAGTCTCGATTCCCATCTCAGCGAGACGCTCACGGTCTACCTTAGGCGTTCCGGGCCCGTCGAGGTGTAGTATGTGTGTGATGTAAGAGGAGTAAGGAAGGGAGATGCTCGGAGATGGAAGAGGACGAGGAGAAGTAGAGGGATTAGGAATATTAGTGCTATCATTGGTCGTGATAGTTGGGGAGAGAGGTGAAGGAGCGACTTCAGTGCGATGATTTGCGTGGCGACTTCGACTCTCCTCTCCAGCACGGACGATGGCTTCGACGAAGTCGACAGCTGTGAACGGCTGCGAGGGTGGTCCCGTCTCTCGATCCAAGGAGCCATTGAGGATCAGGATCTTCTGCCGGGAGGGGCTAGACACGATAGCTTCTCCAACACCGCGGAGAATGAGGGTTGGGATGATGGATGTATATAGTGATCCAATGCTGTATATGAGAGCCTGGGAGTCACGGATCGCTTCCAGCACACGTGGATTCGCTGGAGGGCGGATCTCTTGCCCATATGGATTGATATACCAGATACGGGAGATGCGGGAGGGAAGATCTCCATTTTCCGTTTTGCTGAAAGAGATATTTTTATTGCGCAGTGTGGGAAGGGAACCAGGCAAGTGATCCTCTTCGTAAGGAACGACATCTGAGATGTCGGATGATACCTCATCGTCACCGTCCGCCAACATCAGACTGGGGCGTCTGTCGCCTGGATGGGGCTGCAGAGCCGACGCCTGGCTGGGATGCGAGATGCTGTTCTGGCCCACGATGACGGTGCCATCAGCTAGAGAGGCGGAGATGTGATGTGAGAAATTCGAGTTGATGGCCGGGATCACGCGGACGTGATCTGAAGGCACACCGCAGATGCTCCCTAGGAGATAGATGGCACTCTCAAAGCTGCCGCTGAAGAGACGTGCTCCCGTCAGGAACAGGTTGCCCACGCTGGCGGAGGTGAAGTCGAAAGTCGACGTTGGCGGACGTGCCCGTTTGAGGATCTCAAGGTTCAACAAGTTGAAAAAAGAACGAATGAGCTCCTTCTTCGCCGGCGTAATCGCCTTCCAAAGTTCCGATGTGCCATCGACAATTGAATGCCACTCATCGTGGGCTGTTGCAGCGTTGCAGGCATCAAGCCGGTGGTTGAACAGCGTCTTGATGGCCCACCGTTCAGAATTCGGTGGTGACTCTGGGATCAGCCGCACCAGTCTGCCTGTTGGAGATATTGTTAGCCCTGAAGCTGGATAGCAAACTGTTCCTTGTCTTTTTCTACTGTAGCGCTGAAACTTACTCCGAACATCTCCTATACCCGGTCCTCCGAATACTCTTATCAGCTCCGACGATGAGCCACCATTATCGCTGATGGGGATGATGTAGCTAAGAGGACAGTCTTTGCTTTGTCTCACTGCCTCGAAGACATCGACAAGGTTATTTGCAGCACTTCCACCAGAAAATACAACGATCCCTCGGTTTTGCATGGGGGAGTTGGTCGTCATCGTCGCTGCGTGCCCGCTGATAGGCCAGGCACGAGACCGACAAGAAATCCAAGTAGCTGGGAAATAATACGCAGTCTGAACTCCAACGAGCGAAAAACAAAGAGTCTTTTGTTAGAAATCGATTTAAATCGAGGAACGCGTTCTCCTGCGTCGTCAAGCCATCACAGCCAGCTTCTCAGCAATGATGACACAGTTCCAAGAAATGGTGTTCGGCGGCAACCAGACGAACGGGTAAATAGATGGCACAATTGCAGAAAATGTTCCCCGAATCTCTCCTTGAGACAGAGACCATATCTATTTGATACAGATCGGACAAGTATGACAATGACGGCGGCCAGATTAGTATGGAAATCTGCAGGAAGATGGAAACGGGAGTTGGAGCGGCGTTTATCGGAATGCTGTAATAAGCAGATCACAGCATTTGAATAACGGGGGTAGTTAAAGCACTCAATAGTCCTCCCTTCTCTATGGTGACTTACTAGGCTAGATCTAGATTTCGGTGCTAAAAATTTTTACATATGGTACGTGTAGAATTCCCCTGAAGGCAAGTTTCCAGAACGCCTCTATATTTACACCACATGTGGTCCCACAATATATATAGGCATGCACAGTGACTTTTTTGCGGAGAGAAAATCTCAACTCCTTTGAGACGATAGAAATTATTATTTACGCATAAGCAGCCCAGCCTTCAAAAAGGAAAGTTAGCTCAATGAAAGTCGAGATGAAAAGGGAGAAAGAAGACGTACCGCAATACAGGACAGCGAGATTTCTTTCGTCCGTGGCTTGCTGAATCAGTTCGTTCACCGTTGCAGTGACGCTCAGAGTCTTGCTTAGTTTCTTCTCAACAACTGTCAAGGCTCGGTCTGCCTCACTCGGTTCGTTGGCTGTATTCTTCCCGGCTGCCATAGGAAGTTGAGGCGCACCACCGCCAGCTTCCTGAGTCTCTTGCATTCGCTTCATCCGTAGAGGTGATACGGTCCAGCTGTACAAAGGATCGTAGCGAAGGACATCAAGGATGGTCATGATGCTGTAGGATTCTTCCCGCAATGCCTCAAGAGTGAATTCACAGCATCGACGGAAGACGCCTTCAGTCTTGGTGATTCCCATTCCGTCAACCAAATCCCGGGTCAAACGGAAAGGGACCACTTCGGGGACGGGCAGGACTCGACCTTGTTCAAAGGCCACTCCAAGATCGATGTGCACCACCTCTCCTGTCCTCTCATCGAGGAGTATATTGTGACCGTGTCTGTCTCCGAGGCCAAGGACGTGGCCTAGAATGGAAATTGCGGCTGTGCTTCTGGTATACGCTAGGCGTTTCCCAAACCAGTCGTCGGGATTGTTGAACTTTTCCATGAAGAAGAACCGCATAACCGGATGGAAGTGATCTGTCACCTGGCGGAACGTTCTGACTCGCTGCTCAAGCGACCTGGTCTGCACATCGCTGATATGTTTGCGACAGGCATTGGGCTTCATGTCCTTTGGGAAGTACCTCTGATGCGCTGGCATCAAGTAGTCATGCAGCGGGATCGTGTTCGGCACAAATTCGATGATTCCCGCATTGGACGTTAATGGAAGGACCTTGTATGTCCTGATCCCTAAGTTGCGCTGCTGAGTGGCCCTATGGTCCTTCAGGAGGTTGCTGACCTGTTCGAATACTTGTTCCATGATGGCATCTTGGCGGAGGTCATCATTTCCACCTTTTACCTATGGCGAGTCAATATAGCCCTTCTGACTTGGAAATGGCATCTTACCAGTTGCTTATAGCGCTGACCATTGCTAGCGATAGCGGTTACAATCTTAGGAGCACTGACCCCTGAAGCAACAGTAAATTCTGGATGGAAGCGGACGACTTTAGGGATATCTTTGTAATTGCAATCAGATCGAAGCTCGATTCTCATCGTCGGTGGCGGTAGTTTCAGGTTCGTGGCGTCTTGTTCTAGACGTTGACCAGTAGCGAGCTTCTTGAGGGGCACCTTGGCTCCGGTCTTCACTTTCTCATCAAGCTTATCGATAGCAAACCTCACATAGCTGATATTCGTATTATGGATAGCGACCCAAGTCAATCCAGCCTGTCGATCGTTCTTGAGTTTATCCACTAATTTTACCGCCGCCTGATGACGAGCCACGGATGTCTCGTCCTTGCCAGCTTTGGACTTGCTGCTAGCAAATATTTGATACATACCATGGTATGGATGCTCAACACATATTCGAAACAGAAGGGCTGAGAGTATGGTTTGAAATTCGTTCGGCACGTCGAGTAACCGAGACGATAGTTGATTCATCAGTGGAGCAAACTTCCGACTTGGGACCTGAGAAATATACTTGGAAACAGCAGCATTTGCAATCTGGCTGTCCGACTTATCCAGCCACAGGGCACAGAAGCGAAGAGCATCATTGTTGTAGGTGTCGCTTGCTCTAAGACAAAGTAAATAGTTCTCGAGACACTGTTGTAAGAATGCTTCTCGACTCCTCTTTAATCGTTGATAGTCGCGGTCATCGAGTTCGAACCATTGCTTGGCCTTCGTTCTGTGCATCTTAAGTGTCTCTCTCTCCCTCCCTTCAGCCGTCTTCATCATCTTTTCGAGAGCAATTACCTCCTTCTCTTTACGGTCCCGAAGTTGTTCAACACGTTTGAAGTCTTCCAAACCATCTGCATTCTGCAACTGCTGGTCACAGAACGTGGCGAACACATGAAATACACGGCCGGCTTCTTCCCATTCCAAGTTGGATTTCAATTCCTTCACCGCAGGTATTAGGTAGTCCTGAATAATTACTTCAGGTTTTTCTAAGCGCGCTTCTGCAACATGATGTCCCTAGAATCTGTCAGATATCTAATAGGATCTCATAGATGAAGGTCAATGCTTACCAGACGGGATAGGAGTAGAGCACGACTGACTGGGATAGCCTGCTTGTGTAGGTCATTTTGGTCATTCAGTTGCTGCAGCATTTGGATGGAGGTTTTCATTTCTCCTTGGTCCCAGAGGACGTTGGCTAGCTCGAATTTAGCTGATCCATCGATGTCTATACCGAGAGCAGCGCAGATCTGCGTAAGTTTCGAGAGAGATATTGCACATTTCAAAGAAGCCTGAAGAACCTGATGATCTCTAGTGACGTTGAGAGATTCTTTGATCACTTTTGCTTGAAACAGGTAGGCACTCTCTGAGCTCAATTTGACCGCCGATTTTAAATGGTCTTTGTGGCTAATCAAAGAGAAAAGTGCCTCCCGGCAATTTAAAATTTGATCAACATCATGGAAGCTAGAAAAGAAAACAATTAGACATTGAATGCAGTCCGTGCAGGGCATATTCCTATGTACATACCTCTCACGTTTGAACCATTTCTGTCGTGATGTTATCTTCTGCCATTCCTCCTCAACATTCTCGGATGACGAGGAGCATAGTACTTCATCGACCTCTGTCAAAATACCGAGAGCCCTCATCGCACTTCGTAACGATGTGACCGATTGATTACTCTGGCCGAGATGATCCAGAAGTGTGAGGAAAGATTCATCGAGAAGCTTCAGTATATCTGTGTTGTTTTCTGAAGTACTCAGACCCTGGAACGCCTTAAAGAGAATACCAGTTGATGAAGCCTTTAAGGAAGGAATGGGAATATCCCATTGTTGCAAGCTCATTGCAGTGGACAGCATGCTTTCAAAAGGGGTAGACAGTCCCTTCGAGGCCGTAGGAGAGGAGAGCATAGCGCTTGCGAGACCTTGCAGATTAGTAGAATTGAGAGCCTTGATGACCGAATAAGCGCTGGCATCTCCCATCATCTGCATGTCGCTATCGTACTGAGCACTCTGGAAAAGAAGATTCTTAATCCCTGAGCTTTCATAATCAAGCTTCTCCATCACCGAACTCAGGGATGCCTCTTGCTGAATCCCATAGAAGGAGTCAGGATCATCAATATTTCGAAATATATCGTTCAATAAATCGACAGGAAGACTCTGTCTAACGACCGAAGACCTTCGGGAGCTCTTTGCAGATCGCGAAGCCTGGAGTTCGACAAAGAGCAACGAAGTCTTGTACATCCGGCATCGGCTCGCAGCCACGGCAGCTTCACTATAATCGATATCGAGCCATTCATCACGGTCGACGATTGTTGACTCATGAGGTCTTGGTTGGTTTCGCAGGTAAAGGATCGTATTAATCACTAGCCGCACATGGGGCACGCTCCGTTCATCAACATCGCATAGCGCTTGTCGAAAGACCCCAGAAACCAAACGCCGAGAAGTCTGATCACCTTCACTTTCGGAAAGCAGGACATCATGAAGAATGTAAGGCAATAGTCGCACCGAAAGGTCTGGAATCCAGTACAGAATCTTCGCAAGAGGACCAATAATAGGATCATCTACGGCCGCTGTTGCCAGGGATAGGGAAATCATACGAGCCCAATGAGAAACAGAAAGGCTGTTATCCCAGACTATCCGGCAATCGAGAGAGTCAGTTTCGGAGTTAGAAAATGATACAGCGGGGCACTGGTAAGGGTCCCAAATGAGAGCTTTCATCAGCGAATTTGGTATAGAATGACCGCAATGCTCCAGTTCGGGATAAGCGGAAATTTTGCTGACAATGACCTGCAGCGTTCGCTCGACAAGGCCAGCCTCAAAAGCACCTCCCTCAAGCAAAGTCTCACAGAGCATTTCAAGTATGGCAATCTTGGAAGAAGAATAAGGACTTGACCCTTGTTCATGGTTCCGATTTTTGAACAAAGCAAGGTCTTGCTCCCTAAGGAGGGCATCACTTATTTTTCCAGTCGCAGCATATGCCCTTCCAATGACTCTAGCAGCCCATAGTCGGTAATCGCTTCCAGGATTACCGTTGCGAACGGTTTGCCAGACAGCTACTGCGTTAGCAGCGGCGGCATTATCTTCACCAAGGATGTCACTGCGAAAATCCAGAGGCCTTTGGAATTGTACACCAAGAAGGGATATGACGAGATCTGATACCGGTCTGCTCAGGAGGTTCCGCCCGGAAGTCCTATCTTGCAGCAATTCAAACAACAAGTCACTCTCATGGGAACCTTTCGTAGAATTTCCGGAGGCGCGGAGTCCCTGAGAGGATCTCACCATGCGCTGGAAAGACTCTTCAGTTCGCTCATCCATATTTGGTGCTCTGTAGTTCTTCAGAAAGCTGCCTAGCCAATTGTGAAACTCGCCTACTCTAGACGAAGTCACTCGAGATTGGCTTTCTTGGCTAATGCTTTCCGCACTGGATGCCAAAAAATCGCTCAATGAGGAAAGTGACAAAACAGCTATACCCGCAGTGAAACCTGGATTCTCGGAGAGATAGCTTTGACCTGCCTCCAGCAAATACCAGAAGATCCCCAACGCATCTTCACAACAGTGGGGATCCGTGAGAAACGGGCGAAGCGCATGGAGAATTAGTTCTAAAGGATAGTCCTGCAACATAACGGGTCCCGCTATACACACTAGGATTCGGAGTTTGCGAATCACGGAGCAAGCATAAAGCGAGCCGAGGGAAGGATGCATGGACTCCAGAAGCGTTCGACAGACGAAAGAAGCCAAAGCGGGGGTCCACATAGTCTCTAGATCATATCCGCTTCGCCTACAAAGGAATTCCAGCTCGTCAAGAAGGTAGCGGGCCCTAAATGAAGGTTGCGGGTTGGCAGGCAGAGTAGCAGTCGAGGCTCCTTTGTCCATGATGCGCTTCAGAGTTTCCAGTGCATAACGAAAGTGTGCACGTTTAGTAAATGCCCGCTCAATCTGTTCTTCCTTGTCAAGAGATCTGAACAGCGTTGCAACGATCTGTGGAAACTGGGCTTCGACCAGACTTATGAAACGATCTGTTCCTAGAGTCTTTTTTATGCGATTCTCGACTCCGTTTGGTTGGCTATTTTGAGAAGGGGGTACGCTGATATCACGAGCAATGGTGTATGCTTCGGCTTTGTGAAAGGATTCGGAAAGGAGATCTGCGAAGGGGACACGCAGTAAGATAGAAGCTTCGCTCGCTTCTTGATCATTTGCTCGCATCATGATCTGACCCACTACTTCGTCTTGAACGTCCAGTAACATCTCTTTCAGATTAGTATATCCGAAGATTGTGAAAGGCATTGAGCTGATCGACTGTGATTCCGTCCATGTGTATAGAATCTGAGAAGCAAAGAGTCGAAATATTTCCTTAGCATCTTTCAGGCCAAGCGCCTTAGAGACCTCCCTTAAACATTTCTCGGCATAAGGAGCCGACCGTGGCACTTGGCCGGGGGTCTCAAACATATGATAGATGCTCCTGCGAAGCAACGTATGCCAACGCGATGCCAATTGAGCTAATGCATATAGTCGAATTGCGATTCCTTCGATCCAATCCGGGTCCCGCGGGAGGCTGTCTAGCACATCGTCGAATATCGCATCATGGTCCGCAAGAAGGAACCTACTGAAGATATTTGGAACCAACCTCGCGACGCAGAATTTAACTGATATATCACCATCTTGAAGAATGTTGAAAAGGCTGGTGCGTGGTGACGGTCCTGAGTCACCCCTTTCATAACCAGAATTGGAGATGAGAACACCCTCAAAGAGCTCTGCAAGAGCAACGAGAACCTTAGGAGAAGCTTTTCTCCTCGCTAATAGCACGTCTGTGAACCAGACGTATATATCTGACGCAGAATCATAGAGATCATCTCCTTCCGCGTTTGTCCAGACATCCACAAAGCTGCTCATCATACGAATACAAAGATGAAGAGAGCTCTCACACCGTTCGAGGCGATATGATTGTAGACACTTCTCCCCAAAGTATTCAATGATCTCAAGAACAGCAGCTCTTCCAATATGAACACATGCAAGAAACACTTTGGGTAATAGGTCTTGCGTAGATAAGATGTCGATCTCGTCCAATGAGGTCAAGTATTCGACCAGTGGCGCGCCAGATGGCGAACTAGGTAAGTTTGCGTCAACATCGCCTTTGCAGAATATTGAAAGCCGTATTGTCATAAAACGTCGGAAAGTTGTGTTATCTGGAAGAATCGGCACAGCTTCTCGGTTCAACGCAGTAATAGAGTCCTGAGCCGCTTGTTGGTCAGTACGACTTGAGAATGGATCATCAAGATCCATTGACTCGGCATCAAGAGACAATGAGTCCGTCGGTTGGGATTCACTCCTTTGTTGAAGAACTTCAATTATCGGCGGTCCGAGGGCGTGGAGAGATCTTGAAACAATGTCCTTGGAATCACTCAAACATGGAGCCGAAGCGACGACTGGATATAGTACCTCCAAGCTTGCTTGAAGGTAATCGACCTCTCGAGATGACAAGAATAAGCATATGTCTTCCCACAGCCTATGAGTACTTCCTTGTAGATTTTGTAATCGTGAACCGTGTGATCCTGGGAGGCATTCGATAAAAAGAACTGTCACCGTGCATAAGGAAACAAATATTTGCACAAGATCAACTGTAATGGAGAATGATTTGTCACCAGATAATTCCCTCCAAGCCTGAGAGAAGGCGTCAATTTTCGCTTGCAGCAACTCAATCATGACGAGGTCGCCTGGGTCTTGTCGCGTTGGTGCCTCTAACCGGATGACGGTCTCTTCTGCACACCATATAGCCTCTGAAGACTGGTTTCCGCCAACGGCAAAAAGAAATTCATGCAGGCTTCTATTGAGATGAAGATTGAACCAGTTTCTACCGAGTGAACCTGCCACGCCGCGAAACTCAACAGTCGAAAAAGATATCGATCGGTTAGTGCAGGCGAGCAGAAGGTTCAAAAGATCGAAAGGGCGTGCAAATGTCGCTATTTGGGAAACTTGGATTCTATCCGTAGCGGTTCCTTTCTCTTGTGAGCGAAAATAAACTGAATTCACTTTCTGGGACAGAGATCCATACCCACTGACCAGGCTCCCCGAAGCCATCCACAAATCTGTTTTGAAGCATCAAGACCCAGGCCCGGACTGATATGCGCTTGCATTTTTAAAACCAGCGTCCAGATAGCCAAGGAGGTGTCACAGAGGATTGACGGACCTTTCAAGTCCACAGACGATAGCATTAACCGAGTACTCTCTACAGCTTCTGGGTACGCTAAGAGATCAGAATGAAGAATTATTCGCATCAAGTGGCAAGCAGCTCGCGAGGTAACTTGAACCACAGAAGCTCGCGATGCCAGGTCCCAGATCTGCCGCCAACTGGGCCTGAATGAATCTGATTTTGCGTCACTGCCGCTAGCAATACTGTTCATGTAATTGTCAGTTCCAAAATTAATAATTCTGTATTCATAGATAAAATTATGACAGACCTCGAGATTGCTAGCAGAGTCCATGATGCCAATGAGCCATTATCGTCGAGTATGTTAACAGTAAGACGCTCAAGAAGTCCCAATTTCGATTGACTGGTGACATGTCTTTCTATCAGGAAAGGTATAAGCTGCAACGCACATGCTCTCCTCGTGCCTGATGACGAGAAAGACTCGTGAAGAATCTCTTCCATCTTCGAAAGCGAACGCTGTCTCTTGCTTGGAGCTTCATCAACGGAACGCGTGAAGTGCGCATTCATATCATCTGACAGTGTCAATAGTCTCGCTATGATCCACAGAACAGTCCAATTGTGCTCTGATTTGTAGCTACCAAGACGCGGACCGAACCATCGAGAGTCCAGCCGTGTAGAAGAATCCGGATAGAAGACAAGGTCGTCAATTTGTAAAATCTCCTTTTCCGTTTTTCTTAAATAATCCAAGTGAATAGTATCCAGTAGCCCTTCAATCGACTCAGCCAGTGACTCTGATGGCGTTGTTCGAGCCGTGTCCACCAAGACGTCCATGCATCGCATAATTGTGATCAGCATTTCATCCTTCAGGCCTGTCAGTTTTGTATGCCAAAGTCTCCGAACTACAGGAATGATATCAAGGATGAATTGGCGGATGATGTCGGACTGGTCACATAAAACCTTGCCGATGACTGTATTAATGGTACTAAACGCAGCTTGATGAGCGCCTCCAGCTTGAGGAAATGAGATCAGGCAATCCGTCAGTCCATTCAGTATCCTTTCAGAAGTAACATGGACAGGAGCATTGGAGCTGGAGGTAAGCAGCTGAATACAGACTACAATTTCTTCGATGATGCCCTTGTTGCCCTTGCCATCAGATTGGCCCAACTTGGGAACCTGACTCGAGGTTCTCCTCATAGGAGTCAACCGACTACTGCTAGATTCCAAGGCTTCTGAGAATGAATGATGACTGGTCCGGATGCTTAGTTCGTTGCCTTCATTTTCGATCGCACAAAGGCTCTGGAGGCAAAAATCCACAGCATCTTGCCATTCACCCTCCCCTAGATGTTCAACGTGAGGGGGGTACTGCAGAAGAGTCCGCAAACACTTTATATAGTCGCGAGAAAGAGGCTCCCAAAGTCCTTCCCCAGGTACGGGTATGGTCTGGATTATATGATGAAGAACAGCATGGACAGATTTCGTTCGAAGATTGCGCAGAGATACCTCCACCGCTATCCGCAGAACAGATGCGCATGCTGACAATCGTGAAGCCGAAGTCGCCTTCGTGCTCTTGGCCCGATTATAAGTAGGCTTTTCGACAGAAACAAACCGAAAGAGGGCCTCAAAGACCTTGTGGCAGGCTTTTTCGTTCAAGGCATCTCTAAAGCAGATAACAGATATCAGCGATCGATGTAGTCCATTTCCCCACAGACATGGGTGATTCTGTCTTCTTACAGTCTTGCATTTTGCTTGTTCTGCTGGAGAATGTGCTTAAGGTCTAGCAGGATTCAGTTCAATGTTCAGAACATTAGAGAGTTCAGACGCTCATACCTCCCAGGCCATCAACACGCTCCTTCTGCTTATCGGAAGACAGTAACGTAAGCGCTCCGTCGAGGGTGATTTCTCCCATTTTTTGCACCTCAGCTGAGCATTATTCAACTAAGCTCAGCATGTGGTATATGGGGTCATCGACACATCCTGTGGCTGCTTATCTGTAGCTATACAAAGGTGAGTACAGCAAAGAAGTATAGCTAATGAATGCAATTTCAATGAGTATTGGAGCAATGACGCTCTGCGTTGTTTGACATTCTTTGTTGAGGGATACTTCCCAGAACAATTCTGCAGATGTTGTTCTGAGGGAATCATTAAGCTCCGCCGACCCAGTCGGAGTTTTGACGTCGCGTTCTCCGCCTTGGGAATTTTTGGCCAGTGTCAACACAGCTTGAGAGCTTCTTTCCCCGACATCGCCCTCTGCCGGTCGCCAACGAGCATGGCTCTGGACAACGTCGAGATGCTGGGCGGCCTGCGCGGCCTGTACCAGGATCTATCGACACTTTCAGAGTCGTCTATACCGAACATTGAACGTTTGTGCATAGAGCTCGAAGCTCACATCCAGGATTTTAGAAAACTGCTTGACAAGCCCGCAAAAAGTGACAAAAGCCGACAAGCTGTTCTTTCAGGTTAGTTGGCTCTTTCCTTGAGATATTCCAGCAGGTTCAGTTCGTTGATCTGGTGGCTTTGCTGATTCTGGTTACGCGAGCTGCAGGAAAAATCACAATTGGTGAAGTCGAGTATGCGATCAACCAGGACTTCCAGCAAGGAGCGCTACAACTGGCAGACGCCCTGAACATCGATGAATTGGAAGCGGCGGCTTTGTTTATGGCTGCTCAAGATGATGCACGACAGCTAGATCGGACTCCTCTCATCACGGCGATCATGCAATTCCACGAGCGCAGACACTTCATATTAGAATGCTTACGACTCATCCTTCGCGAGTCATTCGAGGTCGAAAGGGAAATGGTGCAGGAGCTTATGCAGGAGACTGTGTCCCAGATTCTTGAAACCAAGAATGGTCCTCTGCGAAACGGATCGCTCTTCGCCAGGAAAGCTATGGATTCTATGGGTGACATCGAAAAATGGCTATTTCTCCTTGGTGAACAAGTTCACAAAGCGTCAGTGGTTGGACAGGCAGAAGATCCCGATGTTATGGAAGCGATTGAATATCAAAGAACTAGTTTGAGGCAGCAACATGAGTCCTTGGGCGCCATCCTCTGCTATCTTTTCAAAGGTAATTTTACCAGCTCGGAGGATCTCCGGTTACTTCTGGACAAGATGCGAAGGCTTGAGCGATTCGATATGTTGCTGGTCCAGTACATCCCTGCCATAATCGCATCTTTTGTTCAGTACGGCTCCCCAGAAGGCGCAGGGTCTCTTCGCGAAGCGAGAGGCCTGCATCCGACGATCACTGCTTCTAAAGATAATCAAGCATGGAACCTACCAAATTTCCATGCAACTGTGATTGTTCTGTGGTTAGCAGTATATAGCGGATGGTATTTCGACTCTGGCCCTGCCTCCCCGCTTCAAGGCATCGACCTGGATAAGGAGTCTGACGATCGTTCAAAAATGTTCATGACCGCATTGGATGATGGGGCTCTTGATTTCATGCTTGCTATTTGTGCCGGAATCAACAACGATGAATGGCATGATCCGGCTAGAAGAGAGCTGGTTTCGCTCCTACTGAAGGAGAGCACGGCTACTGTTCTCGAAGTGGACTACTGTTCTGATTATCTGAAATCGCTTCTGATGGAGCATCTTGAGATGTTCGCAGAATCCTGCATTGCCAATATGCCGGATGCTGTCCGCATGCTCAAGTCTGAGGAGGATCTCCAGAGACTGAATCAAATTACTGCGCTTAGGGATGGTTTCACTTCTAACTTGCATCGTGGTCTAGCGGAGGCACGAACCCACCTCGAGTCATTTCTTATGGTTATGGCGTTCGCTTTTGAGCATCGACATGATGCTGCGCAAGAGTTTTGGGCTGATCCAGAAGGCAACCTCTACGGCTTTCTGCAGTGGGCGTCAAAACGGCAGACTGTTCCTCGAGTCAGCGCCTTCTGCGAAATGCTGTGTTCGATATCGGAAGGAGAAGACAATGCTAACGCAGCGCATCGGTTTCTCTCGGAGGAGGAGAAGTACATGTCTAAATTCAGACGATCTGCTTCAATGAATTGGACTCAAATGTTCGCTGAACTTCAGTTGTATGCGTCAAAGGTCACAGAAAAGCCATCAACCTCGCAAACCGTCCTACACACAAGGAAGTCTGAGCCGGCTGAAATGAATGAACCGGAAAGCCCCGTAATGTTGACCTGCTATCTTCGTCTAATGGGACATCTCTCTAAGGAGAGTCGGACAATAAGGGATTGGATGCTACATCATCCGACCTTCAACGTTGTCGGCACCCTATTGACATTGTCCAGCGGTTCCATCCCCACTCATCTGCGCGCGAGCGCTTTTACCACTCTCAGATCGCTGATGACGGAGCGGACGTCCGTCGACGGCAATGACATGTGGCAATCCATTGATCAATGGATATCTGGAGCGACAGTAAATGCACCAGGTCTTGCCAAAGTTCCCATGGTCTCGAACCCTCCAGTGTGGCATGAGCGACATGCGTTTCAGAGAATCAGCGAGAGCTTCGATCAGACAAATGCATTTGTTGCGCTAGTACATACTCTGGTTTCTCCAAGCTCTGATTTGGATGAAGTCCACTTGTCTCTCCCTTTCCCAGAATCCCTTGGGGCGTCTTATCGAATGCCTGGTATTGAACCTTATGTTGACTTTGTTTTGGGCCAGGCGTTTGCCAGGAAACTCCCTGATTTAGCCGACAATCAAGGCCGATTGTTGGCGTACAACTGCTTAAGTTTTGCCGCGACATGTCTGGGGACATTCAATGAGAATCTCGTGGTTCTTATCAATCAACCGTCTGTGTCGTCCGACGCGGTCCTAAAATCATCTTCTCTAAACAGTTACATGCGGCTTCATCCGTTTGCTCGTGTATCTGACTGGCTCTTCAATGAGGATGTCATCAAATCCCTTTTTGCAGTCGCGCACCAAGATGTATCGGAAGTCGCCAGAGCATCCTCCGACTCGATCCTTGTCCTCGCTCTGCTCAAGAGTATTGAAGTGATGAACCTGGTACTGGAGCTCCAGTCAACTTACCTCAATGTGGTCCGTCCTCTTGTCCGATCACAGATAGCTGGAGGCAGAACTACAGTCTCGAACTCGTCACTCGCTTCTTTTGAAGATAGCATCCTAAACAACCTGGGGCTAATACCGGATCTCTGTCTCTATTGCGGCACGGGACACCAGCAACTGACCATCGCCTCGATGGCCCTCTTGGAGAAATTGTCCAGCTCCCGAAAACTTAACAAGATGTCAGCGCCCGATTTCTCTAGATGGAAATCTCCGAACAAGATAGTAGAGGTGATGAGCACAGATGTTGATGTGGATAGCGTGGCACGTCCACTTGTTTCCCAGATGCAACCAGATCTGAGGGAACTAGAATATGGCCCTCGGTCGTCAGGGTATGCCATTAGAGAGAGCCTACTTGGACTTTTAAACAGCTGCCTTAGCATGATCACGGACCGACCATCCCTAGCCCATCTACTCCTCGGCTTCTCGTGCGTCGGTACGGTACTTGACGTCTCTCCGGATAGCCTGTTCTCAAACAGGATGTCTCTACTGCATGCTATTATCGAATTCCTGCAGAGCTATCCTGATGGAGTAGATGGAGTTATCACGTCCTGGATGGTCCATCTCAAGCGGATGGCCTTCGAAGTCCTGAAGCATCTATGGTCATCTAAACTTTCGTCTCCCTTCACGCTTATGGAATTGCGTACGAGTCGCTTTCTCTTCACATCATTCGCGAATCAGCCAATCATCGGTCCCAATACTCTCTGGGATGAGTTGCCAGTAACCACTCATGCATTCTGGCTCTCTGATTCGGCTACCTCTTTATCAGAATTCCTGGTGTGTCGGAGTCTTCTATACGACTACGTCGTAACAGAGATTCGTTCCGCGTCTAAACTTGGCTCTCCAGTTCTCCAGACAGATATTCTATCTACATTATTCGGAACGACTTCGACGGAGACCGGTGACACCGTGTTTAATCCTACTGTCTTCGATCTCTTTGACTTTGCAGACCTGGACGTTTCCGGGCAGTTTGATCCTCCGAGATTGAATTTCCTCGCCGAGGTGGATTTCGATCTCTGCGCAAAACCTCAAGCGGACGCTTCTCTGGTCCTTTACGACTTGGAAGCTGCTCAAGAACTTGTTCAGCTGAGAAAAGAAGAATTGCTTCAGAGTGGCGCTATGAAGCCACAGGAAGAAGAGCAATTTATTGCTGAAATTGAAGAGCTCATGCTATTCTTGCGTATAACTAACCAGAACCGGCAAGTACGGTTCAATCGCTACCTCGCACTCCGATCATGGACCGAACTGGTCGCGGCCATGATCACGTCTTGTGATATCGACAGTGGACGCCAAACTACGTTTGTCCTGCATGCTATTCAACTGGTGCTTCCCAAGCTTGAGGTCGCCATCATGGAAAACGTTTTTGAAGCTATCGAGTTGGCTCGACTTGCAGAAACTCTCATTAGCAAGCTTGACTCCAGTACAGCTAAGACGCAATCTAGCAGAGGTGGAGATGTGATAGATGAGAAACTATATCAGCTTTTCCAAATCTGCACTCGCGGCATCACATCTGCTATCGGGAACCTAACATTGAGAGAGACATTCTACAACATTTGCTCCCAATATCTTTCTCGGATCACATCGTCTGGACCACGGTATGCCAACTTGAGACGCCATAGCCAGAAAACGGTGAAGAGCACCGGTCCCGCTCTCGTCGAGATGATATGCGATGACGCATATGCCGGTCCAGAGACTTGCAGAGTATCTGCACTGCTCTTACTAAACCTTCTCGCATCATTGGATAGCCAAGAGGACGCCTTCTACTTAGCGGATTGCATTTCTCAATCGAACTACCTAAGCATGTTCTTAGATGCTGTTCGAGCCTTGCCTGCTGAGTTCCGCAATGCTCCAGCTAGCGGTGAGTTTCGCACCCTTTCGAACTTTGTACAAGACTGATCAGATTGATGTAGACACACCATTATTATTGTCATTTTATGAAGCTCTGCTTTCTTTACTCCAGCAACTATCACAAACAAAGCCGGGAGCAATCCACGTTCTAAACGCTGGTCTGTTTCCGGCGGTGCGGCAGTCCCAGTTATTTGCCGCTGATCCAGATATCGGAATTGGTTTGTGTCTCTCCGTCATGCTAAAGTCCATCTGCCCTAACTGTTGTAGACATCGACAACCAAGATTCCCTCCGAAAGTATTACGAGCTCTTATTGTCCGTCATGCGAGTCATTGTCTCTGCCGTCTTAGTGCGTGGAGTACACAATGAGCAAATTCTCGAACAGACGCGGTCTTTCTTGGCAGAGAATCGACAGAGTATGATCGGAATATTCAAGAGGTTTGCAAAGATCGGAGGAGTAACATCAGTGGGGAGCGACGTAGTCCTCGAAGATCTGGTAAAGTCTTATATGGTTCTTATCTCCGCCACAGATTTCGTCGAGGTGAGTCCTTCCGCGTCCTATCTCCCGTTTCAGTAAAATCACCGCTAACCAATTCCTAGTTCGAAGACGGCGAATTAAGACAAAGTTTGGGGCCCAAGGTGTTTTCTTAAGGTCGTTTATGAAATAATGGCATGTGTCACTGGTGTTGGAGGTCTTGTGACACTGGAGCATACTATAGGCGTGGGAAAAGATATTACATGTCGAATGAATTTCCATTCACGATATCAGTCGCACTTTGCTGAGCATTCTACCAATTTCAGGGCTGGTTGCCGCAGTATATTCCTTTTTGTAATATTCTCAGGCAAAGTAAGGGCTACAGTATGGTTCTCAAGAGCCGTCATTGGGTGAATTAGAGCGCACAGATGCTATGTTTAGCAATGCCAGCCTTTCATATCAAGCCAAGCTAGTTTTTACCAGAGGATAAAATATCATCAATGTCCCCTAAAGAATCTCAGGATTGTTGTATAAAAAGATACTTAGTACAGCGTTGGCCCGGGCGTATTATCTTATCTCCGCCCAAGCTTGCTCCGTCACCTTCCACCACCTCTGCTCGGTAATAACTTGAACTTGAACTTGTCCATCGCTTCGCTAGCCACAGCAACATTCGAAACTCAGCAGAACGATACAGCACAAGTTGCCATGACCTGACGATCTGGGTCCCTTCTGAATCAGCGACGCCTGTGCTTACCACTCTCACAATCGTTCGCGAACAGCACAGGTAGATGCAGCAGAACTCAAGAGCTACGGAACAGAGAGGCGGCAAGCGCAAGTCCATCGGCAAGAGGAAACTCTCCGATCACGGCGAGGCGCCTCAGCAGACTACTATATCAGAACTACTCTCGAGGAACAATACACCCCTTGTCAAGGACCAGCGTTCCGATTCATCGCCAACGAACAAGCGACTCCGTCCTTCGTCCCCGTCCACGAACTCGCCCGCCTTGGACCGAACACAAGACCTCATCTCCCCAGAGAGAATGTATAACTTTTCGAATTCGGAGCCCAAGGCTGGCGGGGCATTTGCGCAGAAGAATTCGGGACCCGATACCTCTGCGGCGGCTTTGAGAGCTCGACCTTACAATGCATCATCACGGCCCAGCAACTTCACGCCCCATACGGGTGCCAAGAAGCTCGTCGTGAAGAACCTACGGGCAGCGCCGCGATTAAATCAGGATGCTTACTTCGAAAAAGTGTGGTCTCAACTAGAAGCTGCGCTGGTCGCTATCTTCGACAACCGAAAACCTGACGCATCTTTGGAGGAGCTTTATAAGGGTGCCGAGAATGTCTGCCGTCAGGGTCGTGCAGCAGTGCTGGCGAAAAAATTGCAGGAGAAGTGCAAGGAGCACATATCAGGGAAGCTGCGGGAAGGTCTACTCAGCCGGAGCGCGGATGGAGATAATGTTGAGATTCTGCGATCAGTCGTTGCGGCGTGGAATACGTGGAACTCTACACTGGTATGTCATGGACATGAATTTCTGCTCATATATGTTGCTAACTGTTCTTGAAATGCATAGGTCACCATCCGGTGGATATTCTATTATCTGGACCAGTCGTTTCTCCTTCATTCGAAGGACTTTCCTGTCATCAATGAAATGGGACTGATCCAATTCCGCTCGCACATTTTCTCGGACTCAGAATTAAAGCCCAAGATCTTGCAAGGTGTCTGCGATCTAATTCTAGCGGATCGAAAAGAGGACAATCCCACATCGCTCGACTCCACGTTGCTCCGACAGGCGATCGGATTGTTCCACGATCTTGGTGTCTACACGAGTGATTTTGAGCCCCAGTTCCTCGCTGAATCAGAGACATTTTTTACCTCGTGGGCCGATACAGAAGCTGAGAAGTATCTCGCCACGTACGTTGAAACTTGTCACCGTTTGATCGAGCGTGAAGTCAGCAGATGCGACCTATATTCCCTCACCAGAAGTACGCGACAAAAGCTCGCCGAACTTCTCGATGAGAACCTTGTCACCCGAAAGGAAGACATACTACTTGAACAGAACGAGGTCTTGGGTCTACTGCGCACTAGCAACAAGATCGCCCTTGAGGGTCTTTATTCGTTGCTTGAGCGTCGAAACCTCGGATCGAAGCTTAAATCTGCCTTCAGTACTTACATAGTTGACGAAGGTTCGGCCATCGTGTTCGATGAAGAGAGGGAATCGGAGATGGTGGTCCGTCTACTGGATTTCAAGAAACAGCTCGACGATACATGGAGGGAATCGTTCCACAAGGACGAAGTCTTAGGCCATGCTCTCCGCGAAGCTTTCGAGACATTCATGAACAAGGGCAAGAAGACGCAGTCCAGCTGGGGAACTGACAACCCCAAGACGGGCGAGATGATTGCCAAATACGTCGATATGCTACTGAAGGGAGGCCTAAAAGTTCTGCCAGGAAGAAAGTCGGAAGATGTCTCGTTGGCGGACGAGGACGCCGAACTCAATAGGCAACTGGACCAGGTCTTGGATCTCTTCCGCTTCGTACACGGAAAAGCTGTCTTCGAGGCATTTTATAAGAATGACCTCGCACGACGTCTGCTGATGGGTAGAAGCGCCAGCGATGATGCTGAAAAGAGCATGCTGGCCCGGTTGAAGACAGGTAAGTCCCCGAGGTTGTCGTAGCCATACTTAGGCCTCGCTAACGCGAAGATCTCCAGAATGCGGATCTAGCTTCACGCACAACCTGGAGTCCATGTTCAAGGATATGGACTTGGCACGTGATGAGATGGCATCCTATAACTCCCTGCAGCGTGAACGACGAGAGAAGCCAGAACTGGACCTCAATGTGCACGTACTCTCATCAGCAGCCTGGCCCACGTATCCCGACGTTCCTGTCCGGATACCGCCAAACGTCCAGAAGGCGATCAACGACTTCGAGAAATTCTATCATAACAAATACAATGGCAGGAAACTTAACTGGAAGCACCAATTGGCACATTGCCAGCTGCGAGCTCGATTCCCTAAAGGTGACAAGGAGCTCGTGGTCAGTTCCTTCCAGGCTATTGTGTTATTGCTCTTCAACGATATGCCCGAGGGCGAAACACTCAGCTACCCTCAGATCCAGGAAGCCACGGGACTCTGTAAGTGCTTTTTGTCACCTGGAATGAACCCTTGCGGTTACTAACTGGTCCACAGCCGATCCAGAGCTGAAACGGACACTGCAATCCCTTGCGTGCGCTAAGTATCGGGTATTATCGAAGAAGCCCAAGGGCAAGGACATCAACACGACCGATGTATTCGCATACAACGCGAACTTCTCGGACCCGAAGATGCGGATTAAGATCAACCAGATCCAGCTGAAGGAGACGAAGGAGGAGAACAAGACGACCCATGAGCGGGTCGCGGCTGACCGGCACTACGAGACTCAGGCAGCTATCGTTCGTATCATGAAGAGCCGGAAAATCATCACGCACGCGGAGCTGGTGGCGGAGGTGATCAAGGCCACGCGGAGTCGAGGAGTGCTGGAACCCGCAGAGATCAAGAAGAACATTGAGAAGTATGGCACCGCTGCAAGTGTTTCCCCCCTTATAAGGCAGTCGCTGACCATTTTTGCGTATCAGGTTGATCGAGAAGGATTATATGGAGCGTGAAGAGGGTAACCGATACTCGTACCTCGCGTAGGAGCCTGTCAGACTCATTGTCGAGGATCAATCGCCATGGAGGAAAGACAGATATGAAATTACGAATTGGACCAAGGAGATTCCCTTTTGTCGTATATGTTGGTTCTCGGTAGAAATTCCGGGAGTTGAGCAGTGTAGAATACATTGATCGTTTCATACTTGGCATCCCGAATCGGTAGTTCTTTTTCATACTATCCCGGGGATGGTCCGGACCCGTAACTAACACTTATTCACTATTGACTCTTCTTTCTCGACCGAGAAGATGGAGAAACACAACAATTCCTGCTTCTACCGTATGTTCTGGCAGAATATTATTAATATCCCTGATCCGCGCCACTCTACTAACAAGATTACTAGGGGGAAACCAGTATATCCCATCTCGGGAACCGCGCGGGATTACCGCTTGGGGAAATCCGGGGGAATGAGCAATAAGAGCTCCGAGTCCAGACCCGGAACGTCAACGCTCTCTCGTCGAGCTTTAGAGATGGAGATAGACGACACGAAAATGTCCATGTGAACAGGAAAAAGTGGAATACTATAGGATCCAAGCGCCAATGGGGCTCATAGTAGTACGGAGTACGTGCTACGGAGGCTGATGCGAGGCCGGGACGTGGGACAGCAGCATGCTCTGCTACATAAAAGAGCTATCTGTCGGATCGCTTTCTCTATCCTTCTCTCACTTGGTGTTGCTAATTGCTCTTTCATCACTCATGGACTGGGATAGTTGTGATACATACGACTTGCTACTCTCCCCGTTGATTTCCTCACGTTTCCTATCTCGATTCAATTCGCGTGATCTTTCAGCAGGTAAGGATCTTTTTCTTCTGGACATCCTTTTTCCCAAGATCATTCGTGCATCCCTCTCGTGGCCAATCAAGACATAATTGATAGACCCCGCTAACCACGACCAGCTTCTCCACATTATCTATACAAAAGCCCCGATCCTTTCGCCCCTCACGTCGTACAGAGGCTGCTCTCAAAGATATAATTCATTTCTCCTCTGGAGATATCTATTTATTTCGATCTGGTTACCATCAGAAACTTTGGATATCCGAAAACTACTATTTTCTTGGTGACGGGTCCAAAATTCCAGCGACGTTATACCCCATACGAGTATATAGATCGCGTTCACCATGCAGAGTACGTCCAGCGCTTATTTTGGCGGTCCCCGCCGACCCAACCTCAATCCAATTTAAGCGACTTACTAGAAGATGGATACTGACAACCTGCGATTTCAGCTAAACATTTCTTTTCCGACGCCAACAAGTTGGTCATCGATGCGCTTCACTCCCTCACGCTCACCAATCCGTCACTAGCATTTGACCGAGAAAACAAGATTATCTTCCGCCGGCCTGATGCAGCCTCAACGGACAAGGTCTCCATCATCTCCGGAGGTGGCTCTGGTCATGAACCCGCTTTTGCTGGATATGTGGGCAAGGGAATGCTGACAGCCTCCGTGGCTGGAACCATCTTTGCCTCGCCCTCCGCAGAGCAAGTGCGCCGAGCAGCAATGGAGCTTGTCGCAACGGACAAGGGCGTCCTGGTCATTATGAACAACTATACGGGTGATGTCCTTAACTTCGGAATGGCTGTTGAGAAGGCGAAGGCCGCAGGGATAAAGACTGAATTCTTCCCCATGGGGGATGATGTGGGTGTCGGACGAAAGAAGAGCGGCAAGATCGGCCGACGAGGTATTGGTGGCGGTATCTTGATCTTGAAGATTGTCGGAGCACTGGCGGAGACGGGGTAAGTGATCTATCTATCTACTCGTAGGGGAAATACCTGATCTGGTGGCCGTATTTGGGAAAGTGTATCATGGCTGACGGGTTGATAGAGCCTCCCTCGAAGATGTCTACCGAGTCGCCCAGATCACGAACGAGAATCTCGTATCTTTAGGCGCCGCTCTGGAGCATGTCCATGTCCCTGGCCGCGAGATTGACCACAATGCGGACACGATCCCCCACGGCGTCGTGGAAGTCGGTATGGGAATCCATAACGAGCCGGGATCCCACCGCATGAAGTTCACCTTGGTCGAGCTGATCCAGACGATGCTC
Source organism: Paecilomyces fulvus (assembly GCA_029606305.1). Classification (NCBI taxonomy): domain Eukaryota; kingdom Fungi; phylum Ascomycota; class Eurotiomycetes; order Eurotiales; family Thermoascaceae; genus Paecilomyces; species Paecilomyces fulvus. Next base: position 421,324 of record JAPVCG010000038.1, read on the forward strand.
AGACAGCTGTTGGATCCCAACGACACAGACCGTGCTTTCATCACCCGCGAGCCTGGCGACAAGTTCGTACTGTTCATCAATAACCTGGGAAGTGTGAGCAATCTCGAGCTGTCCGGCATCACCGACGAGGTGCACAGGCAACTAGACAAAGACTACACGATCACGCCAGTCCGCATAATCCAGGGTGCTTTCGAGACCAGTCTGGACGGTTTAGGATTCAGTGTATCACTACTGAAACTGGCAGACACTGGCCTGGGGCCTGGAAAGTCCCTCCTCGAGCTGATTGACGCTCCTGCAGAAGCGGTAGGCTGGGCTGCTCCCATCACGACATCGACATGGGAGCGCGGCAGCGAGAGTGCAATCGAGATTCCGAAAGCCAAGCTTCCTCACGAGCAAACGAGCAATCTGAAAAGTAAGTGACTGTATTCCCAGACAATCGACACAATCATATAGCTAACGCTAACCCGACCACCAGCCGATCCCACCGCTCTAAAGAAGATCCTCACGTCGGGCCTTAAGCGTATGATCGCTGCAGAACCACAAGTGACACGCTTCGACACCATCGTCGGCGACGGCGACTGCGGCATTTGCCTCAAGCGCGGCGCAGAGGCCATTCTAGCCAAGCTCGAAGATCCCTCGACCGAACTAACCGACGTCGTCAGCGCAATCAACGAAATCACCACCGTCGTCGAAACCTCCATGGACGGTACATCCGGCGCTATCTACTCCATCTTCCTCAACGCCCTCTCTCACGGTCTCCGCGCCCAAGACAAAGGCACCGCCACGACCGAAACCTGGGCCGAGGCCATCCAGTACTCCATCCGCGCTCTGGGCCGATACACCCCCGCTCAGCCCGGAGACCGCACCCTAATGGACGCCCTGGTGCCATTCTCCACGAAACTAGTCGAGACGAAGGACATCAAAGCCGCAGCTCAAGCCGCTCGGGAAGGCACCGAGTCGACAAAACATATGAAAGCCAGTCTAGGACGAGCTGTCTACGTTGGCGGCGAGGAGGAATGGGTCGGCAAGGTCCCTGATCCGGGTGCTTATGGACTCAGTGAGTTCCTTATGGGATTAGCTGAGGCGATTTAATTGAAAGGAATAAAGTCCTTCATGTCTATGATATGATATGATATGATGTGATATGATATGACCATGTGGATTTTCGTCTTCTTCTGTCATTGGTTAATCATTGTTAATAGGATATAGCAGGCTAGTTTTTATGGATTTCGTGTTTTAGCATCTCGACTTGTGTATTCTTTGTGGTGATTCCGGTGGACTCTCTTTTACATAGGGTCCGCTTATGATGCGAAATGGGACCCTGTATGAAAAACAATCAAGTAGTCCGATAGGGACGGATTTCAATGAAGAGGTTACGTCGGATTCAGAGCTTTATTTATGCTTTTGAACTTTTTTTTGTTCGCTCGCTCGCATTGCCAGATCATATTAGGCTATAAAAGCGGCAGGTCTTGCAGCATAATTACATCGTTCCCATTCCTTTCCAACCGCGGGAATGAGGGTCAACCAAGAAAAGGCCGTTAAAGCAGATACAGAACGCCGGTTTATCCTTTCCTCTCTCTTTTTAAAGTGCGTACGAGATTTTCGTCACTCCTGTCCCTGCTATGCTTTTGGGAGAAAAAGCAAGATATAGCTTCATGAAAACATCATAACACCACAGCCTATGGGACGAGATCCGCACAGCGTTATCGGTACAAGGCCAGGCTGTGAGTCATCAGGTACGAGGGGTATCCATATGTAAGACGAATCGCCCTCCACGCTGCAACAGGCTGTAGGCTCGTTCCGAGAGTAGACGTGAGGGTACGGGCGGCGTGATTTAAGATTAGAAGAGAATCGAAACATGGATCGCGACAGGTTCAGCTCAGCAGAACAAGGATCACAGAGTCGCCACGCAGGAACCTGTGATCGTGGTTAGCAATGATCTTATGGTGCCTCCTGTTAACATATGTCAAGAGAAACAAGGAGAGCTCCGGCCAAGGTGAAGGATCCAGTATGACCACCAGTACACGGCCATGAAATCCGCCAATGACGAAGGATTATACAAACTTACATCTTGCTGACGAAGCGGTCCTTGTTCACTCCCTTGCCCTTTCCACCCTTGGGCTTTTCTGTCCACATCTCCTTGACTACGAGTTTGTTAGAACGTTTCGGGAACAGGTTGATGCGGTACGTTATTGGACGATTGAAGAACTCACCATTCTCAAGCACCATGTTGCAGTGACGGTCGAATGCCTTGACACGTGCCAACAACCTTTGGACAGCGAGGAACCAGTTAGTCAAAGATACTCTAGGCAAATAGGTTGCGAATCGTCGATACCGTCACGGGGACATACTTGCGGTTATTCCGGCAGGAGATGAGGACCTGCGTATGCGTGCGTGTCGCAGTCTGCAACAGAGAAAGCGGTCCTGCAGTCAACTCGTGCTCCTCCACCAGCGCGACCTCATATTCGCTAGACGACCGACAGTCAGTATGTGATAGTACTCGATGTAGAAATGTACGACGGAAAGCGGGGCAAGTCGTGGATGGCGTAAGGACATGCGACGATTGATGGTCCAGGCAGAAGCGATAACCATGACAAGAAATACATCAGGACAGAAGAGAGCACGTACGTCAGTTCGCTGCGGGGTTTGTTCAGCAGATCTCTGTGGAGTAGCGCACGAGGGTCAGCATCTTTCCATCGACAGGGATATAAGGAAACGTGGGAGGATTCAGTCAGGATCTATGACTCATCAGAGCGTAGTGCCTAGAACTTACTGAATCTTGGTGTCAGACATGGTGCCGTATAAGAAGACGGTAGACTGCTTGCTGGAGCTGCTGGAGGAGACTTTGATGCTATTCGGACGTTCCCCAGAAGGAGCTGCGAAGCTTGGCGGGTCACGTGTAGCGCGTGTTTGCCGTGTTTGGCGCTTGAATCTCACGAGCTTCGCGATTGGCTGCGTCACGTCGCGTACACGCTTTGCGATCAGTAGTTAACTTATTGGATTCCACGACTTTCAAGGGATCTTTCTCTTCCCAACCTCCCGCGAGCCATTGACTTGCTCCTGCGGTAGGAGGCCACAAGATCCTTTCGTCTTGCATATATCATCTCGAGTGGCAGCCTTTGCTCTCCTCTATATATCACTCTGCCCGTCTTCCACCACACATCGTCACTCTGCTGCATACCAGAGCCCCTCCATACCACCGTGACCTGCGTTGCATACCCTCTATTCTCCTAGTCGACGGCACTGATCTCTTCTACGACAGCTGGGGAGACTTCTTCTTCAGCCGATACTGTCATTAATTGTTCTATTGCAATCAATCTTTGCTCACTGCACTTTCATTTTTCGAACCTCGGGTCGACCCGCGAACGCGAACACTACACGTTACTGGAAGCTCTAGTACCACACGAAACCAACCAAAAATCCTCGATTCCTTCATTCAACTACGACTCAAATCGAATTCTTTCTGCGTATGGTGACAAGGACTTGCTGGCGGGATGGAATCTCAGGACGGTATATCCGTCCGCCCTATGAGGCGTAAGTTCCTTCCGACACGGTCTGCGGACGCTACTCTCTGATACTGCTCTTGCAAAATTACAGTCAAGGTGCTCTACACCTTCGATGACGAGAACAAGACCAACTGTCTCGCCCGATGGCCTCATCTCCTCGATATCCAAACTGCCTATCTCGACGAAGAGACCCAGATCGGCGTCATTGAACTGAAAACATGTATCCAAGCCATTGTGTCTGCCAGGTTCGCGATACCTATCTCCCGGTTCACGCATTCGATCTTGTACTCACAGGACATGCTAGCCCTGAGCTGGTGGCTAAATTAGGTCAAGATTACACGGTTTATGCCTACGACTACTCGGAATATGAGACACCGCTGGTCGGTCAGGGAATGTTGTCATGGGTCCTCGCTTCCGCCTCTCCCACACCGAATGCACCGGCCCATCAATCGAAGACGATCGTCACCGGTCGTGTGTGCAAGAACGTACTGGGCCTATTCTCCAAAGGAGCACAGGAGACGTTGGAGGTCAAGCTGAGATTGGTGCCGGTTCCAACGGTCATGCAGAGCGAGTATCTCAACAGTATGCAGAAGTACCGCGAACTGAGTCAGGTCATCCCCCAAGAGTTTGATGCTCAAGCATGGACAAATTTTATCCAGCAGAATCCTGGCCTATTTGCTCCGAGCAAGGGCCCTCAGGTCACCGACCGTACCACCTCCCCGGTGGATCCCTCCGGCATCGAAAAATTCCACCGGCTGCTCAGTGAGGGCTCCACGCCAAGGGAGTTTCCCGCGATGCACACCAATGAGTCTTTCCAGGCACCCTCCCCAGCTCAGTCAACGTTCGCGGCACCTAGCAGGGGTTCAACTCCTGGAGGTTTCCGACCAACGAGCCAGCAGCAGAGCAAGCGCGGGGCGAGCGAGGCATTCAGGCCCTCTTCGAGAGCCTCTACACGTGATGGGGACTTTCAGAGACATCCATCATATTCTGCTTCTCGCAGGGGATCAGTCCAGTCAGGCTATGGTAGTTCAGACGAGACGGGCGACCAGCAGCCGAGAAAGAGGGCCAAATTGTACAGAGCCGACTGGCCCGGCAGTGTCGACATGAACATCGAGAGACAGTCCACTTCCCTACGGGTAGCAGCAAGCACGGCTGCTTCCGTCCGTATCCATCGTCCTACTCCTGTCAACCCTGCTGTTGCCTCGGCCAGAGGATCTAATGAAGAACCCATTCGGCCACCTACTCCTATTTCTTGTCCGGATGAGATGCCCCGTCGGGCACGCCTCCCTCCGAGCCTGCTTCGCGAAGCCTCGTCTCAGAGCAGTGCTCAGTATACCTCACCTTATCCCATGAGTGATGACCGCCACTCCGCGGAGCCAGGTGCTACCTCGCCGGAAGAGGTCCGCTACCAAGGTATCTTTGAACCCTCGATGAGTATGCCATCATCTCCGCCCATTATGGACAGTGGGTTTCCGAACAGATCTAGCCCGGTCCTCCCACCAATGGACCCTGATTCTGGCTTCATGAGCGGCACGCTTGAAGACCTCTTGGACGAGGACACATGCCTACGCACTAATATTGAGGACGATGTCGGAACCCCCGACGACTGTAGGGTAGTGCCAAATGAGAGTGCAAGGGACGAACGCACTGGAGCATCTAACAACCAGGAGACCTCCCCGATTAATGCGCATCCTGCGGCAAGGCAACACGACAACTACTTGGCGAGCGATGGACTCGCCGCTCCGTCGCCCAATAATTCTGCTCCTACGCTCCCCAATCCTCCTGTTAGAAGGGTCGGGTCCAGGCCGTCTTCGAGAGCAAGCGTGAGGCAGGCCCCGAAACCCCTGGCGCCAGCACCCATGTCGCAGAGTGAGGTCGAACAGCTCATGAGTGCGATTCCGGCGAGTGACCCTATCCTTCCACCCCAGGGTACATTGCATCATTCTCACACATGGAATGGACCGATGAGTGACTTCTCTGCCATGGGGACTCCTGCTCCACAACCCGTCGAGGAAGGAAAAGTCCGGAGTGGAGCCGGTGCGCGACGAGTGAAGCAGGTCCAGGCACGTCTCGAGAAGTGTATCCGCGATGGGCAAGTTCCTCCTTTCTGTGAAAACTGCGGTGCTATTGAGACTCCTACGTGGCGAAGGGCCTGGTCCAAAGATATGGAGGGCAGCGAACATGATGCCAATGAATTTGCGAAAGACAACACGATTCTGTTCTGGCAGGTCCTGGAAAAGGATCAGGAAGACAGAGTCACCAAGTTCAAGGTGTTCAAGAAGACGCTGGCCGATACAGATAACGATTATATGCAAGTTCTTCTCTGCAATCCCTGTGGTTTATGGCTTCATAAGTTCAAGTTCATGCGGCCTGAAAACAAGTGGAACAAGCCGGCCAAGGACAAGAGGAAGCGACCTTCAAGGAATCGAAAGGGGCCTCTCTCCGGCGGTAGCACCGCCACCAGGAGCCGTAGCCGGACTGAGGAGTCGAAGCCATCAGAGTCTTCTCCAGGACGTAGTGATGCTTCTTCCCCGCCTGCGGACGAGGGAGTCACTCCCCACGCAGGGAATGATCGCGACAATGACGAAGAACCGCAAGATAGTTCCTCAAACAGACGCCGAGCTAATAGCGTAGAGCCTCGAAAGTCGACGGATACTGTTCAGCACCGGTGGCAGGAACAAGACGCGAGAGAGGCACTGCGGCGGGCAATTCAGTCCAGTCCGGCCCGCAATCTCCAGGTGCGGAACGTTGCAGCTTCTGAAGAGAATCTCACTCCTAAACCGGTCAGGAGGAACTTGTTTCCTAATGCACAAGATCAGGGAGCCATGAAAGCATTGGGTGATTCATTGATGAACAGTCCTCGACGAAGTCCTCGAATCGCTTCCCAGAATTCAGGAAAGGAGTCTGGAGACAAGGAAAACCGTCCTCCTGTCACTCATGATGATCTGGATGACCTGTTCGAAAGCCCTACCTTCGACTTCGATCTGCCAGCAAGTCCAACCCCGAGAAGACGTGGTGGTGCGATGGGAGAGAAGCGGCTTTCCTTGCCGCTCTCTCCTACGCCCGGAAATGGAAGGCTAGGGAGCTCGAGGACAACACCCAGCAAGTTAACTTCGGAGAAGCTGCAGCGTGCCCAGGGTACACCTCCAGGGTCGACTCCTCGTGGCTCGAAGTTCAGCAAGCAATTTGGGTCCAGTATTCCCAAGTTGCCTTCGCTCCACGGAGACAGTCCCCGTTCGAGAAACTACGAGGTGATCGACGGTATAATAATGGACATCTTCGATGAAGACACCGCCTCGATGACGCATACGGACTCATTTGACCCATTCGAACCGCCTAAATGCGCTACCGGCAACTGGGTAGACTGGATTCCTTCAGATTATGTGTCTCCCGGTGGATCTGAGGCCGCTCAGCAACGTACAGAGCAAGCCCAGCATTGCGGCACCCATGATGATTCCGACGATCTTATCAATGCAATTCTTTCTGATCCTGCTGTCCAGAAGGCAAACCTTCATGACTCTGAATTCGGACACCTTCTCTTCGACGGTACTGGTGAAGGTGAGAACCATCCCTCCGGGCTCTTCGATTCCGGTTTCTTCAGCTCCGATTCTCTCAATCAAGGCCTGACGGGCTTGGGTGTGAAGGGAACTGAGCTTAGTGGGCCCCAGGGTGATAAGGAGAATAAGGCCGAGGCACCTGCCTCGACCACCGCTTAACGATATGACATTGCGAACACGACTTCATAGACTTTTCTGATTGCGTACAACTGCATTATCCTTTTTGAGCGATGGCGTCGACTGGTTACATTTCATTCTGCTTGGCATCAAGCCGTTATACGACGAATGGAATTGCTTCTCTCGTCTTATCATTTCACATTCGCTTTTAGTTGTTTATGGGATGGGTGGGAAGAGATTATCATGATGGTTTCTGTGCTGGGTCGGAGGTATTCTTATTTCATGGTTATTCGGGACAGTGTACATAGCGATACCAGCAGCCAGCGTGTTGCTCTTGATCAGGGTATGGGATTTGCTTGGAATAGGATAGGACTGGAGATGACAGTCATCTCTGAAAAATACTAGTAGTATTCAGCATATCGAACCGGGCAAGTCGCAGTAATCTAGTGCATTCCAAAACACATACTAGGGGTCATTATAGTAGTTAAATCACATATTACTTACTCCCAGGAGCCATCCAGACAGATGATTTATATGCAAATGTTTCGTCCCTTAAACCAGATTCAAGATATAACTCCATTATCTATAAAATGCAAGTGTTTGGTATCACATAAAGCAACGAATCTGTGTTCCTCATTCTTTTGCTCCCTTCCCCCTATTTTCCCTCCATTATTTTTTCCCCATTTCATTTGTTTAATTGCAGGGACTATCGTCTATTCATTCGAATCATAAAAAATCCCCTTGAACCGATGCGTCGCCTCCACGACCTGTTCGTAGATCTTGTAATCTATCGACAATAGATAATCACGCATCAGCAACGGCCGAGAACATGACCTGTCACGAGTCTCAAGGGGAAAAAAGGATGAGTGGGAGAGATCAGGAACATATTCAACATACCACAATCCGCCGGATTTCCCCAATCATTCGATCCCAAGACACGAAGACCGAGACCCTAGACGAACACATCAAACATCAACACCCACCTCTCTCTTCAATCGACATGTCCGAACATACCTGACCACCCTCCAAATCAACCACTTTCCCCACGATCTCAACGAGCCTCCCCATCTGCAGATGCGAATCCGGCTTCAAGATTAACGTCACGTCGCCGTGGGTTCCGCACGTCATAGTCGCCGTATCGCCGCGAAGAGCAGATACCGTGCCCAATATACGCACTGTCTGGGGGGCGCGAGAGCCGCTCGAGGGGTGGAAGGCGTGCAGGTGCGCGGGGAGGACTCGTGGGGTTTGGAGGGACATGGTGTATGTAGGTTGTGTTGTGGTTTGCGGAAGAAAGAAAGGGTCTTGTTTCCGTAGTGGGATATGGGGTACAGAAATAGCAATCGCCGATTTAGATTTAACTGGTCGTGTCAATTCGTAGGAAATCGGGCTGTAGCTGTATAGTCGATCGAGAGGTGTTGACTGATTCAGGAAAGTTGAAGGTTATCGCCCGCGCGTTGGTTCGCGCAACGCGTCATCACGTGATTTTAATTGAGATAGATATTTGGGACTGGGAGGATAACTTATATCACTTCGAAACAAGCAATTCTATCTCGTTTCTCATACTATAGACAGAATGAGGAATGGTAGGTCCTGTCAGATACCATTCCCACATGAAATCAGATTGGTAATAAACATTTCATCAAATAACTAACCCACAAGCACCAGAAAGCAGATTCAAAATCGTCAATAGCGCTCCGCTAACTGTGTCATTATACCCTTTATTATATTATAATCTTATTTTATATCATTTATGATTGAAATGCGATGGTGCGATAGGAAGAGCTTTACGTGAAATTCGCTCCACTGCGCAAGTCCAAGTCCCAAACTGGTCAATATAAACGACACCGAGATCGGCCTCTACAACTCACGTGCCTCTCTACAATATTCCTCGAGTATCAGCTTATCAACAAGCCTCATCCATGCCCAAACAGCATCACCCACAACCATGACCATCCAAGTCCTCGACGGTGGCCTCGGTACCTCTCTTGAGGATAAATATGGAATCAAGTTCACCAGCGCTACTACCCCGCTGTGGTCCTCCCACCTCCTCATCACAGACCCTGACACTCTGATCGCTTGTCAGCGCGATTTCAGCGATGCAGGCATTGATGTCCTGCTGACAGCAACGTACCAAGTCTCGATTGAGGGATTCGCCCGGGCAAAGACAGCTGCATATCCCGATGGCATACCCCGGGATGCAATCGGTCGCTATTTAACGACCGCAGTGGACGTTGCCGAGACGGCGATTGCGAGACGCAAGGATCGTGTCAAGCTGGCGCTGAGTTTGGGGCCTTATGGTGCATGCATGATCCCGGGGCAAGAGTACAGCGGGAAGTATGATGCCCAGCACGATGGGGAGGAGGCGCTGTTTCGATGGCATCTGGAGCGGCTGAGGCTATTCACGGAGGTTGAGGGGCTGATGAGGCGGGTGCACTATGTTGCGTTTGAGACATTGCCGCGATTGGATGAGATCAGGGCCGTGCGGAGAGCCATTGAGGCAGCTGGGATTCGGCATAAATTCTGGGTGTCATGTGTTGTTCCTGGAGAGGAAGATGAACTTCCAGATCAGAGCAATATCAGTGAAGTTGTTGAAGCAATGGTTGGGCCCCTTGAAGGCGGAGCGAAGCCGTGGGGGATTGGGGTGAATTGTACGAAAATCCACAAGCTGCCACGACTGGTTCAGAAGTTTGAGGACAGCATCGCCAAGATGATTCAAGATGGGCATCTTGAAACCGCTCCATCCTTGGTTCTCTATCCGGATGGGACAAACGGTGAGGTCTACAACACGACGACGCAGACGTGGGAACTACCAGAGGGCCAGGGAGAACATATCATACCAAGGGTAAGCTGGAACAACTTCATTTTTGCCGCTAGTCTGACTATATGCCTTCTAACACTATTTTCAGGTCCCTTGGGAAATTCAACTGGGAAATATTGTTCAAGACACTCGTGCTAGAGGACTTTTCCAGACTTTCCTTGTCGGTGGATGCTGCAAAGCTTCACATGCAGACATCGGGAAGCTCGAGAAGCAGCTTCACAAACAACAATGATATCCACCTAGGCACCCTACAAGTTGCTTGCACTGGCCAGTATTGCCATACGACTCTGTTCTCAACATATTATGATATTTTACTAGCTTCAAAGAAGAGATCCTCTACGGTCCATGCCAGATCCACCACCTATACCAACCAATCCACAATACGACCAACCGTCGTCGTACTAGGCTTCTTCCCATCGATTACAAATGAATCGGGGAGCCGTCCGGACCAGAGATCGATCTCATGAGCTCTGTGGAACTAAGAGGGAACTAGGGTGAGCAAGACATTCCAACGAAAAAGAAAGCAATAAAATGGCACATACCTTGGTACGCTTGGCGAACTTCCATCCAATGATGGGTACAATGAAGATAGGGATGCCGATATAAGAAGCTACGAAGTTCGACGTCGACCAGTTGCCGCGGAGGAAGACAGGAAATCCAGCGATGAGCGTGATGATGGTCGCACCGATGAAGCCCACCCAAGCTGCATATGGCTGCAGCGGTCCCTTCCATGGGAGACTGTCTCGACTAACCCCTTGCACCTTCATAGCGCGGTGGAAGCGGATGTAACAGAAGCAAAGGGTCGCCCAGGCAATCAGACCAGCGACGGTACTGAGGTTGAGAAGCCACGTAAAGGCTTGGGCCGCGCCTCCTGCTCCGAGACCTACGCAGAGTTGTTATTTGAACTATTCCTTGTGTTCCTCGTGAGGGAGAGGGGGCCACTGAAGCTTACTCAGATATGCCAACGGCCCAAACAGCCAAGCAGTGATAACGGCAATATACGGTACGCCATTCTTAGTCGTCCATCCGAAACACTGTGGGAGTTGGCGATCGGTAGTCATGGCGACGATCATCCGGGAGCCAACCCAGCAGTACGAATTGCCCGCTGACCACGCCGACACCAAGATGCACGCGTTCACGATTGACGGTAAGGCCTGAATCCCCGCTGCCTTGATCGCAATGACCCACGGCGAGCTGTTGGCGTTGCCCGTGCCGGAGACCAAGCCCGCATTCCGAGGATCGACGATGATACTGATGAGCAGCGCACCCAAGATATAGAAGAATCCAATCCGATATGTAACTCGTTCCGCCGCCTTCGGAATCGCCCGGTGCGGATTCACCGACTCGGCCGCTGAGATGACCACGGTTTCGATGCCTATGAACGAGAACGACGCATTGACAAACGCGGACAGAAACCCCAGAAAGTGGCCTGTCGACCCGGTAATCCCATTATAGTCCGTCCACGCGCCGGGGTCATTCCAATACCTAAACCCGATGGTCTTGTGGTTGGGGCCGCCGCCCGCCGTGATCACGATGCTGACGATGATGAGCCCCACGAAGCACACCACCTTGACGACGCCGCTGGCGACCTCGGTTTCGCCGTAGAAGCGCACGCTTGTCAGGTTGATGAACAGGATGAGAACCAACCCGACGGTGATCACCACCGCAGGAGTCAGGGACGTCCAGTACGAGACCACTACGGCCGCAGCGGAGACCTCCGAGGCAATGGCGATGGTGTAGCAGTAGCCATAGGAGATGGCGAGCGAGAAGCCAACGGCCGGGTCGATGAAGCGCGTTGCCCAGTGCGGGAAAGAGCCTGCTGTAGGGATCTAAGGGAGTCAGCGATGCACTGACGTTTCTTCTCTTCTCGTTTATCAAGAGCTGGGGCAAGAAAGTAAAGGTTTCTCACCAAGGTCGCTAGTTCCGCTATGCTTTGCATGACACACCATAAGACGATGCCAACAATGATATACGCTAGAAGTATACCAGCCGGCCCGGCCTTCGCGTATGCAGCGCCTGTACCGATGAATAGACCAGTCCCAATGCCACTGCAGAAGCCAATCATGGTGACCTGGTAGTCCCGTAGGCGTCTCTGCGTCGCGCCATGGCCGCCGACGTTGAGCTGCGGTTCCTCGATGATCTCGTCATAATCGGGTATCTGTTGCTTCTGGTCAGATTTGGCGGCATCACGAATCGCGTCCGTATCAGGCGATGATGGTGATGCCATCTAATCTACCCCCGTACGAGGACTAATTTGATCACAGGATTCCTCGCAACGTGTCGAGGGAGAGAACACGCGTGTACTTATAAGTACTCGCCACCGGATTCTTCAGTCCCACTTAGTAACATCTATTGTTCATATACCATGATTCTAGCCGATGGCGCAATCGGTTTCCATTAGTTTTTTTTTTTACTAGTGGGGCTGGGGAAAGATTAAAAGACGCAAACGGTAGAATCTCGTGCTCAACGTGGCAATGTACCTGATCGTCGAGTTAGGGTGCCTCCATCTCTCTGGATCATAGATGGCCTATTCGTCGAATATGAGAAGTATCGTTTTATCTATAGAGTTAGACTATATAACTATATACTGTAGTCGTTTCTTGAGACTCTAGACGGATCACGTGACTATGCCGCTCTAGTTCATCAGTATCGCCGCTTTCACCAGCTTAATCGGACGCGACTCGCGCCAACGACCCCGTCATTATGGGCATTTGAGAGCCTCAGAGAGTGAAAACTATTGACGGGTCGTATAATCAAAGGACACAGTTCTTTCACCTCAATCCCTGACTTCTCGTCAATCGCCACTCAGCATGCCTCCACCACTGCCATCTCAGCACCGGGGCATGACAGCCAACCCCCTCAAGCCTGTCAAACGGTATCGCCCCGGAAAGCCAATCGCCGAGGAACCCTCTTCATCTGAGGAAGAGGAGGAGGAGGAGCAAGTCAACGAGCAAGAACAACGCAGGCAACGGGAAGCGCAGCGACGACAGCAAGCTCCCAAGGCGACTTCATTTCCAGGTGCAGCGGCGGGGCGGATTACGAAGGGCGTGCAGCAGGTGAAGATCGAAGAAGATGAGGACGAGGAAGGGTTCGTGACGGAAGAGGAACTTGATGAGGAGGCTGCGAAGGCAGCGAGACCACCGCCAGCAAGCGCTGCGGCTGCAGCGGCAAGTGAAGAGGAAAGCGAAGAGGAAGAAGAAGAAGAGGAGGAGGAGGAGTCTGAAGAGGAAGAAAGCTCGGAAGACGAGGTCCCTCGAAGAGTTCTACTACGGCCTACATTTATCAAAAAGGACAAGCGCAACGGTGCGGCTGCGAATGCTCCGACGGCGAAGGCGGAGACGCCCGGAGTGGACGCTGCAGCGGAACTTCGCAGAAAGCAGGAGAAAGCAGATATGTTGGTGCGAGAGCAGCTCGAGAAAGAGGCGATTGCCAGGACCGCCGCAAAGAAAGAATGGGATGAGGATGAGCTGGCGGGCGACGAGGAAGCACTGGACGATCGGGACGGGCTGGACCCTGAAGCCGAATACGCGGCCTGGAAAGTCCGCGAGCTCAAGCGGATCAAGCGTGAGCGCGAAGCGATTGAGGCCGCGGAGAAAGAACGCGAAGAGATCGAACGTCGTCGCAACCTGACCGCCGAAGAGCGGGAGCGCGAAGACCGTGAGTTCCTGGCGAAGCAGAAGGAAGAACGAGAAGCGACTCGGGGCCAGACGGGCTTCATGCAGCGGTACTTCCATAAGGGAGCTTTCTTCCAGGATCAACTGGAGCGTGAAGGCCTCGACAAACGGAACCCCATGGGTGCTCGGTTCGCAGACGATATCAATCGTGAGACCCTGCCGCAGTACATGCAGATTCGAGATATGACCAAGCTTGGAAAGAAAGGACGGACACGATACAAGGATCTGCGATCTGAAGATACGGGACGCTGGGGCGAAGGCTTCGACAACCGACCTCGGAGGGACCGTGATGTTCCCCTGGGAATCCAGGACGAGCGATTCCTCCCGGACCGTGGTGACGACCGTCGCAAGGGACCAACAGGCGCCAATGCGAGTGCAGTCCGAGAAACACGGCGCTCGCGCTCCCGTACGCCTCCAAGACGACGATCCAGATCGAGATCCTTCTCGCCGAGAAGAGATCGCTACGATGACCGGCGTCGTTACAGAGACGATGACCGTCGTGATCGAGACAGAGACCGCTCTCGATCGCGAGACAGATACCGAGACGAAGACCGGAGCCGTAGGAAGCGGTCTCCATCACCGTATGATGATCGCGATAAGCGACGACGTGTGGACAGCGTCCATTGAACCTTTCCATTCTACTCAAAAGAAAAGCATGCATTGGCTCAGGCGTTCAGGACGGTTGTAATGGGCATTAATCGGTTACTGGCATTGTCATACATTCTATAATACAATTAGTAGTTATAGAAAGATACCATTGATACGCTTCGGCTATAAAAATTGCCTCAATCGGAATGTGGATTGATTGAATATCTGCAATGGATCTATTAAATGTAAAAAAACGTGTCTCTCTTCGGTGGCTTTCTCTGTGCAACGCCTCGCCGTAATCATAATCTCGAACCAAAATGTCTAAAAAAAGAATCCTCCCTCAGTTAACGCCGAAGCTGCTCATGATGCTTGCTTTCTTGCTCAATCAGAAGGATTTATCTGATCCACCATCTATCTCCCTTTAAATGATACGTTCGATCATTTCACCCCAGCCCTTTCCAACATCTTCTCTCTCTCCATCACACTATCTCCAAACCTAACCAGGAAGACCGTTCGGGACGGCCACATCTCCGTCCCCTGATTATGCGCCGTGACCTTCGCTTCAAAGCCGCAGCCATCACAGACTCCCTCGATAATACCCGCCACGAAGGCGGCGCAGTTCAGCATGCTCATCTCCTTCGGCACACTGATGTACGTGTTGACCAACGGGTCGTTGTCTGTGATCATGTACTCGTTGGGAGTCTGTGGGGAGACGGAGTGTTCGAGCGCATCTGCCGGACGCTGGAAGAGGAGACGCCAGAGAGGACCGTGGATGAGGTGTAGAAGGGGGAGAATGCGGAGGGGTCGATTAGGGGGTGAAGAGGAGGTCGAAGATGCAGTTAAGGAGGTGGATGTAGATGTTGATGCGGAGCGGTAGAATAGGAGGTCAAGTAGACGGAGTCCGAGAGGGTAGCCTTGTTCATTTAATCTGATGAAAGAGAGGAGTTAGTTATATCTGTAGCCCCCATTCTAATTGTATTCTTCCCCATTTCTTCCAAACGGCCTCTCCCAGTTCCTATATTCCCCTCCTCTTCCCAAACCACCCCAAAATAACGAACCGAACTCACCTTCTCTCCAAATCCTGAATACCCGTAACCCTCCTCTGCGCATACGTAACCATCTCCGCGAAGAGATACGCAAAGCTCGCACGGCTCAGATCCGCCGTTCGACTCCGATTCAGATGTCGATCGTAGATGGTCTTTCGATTCGAAGGGACGCGCAGTCCTGGAGAGCTAGCCGGGTGGATCGTCGATACTGACTGCGAGACATGATGTGGGTATTGCTTCTCGCCGCCGCTTGCGATGTTGGAACCGCCGCCGCTGGTCGATAGCATGGACTGTCGGGGTGAGGTGATGGACATGGTGCTGGTTTGATTTGAGAGTGTTTGAGGAGGGGGAAGGTATAAGGTTGCGAGTCGTGGTTTATTGTTGTGGAGTAGATGGTTGTTGAAGTGGTAGTCGGCGGGGATGGAATGTCGAAATGATAGGAGATCGTCGATTGGGATCAGGGTATATAGATCAATTCGTATCTATCACTGAGAAAGCGTCATCGCGGCATTGTAGTGCCCTCTTTGTGTGTCTTGAGGAGAGTCGATGTACCTCCGCAGCACCATGTGTCTATCACGAAGTAAGCATAATACGGCGGAGCAGACTACCTGCTGATGCAATCTCAGGATAGCAATATTGAGCTACCTATTTTCACGTCAATGGCTTATGACAAGGCATGAATTACATTAATCGGGATAATTGGATTGTTCGAGATTTCATTTTGGGTTTACCATCTGCATTGTGTTGCTTCACTGGCTCCGAACCCGTGTCCACGCAAATTGCTGATAGATAAATCTCTACTCCTGGACAAAGCATTTACTTGTCTATCTACAGTATAAGAAAAAAAATTTTTTTCCAGATTAAAAATCCTCAATTCATTCAACAGACGGGGTATCCTAAATCGCACAATCTACCACGAGACAAAAACCGCCTCTGCACCGGACGCCAACAGCATGCCCCTTCAAGGAGCAATCTATCGCATCATTCCTCATTTACGAATCCCACAAATCGTAAATAACATCCAACACCAGTATGCATCTATCCATAATCTCCATCTCCAAATCTAATAAAAAAAAAAGACCCTAAACTGCACAAATTATTAGCCTCAAAATCTCTCGAATCGAAGCTCATGATCAACATATACATATGCAGATAGTGAAATAGAATCAGACATCCAAGGAAGATATTCGCGCACAGTGCACGTCTAAAGATGGGTTCTTTGGCGACGTGCTAGCGTGGAAACTGCGAATGTGAAAGGAATTTTCATCATAAGAGGGGGAAGACACCATGGTTGGTGTCGTAGTCGGTAATGACAGTGAAAAAAAAAGAAAATGTAGAACTTACCGAAAGGAAAGGTTAGTTTAGATGATTTGATGTTTACAAGGTCCTTTCTGCTCTGCGTGCTGGCAGGAGAGAAGATCTTGATCTTCTTTTCTTTTTCATCTTTCACATCCACTCCAGAAACATCGCAGACAAGTAGAAGAGACTCATTTTTCTCTTTACTGTCCGCGAAAGCTCGCTGACGAGAGTGCTGTCGCAAATGTCGTGTGAGAGATGAGGAAAAGAAAAAAAAAAATTCGTAGGGCGGTAGGTAGCCCTTTTATATTTTAAGCGAGGCTACCGGGGAAACCAACACTCCCCACCCGGCCTCAAGTTATAGCGAACGGGAAGCTTCTAGAGAAAAAAAAAAAAAAAAAAAAGAGAAAGAGAAAGAGAGCCCCGCTGGGTACTGAGTGGAATACTGTCGATAAGTTATGATTTCTTCTCTAGTGGGTAATAATGATAATAATGCACAGTGGCAAACATTTTTGGCATTTTCTATGCTAGCTGAACCGTATTAGTCTATCAATTAATATGAGATCTTTGTTGACCTCCGTTCTGAAATATTTGATTTGAAGTATGCCATATTTACGAAGAACAAGAAAAGAAGTTGCCCGGTGTCAGGAAGAAATTCACTTTGAATACACAAACCTCCCAGGAGGTGCTAAAGGTCGCAGGGACCCTCTTTGAAGCTCTTTTGTTTTTGTCTGGAATTCCAGTTAAGTGTCTTCGAGATCCCATGGATCCAGTCCTCGCTGCGTCGTCCCGCCGGCAGGACATTCGCAAACGGATACCGAGACGCTGAGATGGTAACATAGTCACCCGGGTATAATTCACGTCTAATTTCACGTTTAGCCTGGCCCTCACTTGTAGATTCCTCGTCAAGTCAAACTCACCTCTCCCTCCCGTCAAAACTTGCCCAAGAAGTCGTACGTGCGTCATACGGTATACCCATCCTCAGGACAATCGTATCTGGCAGGATAATAGGTCTGAATGACAATGTGTGTGCACATATGGCCGTTACAAGCATGATTGGATTCTCCGGATGCGAGAGAGATCCTCCAGCAGCAAGGTTGTAAGCAGTCGACCCGGTAGGAGTTGAGACGCAGACACCGTCAGCTAGGACGGTCGTGAAATGTTCGTCATCGCCAAACAATTCGATCGCGGACATTGCTATATGGCCGGTCAGCAACCTAGACCAAGATGGCAAGTAACGGACCACATCGATACGTACTGGGATTGGGACCGCGATCAAGAACGACATCGTTCAGTATTTCAAACACCCCTTCCGGCGTATGTGTCACGCTCTCTTCGAATTCCTCACCAATCAGCTCTTCCACCAGGTCTCTATTCTGAGAGCTATGTTGATTGCCCTGTTTATCTATGATCTGCTCCTTGGATCTCATGACCGTGCATTCGAATCTCAACCTCAGACTCACGATAACACCGTCTCGAAAGGCACTGGTAAGTGTTTCTTTGTAGTGGGCGAAGTCGAATTTGGTCAAGAATCCAAGCGAGCCTAGGGAGAATGACAGGACCGGTGGCACGATACGCTGGAACAGCCAGCTCGTGTACAAGACCGTCCCATCACCACCTAAAGTGACAACGAAGTCAAATAGGTGTGGCTGATCTTGAGCGAGCTGGCTATCCCAGTACTGCAATCTTCCAGCGGCAGTCGGTTCGTCTCGAATGAGACCGTCTGCATCGAAATCCGGATGCTTCTGGAGCCTCTTCTCCACGTAGACAATGTAAGGCTTATCCCGCTCCTTTGAGAGAAGCCATTGGCAAACCTCCCTCGTCAAGCCCACCAAGGATTCATCATGCGCTTTGGTCACCAGAAAGACCGACTTCACCGAGAGCTTCAGCTTGACACTGCCCAGTTTCTTTGACAGCTTGCGCACATTCCAGGCCATGTCCGACAGCTGCTTCTTCGTGAGATGCCGGGACTCCACCACGGAGGATGCATCCTCTTCCGCCTGCTTCTTCGCATAGTCGACGACGGACACACGCTCTGCTTCCGTCAAATCAGTCTGCTCCTTGCTGGGCTCATCGGCCGGCTGGCTTCTACCCTCCTCGATGTCCTCGAGTTTGTTTCTCGGTGGTTCCCATTCTCCCGCGAGGAGCGAATGAACGTAACAGGCAGTATTCCGATCGCTCGAGTCACGGTGTCGTGCGATCTTGGGATTATCAGTGTCCACGAGAGAGGACTTTCGCCGATAGTTATTGTCCGGGCGGAAGACAACCTAGAGGAAAGCAAGAACCACGGTTAGAATCATTTCACGCGTAGAAAGAGAAATAAAATATCAATGCACCTCAAACTGCTGGTGAAGTTCAGAATCGCTACCACTGTCGTGAAACTTGATGGATGGAAAACGTTATTAGCTACCGGGGAGCCGGGGAAAGAGAGAACGTCTGAGATTCCTTACGACGTCTTCGGCATCCTCGATCGCGACAGAACCCCCCTGATCACCGCTCGTCATTTTGTGGAAACAAACAATTCGGTTTTCTCGACAATTACTATCGTGGAGTGTTCCTCCTCGGTCTAGAGAGGGGTAACTAGATTTCTTGCTCCGCAGAGGGTGTGCCCGCGGGAGATGATGACATCGTTACATTCTTTCTTGTTCCTGTTTTCAGTATCTGAGCTAGATAATGGGAACTATGAACGGCCAAAAAAAATTCCATAGAATAAAAGACTTAGATGAAGAAGAAGAATACTTGAGATGCGTCGACCATGAACATACTATCTTTTTGATCTGGAATCGCATTCCTGCATGGTCGTATGATACCGGTGCGGAGGGTTTGTCATCGCCTGTTAGCGGCAGCTCCGATCTTGTCTTGAGATCAGACAACATCATTATCATCACGTTCTACAGAGTACGACTCTTTACGGGATAGAGGTATGAAATCACAATGAACATGCCATGCAGGAGAGATAGGTGACTGAGATATTTCGAATGACGTCTTAGAATACTGGAATCATAACCATCGAGATGGGGTCAAGGCTACCTGTGAAAAATATAAAATTGATCAACACTTCGACCTGTTACCCAACAATCATGTACGCCTAGCTCACAAAGCCCGGAAGGATGATCCTAATTACAATCCGATACTACTGATCTTTGCTGGACACGCAATCAAAGAGACTGCGGAGTAAGCCACCACATATGACTACGAAATGTGGTAGGGTCCATTGATTCACATTCATCCGGTGGAGGGCGCTGATCGAGACACTCGCATCTCGACTTGATCAAATGACCACGAACAAGTTCACCTCAACAAGATCCTCGAAGCGCCCCAGCGTCAACGCCCAACTGAGTGATACGGGGTACAAACGTCACAGAAATGCTGTCTTCTCATCAGAACGCGTGGTGATGCTATCTGCCGATCCCCGCGCTATCGTAAGGAGAGCGAGGGGTAAGTAGGGTAAGATTAAATGCTCGGAGACTAACTGCGTCGGCTAGTACAGGTCTAAAGTTAACTAAAACAAGACGTAAGGTTAGTAGACATGGCGCAGACGAAAGAATGATTCCGCTTCGACGGCACGCACTGGGCCTATGGAAGCGAGAACAATAAAAGGTGGCCTCCTGTATGTATGTATCAGCGGTAGCAGGCGTCAATAATCTCTGGATAGCCCAATCCCCGGCAAGAAGTCGATCTTAACATGATGCAGCTCTTGCGCTGGCGAAGGGGTAAGGTCGGAATGTTGTACGGAGTACGGAGTATGTATGATCGCTCCGACCAAGGTGCATTGCCGCTGCATGTCAGCTTGGACCAACGATCCAAGACTACTTTAGTCGATCTGGCTCATTTATACTGTCATGGGTGATTGAATGCGGGTAATTAACACTACAACCTATTGCTCCGTATTCGGCCATATCCCAGGTGACCAGCTGGCAGGGCTGCTGATAAATCCTTGGAAGGACAAAGATAGTTAAGTTACGTCGTAATGCTGATTTATCGAACCTTGATCTGACGCTTTATCATATCTCCATGGTGACAACGTGCATCGGACAGCTCACCAGGGCTAGGAAGTGATATGGACCAGGATGGTGGAGCCCCGTCCAGAATGCCTGATGGCCGTTTCTGACTTGCATTGCTGCACGGTGGGAGATAGAGGCTTAGACTGGAGGAGACAGAGTACCCGTATGGACTTCTGATGAGGACGTCTTCTATCCGAAGTGTGCATACTAGTTATTTCCGGCCATAGGGCGCGGGTAGTAAGAACTGGGGGCCATACTAATATAGCTTTGCAAGTCAACCTCGTATGCAACCGGTGAGAAGTAAGCAACGTCGGTTGCACGAGTCATACGCGGCCTCCCTAGGCGCAAGCCACTGCCATTAATGCGTGGTCATATTGAGCGCTCAGTTCGACATCCACGCCGTGCGTCCTGTCCTTGATTTTCCAGAAAGTTGAAAGTGATCATGCTACCCGATACTAGTTGCCGTGACATGGCTTGATCTATGAGATCGGAGAATGTGATGGCACAGTGGTCAAGAACTAGAGTAGGGAGCGGTTTCGCCTAGACGCGACAGTGTGACTAACGTGACCACTGGCCGGTCTAACTTTTGACAGCCTTCGATGCTTAGAAGCGAACCGAAACGCATGATAATGCGGGATGACACTGTTTGGTAGCAGAATTGACATCGGATCTGTCCCTATCACATCGCACTGCAGAGATCCCAGCATTGCTGATGGGCCTAGAAGTGTAAACACCGGACAAAGGAAACAGTGGACCCCGAGAACTGACTTGGTCGCAGACGTGGGCTGCTGAACAACGATCATGTACGGAGTACTCCGTATTTTGTCCCTTTGACCCCCTGCCACCTGGTCTTCATAGCAGTGGATCTGACTCCTGAGTGGCATAGAGTACTGCTTTCTGATTAACGGTGTGTTTCGCCATCCCCGCCATAACCTTGTCCCTGCTGGCATCCGGATGCAAGACGAAGCTTTTTCAGCCGATTCGTGCCTGGGAGGATCCTTAACGTGGAAATAGATACGTAGAATGTTTCCCCAGTGGTTACTAGTATACTCTGGATTCGGGCAGTAAGTATACTCCGTAGTCCCCGAAGGGTGACAACGGCAGGATCACAAGTTCAGGGTCTACCTACCCACTGACGATCCTAGATAGTTCGCTTGAGGGGACGGACAGAACGGCACAGTCGGGCTGAGTCCGGCTTCTTGCGGGCTGCGCTCGAAGATTATGATGCATACGACGCCAAAACTGAAAGCACAGTATATGAGGATCTGTGAGTATGGAAGCCCAAACGTACTGGCGCCTCTTGAGCCGGACGATGATGCCTCCAGAGTGTCGTTGTAGAAGTGATGCGAGCGAAGCCGCTAGGCAAGGGTAACTCACTGCCCATGGACTACCGCTACTCTAGACTTTAGTTACTGGAAGTTCGCGTTGTTTCGGCCAGGCCCTGGCACAATAATATGCTCTGTTCTTCGCATGGCTGAAAGGAAAATGCTGGAGCCTGGAGGTTGCGCCCGTCCTTGAGTAATAATGATGCGGCACGGTTGTTGGTGCCAGGTGAGATTCCAGCCAGTCAGACTTGGTTCCTTTAGAGGCTTGGAGACTCCTGGATCGGTCGGATATCGTAGCCTCGGCCTGCTCTGCTTGGTAGTCAGACGTACAGTGAGTAACTTAGTTAGTGGGCTAGTTACGATGAGACTAGGTGGATGCGACGGCTCGTTTTCATTTTTTCCTTTGCTTTTTTTTGCCCGTATGAA
Organism: Paecilomyces fulvus; assembly: GCA_029606305.1. NCBI lineage: Eukaryota > Fungi > Ascomycota > Eurotiomycetes > Eurotiales > Thermoascaceae > Paecilomyces > Paecilomyces fulvus. Next base: position 443,681 of record JAPVCG010000038.1, read on the forward strand.
ATGTTAGTCAGCACACTCGGGTGCCTTGAAACTTGGGTGATCATCAATCTTCTCCGTTCCATACTTCACTAGAGGTCTATTAGTCGATATTATCATTAGCCTCCTTCTCTCTCTCACGGTCAACCATGGTAGTCCCCACGTCTAGAAGCTGAGAAGAATAGTCGGCGATGAGAGAGGCAATCCGAGAGCCCAGTTTCCCGTGTGTACGGGGTCTGAGAGGAGGCTGTGGTCCAGTCGCTTACGCCCTTCAGAGACCGTTTTTCTCTTTTCGGGCTTGATATCACAATCAAACATTAACTATCCTGCGAAGCCACGGTGACGGGTTTTGGCGGATGGCGTTCTTGTCTCGCCAATTGCGGTTCAGGGTAGAAGGTATTTGCTCCGTAGTTGGAAGTCCTAATTCCATCCTGCTTCATATTTAGCTTGATCTTTGTTATCACAGGTTTGACTCAAGACGCCCAACAATAATAACCTCTCCTGCGTGTGGCCGGTTTCTTCTCGGGAAATGTAATGAGCAAAGTCTTGGTGGCGCTCGAGCCACATGGTTTCGATATGAATGATGGGATGAGCCTGAGACATGACCACCGTAGTTAGTGTCAGCCAACTAGATCCACGGGCGACAGACGGATGGTCTTCTCCGGCTGAGATCCCAATTCTGGAGCAAGGTCCCTGTCTGTTTTCCATGAAGCCTAGAATTCAGCCACTTGAGGTAGTTAGGGATCTCTCTTCCCGCCAACGGTCCGCTGCGTATGTGGCTATTCGGGCGGTGCCCCAATAATAAAGAATAATGATCTTCTCAATTTTTTTCTGGTTTTATCAGTCATCGATTCTCGGATCGCCCCCACATGTGTCCTCCCTTTGATGGCGGCGAGCAAGCTCCGAGAAATACAGCGAATCATCTCCAAGGATATTTATTTATTGGGCAAAGTGCTTCTAGCGCATTCTCGTCGGCGTGTATATGACTGTGACCGAAGTCCATCTAACTATCCAATAGTGACACTCAAACCAGGCGATCAAGCAACGATGATGCGCTCAATGATCCAGGACCCAATGAAATCGACGGTTGATGGAATTCGAAATGGCGATCCTATCCTGCAAGGAGGGACATCGGAGATCCCCCGTAAAGGAGCGCTGCGCTAATGGGTTCTCAGTTCAACGTTGTATACAATAATAATCTGTACTATTATTATTAGTGCCGGATGTGCTTTTCAACGGAATGCCGTTCCTGCACTGATGCCCTAGATGGTTACAATACGAGAAATACGGAAATTAAGCGGTCCTCTGCGAAAGTTGGATTGTGGAGAATGTTGAGCCGTGTTAGATCAGACCAGTGGCTGCAGGAGTGTAGTGTTATCCCACCTGTCATTGTGAATTGTATCTTAGGCCTGCGTGGCGTGGATCAGCGCGAAAGAAAAAAGTCTATATGCATGGGCGAAGTAGAATAGTTAGTGCAAAGCGTATTGATGAAACAGAGATTGTCAAGGGCGAGAAGCCTGGGTATTACGTAGTGTTAGTAAAGAGCTGGCAAAACCTTATAAGATCAAGCCCTGATCAGCTAGGCGAGAGCAGCACTAAGGGAAAAGAATGAGGTCCGTGGGTACCATAAGTTAACACTTACATCGTGCTACGTAATTTATCTCCTCGTCACTGGCAAGACCCATGGACCCGCGTGGTCGGGTTATACCATTTAGTCTATGGGGACCGCCCTGTTTCCGGTCTGGAGTGACACTCCGTGTGGGCGCAGTCAAGATGGGGAACTAACCACAACAGATGCTCCCCTTTCGCCTTTTTCTGGCCCACTTGGGATTTATGGGTGAGTCTGAGCATAGTTGCCCAGGGGACAAACCCAGTGGCCTCGGCCTGTTTATCAAAGAACGGTCGAGATCGTCCTGGCCATGCTAATCTCTTAAGATTATCATGATATCAAACTGCTAGTAGCAGACAACGCATATGTGTGGACGCATAGTCGAGCAGTTGGGCTAACTGCTCATGAGGAATGTGCTCTCCAAAGAACGGCGACTAGCCCGTACGGTCAGTCTAGCGCCAATTTCATGTTGCAGATCGAGAGCAAGGATCTCGCGGACCGCAGTATGCTCCGCTAAGCGGAGATTATGAGATCGTGCAATGTTGGGGGCTGGGCTTGTGACGGGAAAAGAGCGACGTGGTGTCAGCAGCATGCATGCAAAATCCTTTTTCAATGTCTATCCTTCGTTCTCACTGAGGGAGCTGGTCTGCCATAGCAAGAGAGCGCAGTTTCCGTAACCTATACATGGTTCACAAGGAGGGGGGAAAGATACTCCCTCTGAAAAGGGCGTCCAGGTGACACGGTCACTCTGGATCATTACCATCGCCTCTTCATCCAGGCGAATAAAGCTCCTGAGTGTTCTAACCGATCCTGGTAGAATCCACAAGTTGTTGTAGTGTTGGACCTTGCATTTGTTCTCATCCTCGAGGGGTGCAAAAAGAGGGTACCACTTTAGACTTCAAAGCTCCATTACGGCACGCTTCATACGTGGTTCTTGTTCCCCCGGCTGGGAAACCCCCTGGACGGTCGTCGGCCGAGTAACTCAAGACTCCAGCGCACGCACCACACCGTACGCAACAGCCTGCTTTGACCAAGATCGGCAGCATGTTAACGATCTTTTGACCGCCTCGGGATTGATCCACCTAGGTCCTGTTCTGGGTTAGATGGCCCCGATCAATGGCAACCCCTGACCTTCTGGAATTTTTTTCTTTTCAGTAGCCTTCCGCATATCGTGGGTCACCAGTGGGACCTTCAAGCGGCAGAGAGACGTTTCCGGCTTGCGATTCGCGAGCAACACCGCGCCGGAGGAACGACGGTTATATCGCCCGATCTAGTTGCGTTCGATACAGCCCTGGCGGGCCGGGGGTCTCAAGCATGGAAGATGGCGGGGTCTGCAATCTAGTCTTCAAGAGTCTTGAGGTCGGGCCTCCGTCCAGCGAAAAGCAAGGTCGACTAATATCCCCATCTGGCAGTTAGCACTGCAAAATGGGCGTCTCATCAGTCGTACCCAATGGAGCACGGCAGGAAGCTCCTGTCAAACTGTATGGATATGCAGCGACTTGTCACATCAGGCTCATCTCCCTAGCCCCGGGCGATGGGGGCAACACTTCTCATCTCGAAAACTCGAACGGATTTAGTCTCTCGACCATTGTAGACATCCACGTTTGTCCACCCAGAGCCGGGATCTCCGCTTGGCCACCTGGAATGCGGTGTGATGCCTGAACGAGCGGTAGGAAGGGCCGGGTGGCTCCGCTGATCGAATGGCGCTGTGGATGGGATCCAAAAGTCTGACAACTTTGGACTGTGGCACCGACTGAGAATGACATTTCTTCGAGTGATATTTCGACAGTTATGTTATCATATTATTGCCTAGCCCCAGAAGCCGCGTTGACGCGGTTGAGATACACGAGTATCGACTTTTTTTTTGATTACCGCCTGTTCTGTAACACGGTACCAGCAGGAGCATTCCACCTAATCGTAACAGCGTATTGTACCGCACTAAGCGCCGCCAGAGGAACAAGGGCTCGTGGTCTATAACTAAGTTAGTATAGTTAGTAGTGAGAGTCCCAAGGTCACCCGTAACCCTTGCGTAACGAGTGGTGATGCGCTGACGGTATCGTCTCGGTATGGTGAAAAGGTGAAGAAGGGAGAGAACATGTGGAGGACGATCGGGGTTGGATCGCGGTAGGCACCCGTTAGTTAGTGAGCGGCTAAGCCTCCAACGTTCCTGTTTCTGGGGCTCCTCGTTGTGGATGGGACTAACTATGTAACTTATCATCAGCACGGACTAGGAATCGAGCCTGTCGTCAGGGTAGGGCGAGACTGGGTCCAAGGCTCTTTTTTCTTCTTCTCTCCTGGCGGGCCCCAAATTTAGTTCTGGCATGTCTGGACGCTTATCCATTCGGTCCATCGTCCCGTAGTCGAGTCTTTCGGAGCTTCCCCACCAACAGCACCTGTGCGCAGAGTTTGGAACACTCAGGTGGCATGCAGCGGCGGATTCATGCTCATCTCGACCCGAGACCAAGGGTCTCTGCCTTTCTCCCGGAGCCGCCGTTCCTTGGATAGGTCCCCTAGTGTCACCGTCGTGTCATCTCAACATGTGCTATCGAAGGAGGATCGTGGATCTGGGGCCAGGTGGATGATGGTTCCTTATTCCTTGCCTTGTGACCGCCCCTGTCTCAAGGCTTCCTCGTTTAATTCCTATCTCTTATATACTTTTGTTGTTCTCGGGCATCTGACAGGCCAAGACCTACTTTGGAAGAACTGTTCTTTGCTCTGGAGAGTATATATACATATATAACTCCACATCATATTTCGTCTTTGCTTGTCCATAATCACAGACCTTATCTGATCTTTGATAAAGTTGCGTCACTGCAACTTGATCCGCAAACGGTATGATATATCAGTCTCTGTATAGAAGTTGAGAAAGAAGTATCGTTACTGATAGACGATTAGGAGCTTCTGTTGTGATTGACTTTGGTCTACATGGCCGACTGTTGGCAGGGACAGACCTCCGTTGGAGGTCCGGGATGGAAGTACGAAGGGTTCCAACCCTATAAACAGCAAACAGTGGCCGATCAAATCGCATGGGCTTTGTCTCGGATACGATCCTCTCGGATCTTGAAACCTCGTAGCGCGGGTAACAGTCCCCGTTCAGCTGCGAGACGAAGAACGACCGTTTCTCATGGACCTACGCCACAGTATCGTCAGAGACCGAGCCACGCGCACCGGGCATCAATTGACAATACTCTTCTTGCATCAGCGGTTTATGAACAATGTCGTCCTATGAGCTGGCATCCTACTTCCCAACAGCCTATGGTGTACAACAATATGAGCCGTGCAACTTATCCTCCAGCAAACGCCATTTCTCAGGTGTTGCAACCAGTCGTTCCTTCCACCAATGGTCTAGAAAATCTGTCCTCATATCCTACTTCAGGGGAATCTATGCCGAATACCGATTTCTCCGCTCTCCAGCTTTATGAAGTGTCATCCGGAGACCTACAGTCGAATTTCCTGCAGATGAATGTGTCACCGACTGACACGGTGTCTTGGGATATGAATTCTTCAGCATTCCCTTGTGTACCGCAAGATTTATCTCAGTGTTGGGCCCTTGACGGAGTGTCCATGGCAGACGGTATGCCTTCATCTTATATCACAGATTTCGGCCAGGAGAGTGTGCAGTCGTGTGATGACTTCACCGGACCACCAACTCCCGATTTTCTGCCTATTCAACAGTTCCCCGACGAATCTGCACTGTGCTCGGACCTGACTTCCAAACCGGAATCTTCAGCTGACGAACTCGTGGGTGTCGGACTATACGATGAACCCGACGCTTCACTCGCTGATCATTCTATGCTCGGAGGATTTAATGCAGTTCAAGGGTCGAAAGGGAAGGGACTGAAGCTGGAGGAGACTTTCGTCCCGACCTCTGACGATGAGGACGATGACGGAGACGCTGAGAGTGAAGGCGACGAGGACACTCGGGAAGACGAAGGAAATGAGGCCGGCACTCAACGAACGGAGAATCAGTATGGTGAGCAGCAAGAAAGAGAAATCGTTGATCAGTCTGTGAACGCTGCTACTACCATGTTGGGCAAGTCATTTTTATTTGATGAGCCAGAAGATATGATGGTGACGTCGATACCAGAGTGCCCGCAGATGATGGGATTCTCTGAGATTCCGTGCAGCAATCTGGGATATGGTTGGATATAAGTTTTGGTTGGCTTTGTCTTTATGGGTTATAGCGTGGAGTTTTTGGTTTACTGGGCGCTGATGAAGGACGATTGATACCCCGGACTGGACACTTTGCAGGAAATGCATTCATGCCATCACCTTCTGCAAGCATGTATTGATAGATTTAGAGAACAGAGCTGTTTCGGCTTCTATCTAGTATAGACAAACTATCTACGTTTGTGATACCTCAGCCAATGTTTTGAAGTTTGTGCAGGCTGCTTCAAGAGGCCTTCTGTAGTCTATTTTCTTTTAAACCAAGATATTGGTATTGTGAAGAGGTTATTCCCGTATCGCCATCACGTCGCTGCAAGGGTAGTTCCAAAATTAGTATAGCGCCTCCTTTTTTTGCTTCAGTCGTCTTGGGAAGTCTCGTCGGATTTCGAACCCATAATAACTACAGAAGACCCTTTCCTCTTATTGACATTGAAAAGTTCTCAGTTGATTTGCTTTTTATCATCTGAATATTCTCACTTGTGATTCTCTGTCTTCTCATCCAGTTCTATCCGTTACATGGGAGATTGTGCCTGGATAAAATATTTTCCGATGCCTCGGACCTTCCACTAATCGAGCTTTTACAAGCACTCATCAGAATCTAGAACAGCATACAAGAGGCAGGGAATAAAAAAAAAGCAATGGCAAAACTAATATTTACACCATGGAAGGAGCTGTCTGAGCTTCTTGCTGTTCGAAGCCAGTTCTATCCGCCGCCTTCTCACGATGGGCCCGATATGCGTGCTCATGCGTGCGCGACGGTACGTGACTCCCCCGAGCTTGAGATCAATAGTAGACTAACCGGATGAATAGGTTGGAGCATGGAAGTTGCGAGGGAATTTACCTCACTCCGTCGAAGCCACTGCGCTGTTAACAGATGCTATCCTTCATGATGATGCTCGTAAAAACTCGATCTTTTCAATTAGAGCTACTTACTCTGCTGCATTTTGCAGGTACGTGTCTAAAAAAGTTGGGATTCTCAAAGTTCAAAGATTTTTCTGACATCCCAGAACAGATTTGTGACTGGTTTGGTCGATTCTAAGCTCCATGGACAGAAAAAGACTATGTTCCAGAGGGCCATTGACCTCGGACTGCCAGCATCGTTCGTGGAACTGCGTCACGAGGCAACGCATCGTGACCTACCTTCTTTGGTTGTACTAAGAAGTGCAGCGCAGAGATCGTTGGAGTGGCTTTGGGGTTATTATTGGTCTAGGATAGACCTGCCTGCTACTGCCCCTTCTAAGGTTTCTAGTGTTGTTCCGGGCGCAGATTTCGAGCAACTGAAGTCTTCTGTCCGAAGAGATCTTGAGGATGTAAAAAGGAATCTTGATGAAACGGAACCTCCTCGGAAGAGAAGGAAATCACAATATGACAGCTACCCGACGGCATCGCGGCTGATCTCAGTATGTGAGGACCATGCCGATGGAGCTGTTGCACTCTCGAAAACGTTACTTGAAGGTGAAATATTGGCTCTGGAGGGACGGAAGTGGGTATTATCTTTCTAGTTTGGATAGAAAATATGCTGACTTACGTATTGTAGACTTGGGACATCCTTGGATGAGGTATTTGACAAGTGGGATCCGCTTTTGCAGATAGTAGCCGAAAAGTGTCCTCCATTCCTGACCACACTAACGGAGGAGATGGTTAATCAACTGTGCTCGCCAAATTCGAACAAACCATACCATGAAGGGATCTATATGTGGCTGGACCACCTAATCAACTCCGACACATGGGAGGCTGGCAGGAGACACCTTTCATTATCTTATCTACGCGCGGCCTGCGAAGTGAGCGAGACCGAGTGGACGAACCAGTTGAGACAGTCTCTACAAACAAACTCTCATGATTCAGATACGCAAGGCATTGAATCACTTCCCGAAGACTATCCGGCCTCGAATGCAGATATCGTTTCGGATCAGGCTGAGACAAAACGCATACTGAGCAGCCACGGATGGGAAGTCATGGATACCTGGAGAAGCGAAGCAATCGGTGTAGTATGACCTATGCTTGAAAAAAAGTCCAATATACCCTACTCTTTTAGAGATGGTTTGCGATGTAAGACCTGGTGGATCATATGTTGATGAATGTCACGTGAGTCGATGTTACATAAGATTGCCATCATTGCCAATCCATAAAATCCGAACGGCATCCCCGCATTCTCATCCAAGTAAGCGGAATACATATAGGCCCATGAGCTTTGTAAAAGCGATTCAACCACTGGTTAGACTCCGTCAGCCAAAGCTAGCAAGAACAATGCATATCCTATCAATTCCCATGTGTGAGTATGCTCCGAGACATGTAGGCTATATGCCGCTGTATGCCTCTGTTTACTGGGAATACTGATATCAATTACTAGGGACCGGGAAGGGCAACAATTATGCCTATCTGGTCACTGATGAACCCACGAAGGATTCAGTAATTATCGATCCAGCAAACCCACCAGAGTAAGTATTTACAGATGCTGGAGCTGAGATAACATCTAATGACCAACTAGGGTCGCTCCGGTGTTGAAATCTCAGATAGACTCCGGCAAGATCAATCTGACAGCAATTGTAAACACCCATCAGTACGTGTGTGCCCGACAGCTGCAGCGTCACTGAATGTTGCTAAAACTGTGAAAAAGCCACTGGGACCATGCGGGCGGCAACGATGAGATTGTAAGCAGAAAACACCTTATTCGAATATTTTATGATGCTAATCCATGCTAGCTTAAACAATTTGGCAAACTCGCTGTTATTGGCGGAAAGGACTGCAAGTCTGTGACGAAGACGCCTAAGCATGGAGAGACCTTCAAGATCGGTGAACGTATCTCTGTCAAGGCACTGCACACTCCATGTCACACGCAAGATAGCATTTGCTACTTCCTCCAGGACGGTGATGAGCGAGCTGTTTTTACTGGTGATACACTCTTTATTGCAGGTAAGAACTTCGACTACGCGTGCATGCTTTTTTGGCACATGACTAATGGAAGGATTGCATAGGCTGCGGACGATTCTTCGAAGGCAATGCAAAGGAGATGCACAAGGCCCTGAATGAAACTCTTGCATCTCTGCCCGACGATACCAAAGTCTATGTAAAAGCTCTCTCGGATCGAATGAGGATTACCGAAACTGACAAAACTTTAGCCTGGTCATGAGTACACAAAGTCGAACGTCAAGTTCTGCCTTACAGTCTCTCAGTCAGAGCCAATCAAGAAGCTTGATGCCTTTGCTGCGCAGAACCAGGAGACCCAGGGAAAATTCACTATCGGTGATGAGAAGGTAAGTTGCGAACAGGCACTTTGATAGGTTAGACTTGGAACTAACTGATTATAGTTGCACAACGTATTCATGAGAGTCAATGTAAGTTTGATCGTCTATGATCGTCTTGCCCAGAACTGTGCTAATCAAACCATGTAGGACCCTGAGATCCAGAAGGCCACAGGCAAGACGAACCCTGTGGATGTGATGGCCGCTCTCAGAGAATTGAAAAACGCAATGTGAATCGTTTACCCTAAATTCTGCATATTTCAAGTTGAAAACTATACTCATTCCCCTGGGTGCATCTACGAAGCACTCACATATTGGCTTTTTGATTATCTTTTCCAAGTTAATTAACCTGTAGTAGACACGTTGTCCCTTATAGACAAATCAGATGACATAGCTCCTGACGAAATACTGTTTATGGAGTAGTCACTATTGTTGATGGCGTGCTAGTAATCAGGAGATACTGTCGTGGTAAAGCTAAAATGCTCGTATATGCCGTCAGCAATTTGATTTATAATCATACCTGCTCGCCTATCAAGAACAAGACTGCTTACCGTTTTGACAGTTAACTATTGACAACTAAAGTTAATGCTTTGTCATCGCCCGGTAAACTTAGAAGGTCCGTGAGTTGTGATGATGGTGTGGTGAGGGGACGTGAAATCATTGAGAAATTAACTCAGAGTATTCCACAGCGTTCCTGTCAAGCTTCAATTTGCAAGGTACTCGATGTTACACCAATCAAGGGACCTCGATGTGGAGTCATCAGATAATCTGTGTCGGTGTCAGCGCAGCAGACGGGAGATCAAGAGGTATAAAGACAAGCTAATCTCCATGGATGGTTTGGAAAGTCAAATTATAAAGCATCGCTTTTCCAGAGCATGACTGCAGCAATGACCTTGACTCAGACCAAGACAATCCTCCTCCCAAGCGGAGTCAATGTGTTTTATCGCGAACAGACACCTTCTTTCGAGGCGCCAGTCATACTTCTCCTACACGGCTTCCCTTCATCTTCTCACCAGTATCGCAATTTGATTCCTCTCCTAGCTGGAAAGTATCGAGTCATTGCTCCTGACTTGCCAGGGTTCGGGTTCACTGAAACTCCTGCCAATGTCACGTACACTTTTGAGAGCCTTACCACAGTTATAGCCGATTTCCTCGATGCTTTATCAATCTTCAAGTTCTCTGTCTATGTGTTCGACTACGGTGCACCTGTAGCCTTCCGTCTGGCACTGAGACGACCAGATGCCATCCAAGCGATAATCACACAGAACGGAAACGCCTACGTGGAGGGTCTAGGCGACGCCTGGGCTCCTATCAAAGAATTTTGGGCCAGCAACAACACTGCTGAGGACCGCTCGAAGGTTGCCAGCACAGTGCTGACTTTCAACATGACCAAACTGCAGTATCTTCATGGAACTCCCGATCCGAATACGATTGCTCCTGAATCCTATTATCTCGACTATGCGCTGATGGAACGCCCTGGCAATAAAGAGATTCAGCTGGACCTCTTCAGGGACTACGAGACCAATATTGCTCTTTACGACCAGTTCCACGAGTACTTCCGCAGGTCGCAAGTTCCATTACTCGCTATTTGGGGCAAGAATGATTTCTTCTTCATCCCTCCCGGAGCAGAGGCGTTCAAGAAGGATCTCCCGAATGCTGAAGTGAAACTGCTTGATGCAGGCCATTTCGCGATTGAGAGTGACACTAGGACGATTGCTAAGGAGATGTTGGATTTCTTGGCTCGGAATAAGCTGTGAAGGACGGATATCTTCAACTAAGGCGACTTATGATCTTGGGGGTATAGCTGCAGACATAGTCTCATATGGATCCATGATCATGATTTAATAAAACAACGGAAAATATTGAAAAATGGCGGAGCCATTCTCCTTATCAACTAACTAACTAGAATGTGAATAAATTAAAGCCTCCATGACTGTTCTTTCTTGGCCACTGAAATCATGTTCGTCGATGCTTTCCGATATCGCAGGCAAAGAACCGTCTACATCTAGTAAACGATAAAGATGGTTTACTGGTTGGCAACATAATTTGTCTGCTAAAGTAACTATTCTCATTTTCCCCACTAATTCAACTTCTAGGAACTTAACCTTAACCGACTACATAACTTTACCACCCCCAAAGAATAGCCTAGACCTAGAACGCGCCAAGTCTAATTACATTGAATTTATGACTTTTAACTACGATCATGGCTCGTGGTCATTATTAGCGGATCAAGATGAGGAGACGATTGACCATATTAACTTCCGCATCAGCGTGACGTCTGATATGTTTTCTCAAAACTCATATATCTCCTCCCAACATCAAAATAAAACAATATCCAGTGATCTTTCAACTTCCTTTCAGGAACTTCGGATCTTCTTTACTCATTGTTTTTCGTATTGACTTGAATTACTTTGACTACCGGACGCCAATCAGCAGTATGTCGGATGGTACGGATCACCCTATGCCCGTGATGGACAACGGAGCAGCAGGAACGCCTCTCCGAGCAAAGCACCGGGTGCTAGAAACCGGTGCTGGGATCATTCAGGAGTTCCATCCCGTGAAGGAAATCTGCGCATTTCTCAATGCTTTCCATATCTACGCGAAGGATCCGACACGATGTGTAGAAGCGAATCATTACTGCTCTCATATCACTGAAGGTGCGCGAGGGAGAAATCGAAGAGAGTGAATTATAGCTATTTGATTGTTGTATAATCGTTCTAACGAATGCTTGTTTGGTTGCATAGATATCCGACAATGCTTGATCTATGACTCCCACAAGGCAAATGCTAGGCTTATCGGGGTCGAGTACATGGTTACACCACGACTCTATGAGACGCTCCCACGGGAGGAAAGGAGACTTTGGCATTCTCATGAATATGAAGTGAAGAGTGGCATGTTGGTCATGCCAGTACCTCAGGGTATGTAAAGAATGTTTGGAACCAGGTCTTCACGGCATCGACAGCGAGACTCGGAACATGTTTATCAATCTGGTCGTTACATTACTAACTTCTTCTATTAGCCACACCCGATATAGTCTGGAATAAGGCAGAGACATCAGAAATGGAGGAGATCATTCCTCTGTACGGCAAGACTTTCCATCTCTGGCAGGTAGACAGGGGCGATACAGTGCCTCTAGGGATACCGCAGTTGATGGGAAGCTTCGTTAACGAAGAGATGGTGATGAAAGTATTCCCAAGCTTGGAGAAGATGCTTGAAGATCGAGATCGGAGGTTCCATGTTGATCACAAGGAGAAGGCTAAGGCTAGGGTAAACATTCCGCTCCCGCCAAGGCATCCTGGTAAGTCAAACAATGAAAAAATCTGAATGTTCGATGAGGGTAATACAGTGCAGCTGACTAGACTTGTAGATGCTGATGGATTCTGGGAGGACGAGGAGAAGAACAAGCAGAAATAAACCTGGTATCCTGCGCGAATGATGGCGTCTATGGATCTGTTGGACGGAACTTCTAATTACAAAAGCACAATAATCTGTAGATTGCTATTTGAAATCTAAGATATCCTAAACTATGATTTCTTCAGTTGTATGTCTCCCACCCACAACCTCTCAGCTTCCCACGCCCATAATTAAATGGGGTAAAAGACGAGGATGGCGTTCGGGGATATCTCGCCACACTTGGTGGTTTAGTCGAGACGTATAATGCTAATCTTGCTTCTCTGTCCACACTTGCTCGTCCTGGTGATGAATTTCGGAAACGGCAAGCTCTAGCATTTTTAGAAGCGATTGCCACATGGTATATGGCAGCAATGAGAAAAATCAAATAAAGCACAAATGATAACAGAATATTAAGCAATAATTAAGCAATAATCGAGGCCAAGGTGGAAAGCTGGATCCATGAGAGCTGGTTAAAAAAAATCAAGCAGACTCTCCGGCAACGTGCAGACATTATGCACTTAGGAGTATCAAATATAGACCAACTCGCGGCATAGGCATCAAAGCCCACTTGAATAGCTGAAATTTCCTAGACTTCAGTGGTTGAAGTGACGGTAGGACATTTCATGTGTTGGAAGAAAAGGAAAAATCAAATCCACCAGGAAGGGAATTTTTTAAAGCTCCCGCACTAGTCACCATCACGTGATCCCGGCGTGTCCATTCTCCGGCCTCTTGAGCATGAGCTATCTGAGTGCTCGTATGCGAAAGACGGACGAGATCCTCAATTCGTACGAATGGAGGGTATCTTCCGACAGATTCTGCGGCGGACTACGCCCGGTGCGGTCTTCCGCCTGGGCCTGGACGGGTTGGGAATCTTCTGCGCCTGTACGCTGATTTGGGAGAACTTCTTTACCGTGCAGCTCAGCGAGGGGCCGTCGATGTATCCGACATTCAGCGCGCGAGGCGATTACCTCCTGATCTCGCGGTTGCATAAGAATGGAAAGGGGATTGAGGTCGGGGATGTGGTGCGATTCTACCATCCCACCTTTCTAGGTGTTAACGGGGCGAAGAGAGTGCTGGGCATGCCGGGGGATTTCGTGTGCAAGGATCCGGCTTTCAGTGCGGAAGTGGGCAAGGAGAATGAGATGATACAGGTTAGGAAGTTTTACTCCATGATCTCTGGTGTATTTTGTGTGCGGCCGAATGCTCATTTGATATCGCGGAACTAGGTCCCTGAAGGGCATGTATATCTAGCCGGAGATAACCTTCCTTGGTCGAGAGATTCCAGAAACTATGGACCAGTGCCCCTTGGCTTGGTCAATGGGAAGATTATTGCCCGGGTTTGGCCGCCATCGAAGATGCAATGGGTCACCAATACCCTGCAACCCGCCCAATTTTCGGATGAATAGACACTCGTTCGACCGGAAAGGATCAGATGTACAATAAGCGCATCATACGGGAGTGATTCGGGCATAAAGGTGTTTAGGAGTACCGGAGGAAGGGAAAATGGGTGTATATTCATACATATCGGTTGTACAATACAATACATTGCGGATAGTGAGATCGCTCCGAAAAGAGGACATATGAAGTCCATCATCGGAATGTAGCAGGGTTCCTTCTCTTGTAAGGTAGAGGCTCAACCCTCTTTCTCCGGAGCTCGACGTCGACTCCCTCAACTCCCAGCTGCTCCATAACCTGCTCAGTTCCCTCATCCCACTTGTTCCTGAACAAGTGCGCACCGATAGCCTTGAGATGGTATCTGGCCTGGAGAGTGCGGAGGCGCATGTCATCCCGGTTCACTTCCTTTGCCTTCACAGCGGTGAAATCCAGCGGTTGGTTATCCTTCTGCTCCATAACAAAAAGCGAAAGACGGTGATAAGGGCTTCCCTTGACAGCAGTCGGGGGCAGCCATGGAAGAACCACCTGGGATTCCTCAGAAAGTTTGGCAAGGTCGACGTGCGTAGAGCTGGGTGAGATCGGGATGTTGACCGCAAGGTAGTGGAATCTGTAGTCAAAACCGTTCTTTTCGACGTTTGGAACATCTGGGTCAACGACCGCGATGGTGACGAGCTTCTCACCACGCTCAAATGACTGGACATTCAATTTGGGCGGTGAAACGCTGACACGGGAGTCCACGAATTCTCCGGGCTGAACGGCGCGTCTGTTGAAGTAGAGCTTTACATCCACAATTGGATCGCAGTGAGGGAGAACATCGGGGATGACCTTCATTTGCGTGATTCTCTGGACGAGGATCAGGCGACGGTATTCCCTCCACTTTCGGTCTGCGAGGTATCGGTAGATGGGCTTGTTCATATCTCCTGGAAACGTATGATCAATATGGAATACTAAGCAGATCGTGCAGTAAATTACTACCTTGCCCATCCTCAAAACGCTTCTTGACCATTGGATCATTGATATCTGCAAGGATCTTCAGACGCTCCAGATGATGCTCCATGGCCTTCAGTCGCGAATTCTTCGACAATTCTCCTCCAGCTTCTTCAGCAGGAGTCTCACGGAGTCTTGCTATCCTCGCCCGCTCAGTCTCGATCTGCTTGAGTTTCTCCTCGCGGTCCGCAAGAAGGATCTTTCGTGCCTCCTGGAAACATTGATACGGCAGCTGTTCGAAGGGGACGTTCGGAGAGTCCTGCAACGCGGCACGGCGACGACGAGATCCGATAGGAGAGACACCGGATTTCAATAACCTTCGCTCGAGTCGAGGGCTTGTGACAAGGGCGGGATCAGGCGCCTTGTAGAAGGGCTGCTTTGTAGGCTCCGCCTGGGCTTCATCTCGCGCGGATGCAGTCGAACCAAAGGCGCGTGTTGACTGGAGCTGGACGACCGGCAAACTTCTTGCATAGGTCGTCCTCAGACACTGAAGCAGCGGCCTCGAGGCCAGCTCGCAGTGAGACATGGCGCTGGGGTTGTTATTGTTGTTGGCAGTCAGAGATGGTCAAGATGGCGGAACTTTTTCTGTCGTGCCAACCGACTCGGAGCCTCATCCCATAGGCTCCGCTAGCGCAAAACTGCCCCGATCTCCGAACTCAACTTGAACTTTTGCTTCACCAGCGTTCGCGTTCAACAGTACGATTTCGAGTGTTGAGCATCTGTCACAATGTCCGGAAGTAGGGCTCTTCGGGGGCTGAGCTCTCTCCTAAGAAGCTCAAATGGTCTGATCCATGGCCCCGAGACCGTGACGGTAAGAGTCCTGATATTTTTTGACCTGATCCTCAACATCTAACAACATCAGCGATGCCTTGCCTCACGATCGATGGCTACAGAGGCTCAGATTTCACAAGAATCCACTACTACTCCAAGTGGAATTGAGGTTCCGAAACCAACATGGAGCCGTCCTCCGGTTCAGGCCACCGTCTATGCATTCCCGTCAATGGAACCCCTTCGCTACGTCGAATATCCTCAGAACCACCTTCTCATGCCCCTTCGAAAAGATATCCTTCATCGCGCGGTCGTCTACGAGGGTGATGCCACTCGACAAGGTACGGCCAGCACAAAATGGAGAGACGACGTTCACGGAAGCGGTAGGAAGCTACATCCGCAGAAGGGTACCGGTAAAGCGCGTGTTGGAGACAAGAAGTCGCCTATTCGGAAGGGTGGTGGTGTCGCCTTCGGTCCTCATCCTAGAGATTTTTCTACAGGGCTGCCGCGGAAGATCTACGACCAGGCCTGGCGGATAGCCCTTAGCTACCGGTTTAAGCGGGGGCAGCTGATTATCGTCGACGACGAGATGTCGATTCCCGAGGATGCGACACCATACCTGATCAAAGAGATCCTTAAGGTCAACCAGTGGGGCCGGGAGCATGGAAGATCGACTCTGATCACGGACAAGAGAGATGACCTCCTCTTCAGCGCTGTCCAGGAAGTCGGGGAGCACGCGAGGATCCTTGACCGGGATGATGTCGATGTCAAGGACCTTCTGGAGACTGGAAGATTAATCATCGAGAAACGGGCATTGGACAAGATTCTGTTGGAGCATTCGAGGGATTTGCGCACGGAGCCTGCAAAGGCTCGTTATTAACTACGATGTACAATAAAATGACGGGATGGCTTCTTCCCTTTTTCTGTTCTGTATTCTGTATCAAATAACGTCACTACACTTTTATCCTGCTCTCCTGATTCTTGATTCAACTATGCCTCTGCCAGGAGAAACTGTCTGAAACTAAGAAAGGCGTTCGGGACACGGATATCAGGGAACCGGAAGCGCTTTTCCAAAACATGATTTGTCGACAATAACAAGAAATCTTTAAAATTCCGTAGAAACAGGGCTCCCTATCGATATAGAATTCCAATTATGCGGGGTTGCTTAAGTATTCATTCACCTCGGAAGAGTTGTCGCATTCCGCCTGCCGGCCAACTGAAAAACCCCCCGAGGTCAACCGCCGGTAACTCCAGCTGTGCGGAGAAACTTTTTGAGCTCGTATAAGCCAAAGCACCAGCAACGTCACATACTCCCCAATCCCCGCGACCTTTCTCATACTCTTTTTCGAGGTGCTGTCAACGTGCTTGGTTGCCATTGATGTTACTTCGACCCAGTTGTTCCCGGTTACCCACGCCGCTGAGCTGGTTCTCGCGGTGCTCGCCAACGGCGATGCCTTTGCGCGCCAAGGTGACAAACCCAGTAATTGCTGGAATTGCAAAGGTAGGAGAGTTGATCTCTACAGGAAAACTATCGCTGATGCCTTGCAGATGTCGACAGCACCTGAGCTTCCCAAGGAGCTTCCTGGAGACGAACCTGACGATGTTTTGTTCAACTCTCTTTACGGTGTTCGAACAATTGAGCTTAACCGACCGAAGAAGCTCAATTCCTTGAACGGCTCGATGGCGCGTAAGATCCTTCCGAGATTGAAGGTATACTACATCTACAATGGGTTTGGTGACAATGTGCTAAATGGTGGATAGGAATGGGAGAAGTCTCAGTTGGCCAATATCATCATGGTATCCGGCGCTGGAAGCAAAGCTTTTTGCGCCGGAGGAGATGTTGCTGCGCTTGCTCTGCAGAACGAGCAGGGTCCAGAGGGTCAGAAGAAGTCAGCAGATTATTTCGGACTCGAATATCAGCTCGACCACGTCATCGCTACTTACACCAAGCCATACATTGCTGTGATGGACGGAATCACGATGGGAGGTGGTGTCGGTCTCAGCGTACACGCTCCATTCCGGATCGCTACTGAACGTACTGTTTTCGCCATGCCGGAGACCACCATTGGATTCTTCCCCGATGTTGGCGGTTCTTTCTTCCTGCCGCGTCTGGACGGTGAGGTGGGAACCTACCTGGCCCTGACCTCTGAGCGCCTCACTGGCGTTCAGGCCTTCTACGCAGGAATTGCTACTCACTACTTGGACTCCAGTGTCCTCAGCAACCTGACGGCCCGACTTTCTGAGCTGGTTTTCCAGGACTATGCCAGCCTTCCGGAGCGGTTGGACCTGGTCAACAAGACCATGGCGGAGTTCTCTACCGGCCTGCCGTCCATTCAGCAGGAGCCAATTCTTCTCGCCGGCAAGCTCCGTAAGGCTATCGACCGATGCTTCAAGTACAACGCTGTGGAGGAGATCGTCAAGGCTCTTGAGAACGAGGAAGAGAATAAGGAGTGGGCACAGAAGACGCTAGAGACCCTGTCCCTTCGCTCTCCGACGTCGCTCAAGGTGACTCTGCGCCAGCTCCGCCTTGGCAAGCGGTGGTCCATCGCCGAAACATTCCAGAGGGAGCACCACATTGCCGCACAGTTCATGAAGCACCACGACTTCGTCGAAGGGGTCAAGGCCCGCTTGATGTCCAAGCCTCCCGCCACTCCCAAGTGGCAACCTGCTACCCTGGCTGAGGTGTCCAAGGAGGATGTCGAGGCTTTCTTCAACATCCCACAGGGCCAGACCCGTCTGCCGCTCATCAATGACGCCAACTACGACCGTTACCCTCATGCTCACTACGCTCTTCCTAGCGAGAAAGATATTGAGAAGTTCGTCCGAGACACCTCCAAGTCGAGGAAGCAGACTGTCAACGAGTTCGTCCAGAAGTGGGGTGAGAAGGAGGGTGTGCGTGAGAAAGTGGCAGAGGTTCTTGCCCGACGAACAGTGAAGACGGAGGAGGGACTGAGATGGGCTGAGGAATAAACTCTTCGATCTGCTTTCTGGAAGGAGCTGATGCTATTTCTACAAATTTTCTATACACATGTATTTCTTAGATTGAATTGCATTGAACAAGCGGGTTCAAGGGAATGACACCTTTCAGTTTGCTGTCATGAATCTGTCCCGCCCCGTCTATATATGCCACCTAGATAATCTGAACGTCTCCATTTATGTATCTGTCTTCGTGTCATACAGGTACCTACTTAAGGACTAGCTGACAGTGTCAATTCTCATTAAACACGGTGTATATTCTTCGGTTAAGATCGCCAAACACAAGGCAACTCCTTTCTGCAAAATGTTACCATTACCTTGGATACCCTGTCTAATTGCAATATAAAGTAGTACTCTTATGGACAATACAGTATCCTCAGTTATACGGAATTTACCAGTCATGTTACTACTATGCATGACTGGGACCCAAATCTCAAAATCATCCTCTTCTTGCCTTTTTATCTTGTTCATATCTTCTTCTTCATGTCCAACACAATGCAATTGATATTCTTCCAACAGCACAGAGGAGCAGGAATCAGAGATAAATATGCTTCGGCGAGATTTCGTGAAGTATGCACCTGTTGCCATACTTGTGAGATCTCCAATCTCATCCATTACGACGATCTCTAGGGTACTAGGGTACTGCGCTAAGGAACAAGAACGTTTCGGGGGGAATAATAGGGCCTTATTTAACAAAATCATCGTGGGTCTGGATTGTGTATGTTTACTTGTCGCTGAGTAGTACTAACTTACTAGTCAGAAACAAGAACGCTAAAAGATGCATTATTACCCGAACTGTGTCCCTTTCCCAGAGTAGAAATGCTGAGAATCCGCCAAGGCCGTTTTCTGCTTTCAAACAACTTAAATCTTTCCCTTTTCCTCTCGAGCATGCGCGTCCTGGACAGAAATAGCGGACGAACTGAAAAAATGGCTAAATCGTCCCATGAAATGATGAAATCCCTATCAAGCCTCTTTCTCTTGACCCTCTTCGCCGTAGTGGCAGGACAAGGCTGTCCTATCCTCTCCACCCCCAGTTACGGCACTGACAACGCAATCTTCACCGTTTGCGCTAACGCGACCATCCACGCGCCCGCTTCGCTGGTCTACGATATCCTCACGGACTTCGACTCTTATCATGAATGGAACACTTTCGTGATAGACGTCAAGCTGCTCACGTCACCCCCATACCAGCCCGGGTCGCACATGCGGTTTACCAGTGCAGGCCTCTTTGGGCCGGCGGAGGTGAAGGCGATGAGTTACGAGATCATTACGAGTCTCTCGTCCGAAGATATGACTGCCGTCTGGCGCTACGACAGTCCGGCGCCGGCGCTTATTCTGGCGGAGCATGTGTCGCAGGTGGTACCCATCGACTCAAATACGGCGCTGTATAATAGTTGGGAGACATACTATCAAGCCCCCGGAGGAGTGACGGTTGAGATGACGCTGGGGAACGAGTTGCTCCATGCTTTTGCGGTCCAGGCAGGGGATTTGAAGACTAGAGCAGAGAGCTTGGCGTAGAAAAAGTTGCGGCGGCTTCTTCTCTTTCTTTTTTGGAAAAAAGGGTTTGGTTTATTCATCGGCGTTTGATGGGTATTCGGCATTTTTGGGATATGGATGGATATTGGGTTCATTGGAAATGCATTTTCGTGTAGTATAATATTAGTCCACTAACATCTTCTCATGACACCCATTACACCCACCGACTCCAGTGCGTCTCGTTGCAGGTATAAAATCAGAGTCTAGCTTTCTGGTCATCAATTGACGAACCACTACTCATCCTCTGACTGCATCTCGTTGAATGCAAAAGAATTGAGTTCGACCGTCCCACCCACTATAACGAACCGCTCACACCACGCGCGCCACAAATCTTCCGGACGATCAGTGATCCACCAAGAGCATATAAGCAATAATCTAGACTAGATACTCCATCTCAAAATGGCATTCAAACAAATTGACCTCACTAGCTAGTCGCAGCAGACAAGATGTCACCAGAAGCAGAAGACCTGGTCACAGACGACGCTATCGTGTCCGAGCCTCTGATTCGGAAACCATCCCAAGGGTCATCGAACCGTAGAACCGCCGTGCGCAGAAGGCTCTATATTTCTCATTTCCTCTCGACATGGAGCTCGCGCATGTTCGAGTTCGGAGCGGTTTTGTTCCTCGCTTCGATATTTTCGGGTACATTGCTCTATGCGTCGATCTATGCTTTGGTGCGGTCGTTGGCGGCGATTGTTCTGTCTTCGTGGTTGGGGTCGTGGGTTGATAAGTCGAATAGACTTCTGGTTTTGCGCCAGTCGATTGGTAAGGAATCGAATCACTGCTGGACTTCAGTAGATGCACTGCTGATGATATTAGATACTAGTCTGGCAGAGGATTCCGGTCGCGGGTTCTTGCTTGTGCTTTATTGTCCTTCTGGCGCAGAAGAACTCGACTGTGGTCTTGCTGTTGTTCTCCCTTGTGGCTCTACTGGCTTGCATGGAAAAGCTGGCTTCTGTAGTAAATACGGTGGCTGTGGAACGAGACTGGGTGCGTTTCATTGCTCTCTGCTAGAAGAACCTGGCAACGCTTCCTAATAATATTCTGCTAACTACGGTATAGGTAATTGTCATCTCGGATAGTCTTAATGTTCCCAGGCAAGGTAGGGTCTAGTAATATTTAATTTGTGCTGGAATGGTTATCCTGACGAGAATGCTGCAGAGTTGAATGCGTCAATGAGACGTATAGATCTCTTTTGCAAATTATTTGCCCCGGTCTTTATCTCCCTCATCGATAGTTTCTCCACAAGGGCTGCTATTTGGACAGTTTTCTGTCTGAACGCATCTTCAGTTCTGGTGGAATACCTCGCCATTGCACAGGTGAGCAGGTATACCTGTATCCTGTATGCTGGCCGACAAGTCTAACTATGAGAAGGTGCACAAAGCAGTACCAGAGCTTGCGCGGGTGCGCGCCTCGACTTCAGATGAGATCGATATGCAGACTGCTGAAGGTCCTCTGCAGAGGGAAGTGACCTATGCCAAGAGTGCGATCGAACCATGGAGGGAATATGCAGCCAGTCCCGTCTTCCTTCCCTCTTTTGCATTGAGTATTCTCTACCTCACCGTTCTCTCTTTCGGTGCGCAGATGGTCACATATCTGCTTCACACCGGATCCAGCTCCCTTGAGATTAGCTGTATGAGAATTGGCGCTGTGGTAGCGGAGCTAGCAGGCACATGGGTTGCGCCCTTGGCTATGAACAAGATCGGACCAGTGAGGTCTGGTTTGTGGTTCATAAACTACCAGTTTGGCTGCCTAGCAACGTCCGCAGCAGCCTTCGTATTCTTGGACCCCAGTTCGAGACTGGTGGCACTCTGCCTCATTTTAGGGGTAGCCATGAGCCGGCTAGGTCTATGGGGCTTCGACCTGTCCGTGCAATTTCTTGTTCAGGAGGTATGTCGTAACTCTTCCGCTATCAAGACCAGTCAGTAACCCTTTGCATCCTCTAGAATACCGATGAAGGCACGCGGGCACGATTTTCCTCAACAGAGATGGCACTTCAGAATGTCTTCGAGCTTCTGTCCTTTGCATCCACGATTGTGTTTCCTCTCCCAGAGCAGTTTAAGTATCCGGTGCTTATCAGCTACGGTGCGGTTGCCGTAGCGGCTGTATGTTTCGCCGTCTACGTGAGAAGGGAGAGAGGACATCTCTTGCACACATCGAAGTGCTTCGGCGGCGACAAACCGCGGCCATCAAGTTGGACAGGTCGGCTGGATGAGAGGACTCGAATGCCAAGCAGTTTTTGAAACGTGGCTGTCCGCATTCACTGCTCTTCATGATGCGTTTCGCGAAATTTCAAATTGGACGACCTGGCCCCGGACGCATACCGGGAGCCTTCCACAACAGATCATATCATGATGAAGAAATCTGGAAACATCTCTCTTCTGACGCATTTAGAATCTGCCATTGCTTTTGACTCGTCCTGCCGGCGTGTCATCTCTCCAACAAGCAACAGGGCCTTTTCTGCATTGGGATGCCGTGAGACAGCATCGCCATCACTGTCTGCCATGCGCCGGATCTCATTGATGATCCACTGGCGTTGGGGGAGTGTACCTTCCAGGCAAGCGATGAAGAGAGGCCACAGAAAGCTGACAGGCAAGCATTGGGCTCCCTCCAACTCGACGGTTGATAGATGGATAATCTTGTCAACGGCACCTCTTACCCGATCCGTCCGCGGATAAATGGCAAAAGCAACACGGTGTAGGTAGATAAAGTTGGCGAGAAAATTGACAACATACTGCCTGAACGTCCGGCATATCTCGATAGCAAGCGAGTGCGACAACGTATCACAGAGATCATCTGGCTTGTCGTAAAGATCCACAACTGGTGGCCTTGAGCTCCATAGAGATTCCAGGTCCGCTCCGACCTTGTGTGCTATTTGGAGAACCTCGAATTCGTCATTCAAAGTGCCACGGCTGCGGTGATGAAGATCGATGCGGACGATACGGCGAATGACTTGTTGCGCCTTGACGAAGAAGGTAAAGGCAGGGCCCACAATTGCATCGTAGATCAGGAAGTTAGGCTTCGATATAGACCTATCGATTTCATTTTCGGCTGTTGCTGCCTGTTGATCCACGACGGAGTTCACTCCCTCAGTGTCGATATCGGAGGATGTTAAGTCGCCTAGTTCAACGAGAGGATCACCTTCCCTGCCGGCAATGAGCGATTTCACGTCGAATAGGGAAATCCAGGAAACCAGCAGGCGTCCAAGACCCTTCCAGGACTTGGTCTTGTGATGAAATTTCTTCAACAAGAGATATGCTGAATGGAGGAACGAATGTCCCGGTCGACCTAGGTCTGAGGTCGAGAGTAGCTTCCACACGAATCAGTCAGTGACCAAAGAGATAGTTGAGAAAAGAATACCTCAGATAGCATAAGCAAGAACACCGCAGCAAACACCTTCCTGAGAGTGCTGCCATCTATATCGTCCATGATATGTGCCTGGATCTCAGCACTTGTGAACCCATAATAGGATGGCGCCCATCTCCATGCCCTCTCATCCTGACGAGACTTATGGACTTCCGAAAAGCAATAAATAGCGTTCATCAGAGGGCTGAATTCCCTGGCAAGAGCTAGAATCGCCGGCTTCGCAAACTTCCATTCCATATCCATAGGAACGAAAATCGTGGGGAGAGAATCGATGGATTGGAAATGCTGCACAAGATATTCTTCGTATTCGGACTTCTCTGAGGACCATATTTCGATCGGCCGGTTAATACTTTCGGCACATGGACTTGCATTGACTGGGCTAGGAGAGCTATCGCGTCTCGTATCGCTGACCAAGGATGGCACATTTGCGGTCGAGCTGGTGTAGCTCTCACTACCGCTGCCAAAGACCTCTGAAGGAAAGGCCAATGGGTTTGATAGAATACTCTGGTTCAATGTCTCGTCACTCAAACCCTGTTGCTTCTGTTCCAACTCTAACGTAATACCACCAATGAACTCGTGCACATCGAACCCGGAAGAGAACTCTGGACTATAGCTATCCAGCTCTCCCAGAGACGGAAACAAATCGTCAGGACCTCGCTGTTGTTCATGTGATGTCGTGTCGAGGATGGGCGCATCCGTGGGGGGAGTAGCATGGGGAGTCATTATAGCAGTCCGCTTTGCAATTCGTCTCCGCGTCACCTCCGATGGGGACTTATACACACACTGCAGTCTTAACCGGGTACAATGTGAGCAAACTGGCTTCGTTTCGTCGCATCGCACCTTACGGCGTCGACAGGTCATACAACCGGTCTTTCTTCGGGGTCCGGACCTGCCCATCCCCCGGGGCTCCTGCGACTGACGATTGAGTTAGCAAACGAGAGTAAAAGAAATAACACATGTCTAGGAGCTTCAAATACCTCCATACTGTCATTTCTAGCGCGCACAAGCGACCTGAAAGTGTTAGATGGAAGTCAGCGATGGCAGGAACTCGGGGTAGATGATGAGGCCGCGCCCCACATGAATCGCGTGCTTGAAGCGATAAGTCTAATCATGATCAACTAATCAGTTTATCTGGCATTCTGGCTTTGACCGTTCCTGAATCCCCGCATTTTGGGGACCTTCGATGGTCTATTCGGGGGGAAAGCCGAGGTGGTTGTTTAACTGGTTCCAGGACGGTGTGGTTTTGACGTCTATGCTTTTTCTGTTAAGAATATGACTGGATTGGAGGTATTACTGATGAGGAACGATAAGAGTATATAACAAATTGTGAAAATGTAGATTTTAATTTTCAATTAACTATACTGGCGACCATCTTAGATAGTTTCTACTCTGTACAAAGATACCACATACCATATATCGTGAAACAAATACTAACAATCTTCTCAAAAGATAAATGCTATCTCAAATAAGATACAAGCACTATGTGCCCAGGTGTAAAACATCACAGCATTGCTCATAAAGTTGATCTAAAACACATAAACCAATCTGAATCACATCAGTCTACATCTATAACTGAGAACATAGCCAACACTTACAGACTCAATCACCCAACCACACAACCCCCAAAAGCAACCCTGCCGCCACCACAGCCGGGACGACAAACGTCGCATCAATCGCCTTATGTTTCCACGGATGCAACGACACCCCGGCCATCAACGACAACTGCAACACCACAGCCGCGAACCTCGTAGATGAAAACAAAAGCCCCACGCCCGCAACGATCTCCACGATGGCAGAGGTGTAGTAGACCCAGAGTGGGTGGATTTCTAGATAGCTGTTTCGTGCCTGTTCCCATCCGTAGAGCTTCCGGGCTCCCGAGCTGAGGAAGAGAAGGCCGAGAACGCGCCCGAGGATGGTTGCGAGGGTGCTGTTTGCCATGGGTGGATGGTTTATTGAAGACGAGAAAGGTTATGAGATGGGAGAATAGATTTTATTTAAGCTGATGGCTTTCTCTTGATAAGGCGGTGGGTTTGGAGGGTGGGTGTAAGCTCTCCAGGAGGGGTATACGGCATTTATCACTCATGATTTCCGCCCCCAACTGGTCTAAATCATAGTGCCTATCGGCTTTCTTTTGCTATATAAGCCACTTTCTCTATTTAGGTCCCGTGCCTGTTCCAGATTACCTCCACCAGTAATACCTAGGATGGCTATGGCTATAGCATTGAAATCTGCAAAGTTCGAGATATCATCATACATTTTGAGTATGTGCCAAACCTGAAGACCAGGCTGGAGAGATCACGATAGAGATAACTATGGTAGATAACTATGGTCTGGATAGAACTTCGGACTGGGACGTGGAAAGTATCGTAGCAAAGGGTGGATGAGATAGGGCATTGCCCCCTTTTATCGGGGATCCTGCTACAAGTTGCCCTCCATCAATAACATAGGTTCAAAATTTCTCAGCATAGCAACGTTATTGAAATGATAAACACTACTCAGACAGATCAGGCTTATTACTCATTCAGTCATCTAAGCCGTTGATTATCACAAATTGCGTATCCTTATTCTACTAGAAGAAAATTATCATTCGATAAGGATAACAATCTCCCCTGAGAATGGAGAATTTCACTCTTGTGTTTTTAAGACATCCGCCAGGGATGATCACATCGACTTCCAGCTCCATCTAGTATCTTCAAACTAAGAACCAAGGAGTCTATTTTTTCTTTTATCGGAGGACGCCTATGGATCCCAAGGTCCTTGTGCCCGCTGCCCCGTGAGAAGAAGGGGATCACCATCCTCTTGAACGAGAAGTATGTCTTCGTGTCGAACACCAAATTCATCAACCAAATAGATCCCAGGCTCGGACGTAAATGCCATGCCAGCTTCTAAGAAAGTGTGTACGTTTCCTTTGTTGAGGTATGGGCTCTCGTGAGCTACGGATTATCAGTCATGCGAATCTCTAACTATGTCGATAGATGATAACTAACCTTTGATGCCAATCCCGTGGCCCACACGGTGGGTAAACGCCTCTCCGTAGCCAGCGTCTGTGATGACGCCTCGCGCAGCGAGGTCAACACTGGCGGCCGTTGCACCGGTGCGCATTTGATAAATCGATGCGGTCTGGGCTTCAAATACAGTGTCCCAAACCTAGGGTAAATGGATTAGTCATAGATACGAGTATTTTAGATGCAAAGGCTAGGTACCTTGAGTTTCTTCTGCAAGTAAGGGGGGAAATGATCTTCAGCTTCTGGCTTCTTAAGAAACGGTGGGAAGAATGTTCGGCAAATGTCTGAAGAGTAGCCGTGGAGATGGGCCCTGCAGAGCAGAAGTTAGATAAACTGCATCTATAGAAGAGTGAGTCGGTTTCGTTACGAACCCAACATCTATTAGGACAAATGTCTCCGGTTCGAGAACATTGGTTCCATTAGTACCACCATGCGGGTTGGATGCATTTTCATCTGCGCATGATGGTTAGCCCGAATTCTCTGATCGAGGTTTTATCTTTCTCCGTTCGCAACTCACCGAATAGTACAATGTCAAAGAACGGCTCCATCCCAGCAGCTCGAAGGGTATTGTCGAGAACCTCCATGACTTGGTTTTCCGTCAAGCCTGGATAAAGGCCTGTATGATTGCCGTATATGTTAGACAGTTGCAATGGCCGCAATCTTTCAGATCTACGGGTAATAATGACTGACACTTCCTCATCTGCCTCACTGCTTCAACCGTCCCCGTGTTGACAGCTCGTAAGATCTCCACTTCTTCCTGAGACTTCGTCTGTCTGACTGCCTCAACTCTGCCACCTAATCCGACGACATCGAAACCTTGCTCTGAAAAGCCTCGTTGGATAAAATCTCTCATTTCTTCGTCAACCATTAGTCTGGGAGTGTGATCCAAATCTGCAAAGATCCCAGACGACATCAACGTAGCATAAGGATTCCAATGCTCTTCCCACGGGATAATTTGGATTGGCTCTGCAAAAGGCATATTCAATAGTCGAGCCCTTTCTGCCTCGAATGATGGGCAAAGGAACGTCGTATTTGATACTATCTTCCCAGTATCCGGCTCGAGAGTCGGTCTCACGACCATCACAAACGGCCTCTCCTCGGGCTGCGTCGACGTTAGAGCCTGTTTATAGGTAAGGTAAAAAAGAGTATATGATACTCACCTCCCACACTTCCCATTCTGCCTGACTAACGTTGCCGTAATACTTGAACGTATAACCCGGTTCAACCAGGAACGCATCAGCACCATCAGCTACAAGCGCATTCGCCAATCGGTCTCTACGAGACTGATACTCCGAGAATGATACTGGCCCAACATTTTTGAGGAAGTAAAGATCAGTGCCAAGGAGATTTTTGATGGAACATTGCTGAAACGATTCCAAGTCTGGTGAAGAAAGTGGCTTCAATATGGAGTGATCGATAGCGATCTTATTGGTGTAGTCAGATGTCTTAGGAAATCTCACAAATGGAGCCTAGATTTACGTGGCTCAGTTTCATCTCTACTGGAAAGACTATATGGAAATTGTATTCAATGGAAAGCCTGTCCACTTACCCCTTGATAGATATGATAGGCAAAGCTGATAAGCAGAAAGGCAGCCGTTGCATGGAACAAGTGACGGATGGAAGTTTGGTGTCTGGATGTCTTGCTCTGTAGACATTGATTCCCCGTAAGTTGAGGCAATACTGATCCCTGTTTGTCCCAAGCCATGGCTTCTGATTGATGGAGAGGAATACAGAGGGCCGCCTCTGTATCACTCGGCCAGGAAAGGATGCGGCCGAAAGTAATGTCCCTTGCAGTGATCACTTAAGTCGACGCAGTGCTAATGACAACTCCGGCAAATTTAAGCGGGAAAGTCGCGTACATATTAGTAGGATGCCAAGCAATGATGGTGAGTAAGTACTTGGTATGGAACTAGATGAAGCATCTCGTGTTCGCCTATCGCGGACCGCCGTCGGACTCTCCGCCATCCCTGCTGCGCTCGGGTAGTTATATAGTAGACTAAGAATTACAGAGTTGAGTAATCTCGATTTATCTTACAATTATGGAGACATGACTAGACACAAACAGGCAGCTTCTATTGTCTTCAAAACGGCGTGTCATCGTAGTCCCGTGCCAAAAGGCTATCTTATCTGCTCACTCGCCTACTAAATGTCTAGTATCTCACCGGAAAGGCTACACGGGAATAAAATACCCAAATCTGATAATCTAAGCACCTTGTTCTAACTACAGATTCGATCCACTCACATGCTGTAAAGAAACTAGAGACTGGGCGTGGCTTATCTGCAGTTCCTCGAGAGATGACCACCAGGAATCCTTAGGGTGTCGGCAATCGCCGATGAAATGGTTACTATATATGCTGTTTGAGCATCAAACGCACAATGGCTAACGAGAGCACGCGCATTATGCGGCCTAACGGTTCTGAATAGGAATATTGGTCGAAGAAGACTCGATGGAGATCACACAGGTGTCGCATTCACCCGACAAGAAAGAAGCAGAGGACGATGTCGCGGTGGCTTCAGAAGGATCACTCGCGAGGGTTGAAGATGCATCCCAGGAACATGGCAATCGGCCATCCAAGCTGTCAACGATCCTCATGATCATTTTCTCCGCTCTCGCACTCGGATCTGATGGTTTCAACGCCTCGATCATCGGTAACGTCGAGCTTGTTATGGAGGTCATATATCCAGAATCCCTTACCACGTCAATTGCATCACGATTATCGAATGCTTTCTTAATCGGGATGATTATCGGGATGTTGTCGTTCGGATACATATCCGATAGAGTGGGACGCAGATCTGGCGCGGTCTTGACGACTATAATTTTAGTTGTCGGAATAGCATTGAGCGCTGGTGCTAGCGGTAGGACGCAGACGGGCATGTTCTGGATGCTGATAATTGCGCGTGGGATTGCTGGAGTGGGAGCTGGAGGGTGAGTAGCTACTATTCATCCATGAGGATTAGTATTGCTCATCTAATACCCAATGCCAACACGGAAGGGGATTGGGGCCCCCATTGATTATTCTCCGATGAAACTAACATGACACTCACGATAGAGAATACCCAGTAGCAGGCGCAGGAGCCACAGAAGCAACAGACGAAGAGTCCAAGACCCGCAAGCGCAGAGGAATCATCATGGCCATAATCTCAGACGCAGGCTCATCTCTCGGCTGGGCGTTCGGGGCTCTTGTTCCTCTCATCCTGCTACTTTGCTTTCACCAGAAAGTGAAGCATTACGAGCCCGTATGGCGCATCTCTCTAGCAACAGGTGTCATACCACCGCTATCCATTTTCTGGTTCCGATATAAAATGATGGCCAGTTCGGCTGAGAGAAAGAGCTCCATGAGAAAGCAGAGGGTGCCATATCTGCTGGCCGTGAAGAAGTATTGGCGCCCCATGCTGGGTTGTTGTGCGTCTTGGTTTCTGTAAGTTCCTCTTCTCTCTTCTCCTTAGAAAAATCTGGATATTATACAAGTCACTGACATAGATCAAGGTATAATTGGATAGCCTACCCCTTTGGACTATTCTCCTCCACGATCGTAGATCGGGTGAATCCCCAATCATCTCTCCTACTCAACATGGCCTGGGGAACAATCATCAACTGCTTCTACATCCCTGGCGCGTTCATCGGCGGTTTCATCTCTGATCGAATCGGTCGACGGAAGACCATGGCGTTGGGCTATACTCTCCAAGCTATTCTAGGTTTCATCTTAGGTGGAGCCCTAGGGCCAATCGAGACCGTTTTACCTCTCTTCATCATTATGTATGGAGTATTCCTCACTTTGGGCGAAATAGGTCCCGGAGCCACGATTGTGGTGACGACAACCGAGAGCTTTCCGACTGCTCTCCGTGGCCATGGTGTGGGCTTCGCTGCCGCATGGAGTAAGGCTGGTGCTGCTATTGGCACGCAGGTATTCAAGCCGATTCTGGCAAGCTGGGGTGATGACTCGCTTCGAGGAACGCAAGCTGTGTTCTTGATTGGGTCCGGGTTTGCAGTTCTAGGTGCGCTGATAGCCTGGTTCGTCATTCCGGATGTGGATAATCATTTGGGGAATGTAGATGAAGAGTGGAAGGAGTATTTGAGGGCTAATGGCTACGATAATATTGAATGGGGGGATACCAAGATGAATGAGCCGGGTGACGAGAAGGGCACGGTGGTATAGTGTTGGAAGAGTGCTAAAAATATTTATTCTTTTCAAATACATACATTTGTGGGTATTGGCTGCAATGAGTTTTCTAAAAAAAAAATACATAGCAGAATATCATGACAACGCCCGGGGAACTGTGTCATGATTTAAAACTGCTTGACGACACGCTGAAAGCGTGGAGGCTTCCGCATAAACTTCTCCGGCTCATCTCTTGCCCCCTTCTTCCAGTAATCATACTCCATCCAGGCATTCTCCGGCATTTGTGCCTCCGTTGCCTCGAGAAACTTACCTAGATCAGGGCAGAGTGGAATCACGCCCGTTTCAATCACATAAAGATCCCATAGCTTCAGCAGCTGCTTCAGTCGCTCCGGTTCCGCGTCAGCCAGGTCGTCCACCTCTCCAGGGTCATTAGCAAGGTTGTAGAGCTGCCAGCGCTCGGGTCCCTTCGGCTTAGGGATATACACGATCTTCCAGTCCCCGTATCGGAGTGCAGCACGACCGCACGTTTCCCAGCCCTGGATGAAGTCTTTCTCGTGAATTCTGACTGCCTTGCCAATAGCCCAGGGGTAGAAGCTCTTGCCGCGCATCGGGACGATCTCTCTGCCTTGGTACGTTGGAGCAGGGTGGCTAACGCCTGCCATATCTAGGATGGATGGTGCCAGATCCATCACGGTTGCGAATTGGTCGGTGATACCTTTGGCGGCAT
The DNA here is from genome assembly GCA_029606305.1 of Paecilomyces fulvus. Classification (NCBI taxonomy): domain Eukaryota; kingdom Fungi; phylum Ascomycota; class Eurotiomycetes; order Eurotiales; family Thermoascaceae; genus Paecilomyces; species Paecilomyces fulvus. The sequence goes on from JAPVCG010000038.1 coordinate 474,949, forward strand.
CTGACACTTCGATCCCCTTAGGGAATTTGGCTAAGAATGGCACTCGGACGCCCCCCTCAGTCGTGTAGGCCTTGTAGAGACGGGAAGGTGCTGTTGCAGCCTGCGCCCAGCGCGGTCCGTACCAGATGAAAGAGTTGCCAGCTCCGAGGTTTTCGATGCTGTTATCATAATATTTCTGCAGATGAGGCATGACACCGCTCTGCACCATTGGGTATGCCTCGTAAGCTGCACCCTCTGCACCATTGTCCGACATGAAGCAGACGAAAGTGTTGTCGAGTTCGCCGATGCTCTCGAGGTAGTCGACGACTTTCCCAACGTTGAAGTCGATGCACTCAACCATGCCCGCGTAGACCTCCATGGCGGTGCACGATTTCTTCTTCTCTTCAGGAGTGTAGTCCTCCCATTCCTTGACTTCTTCCGCCACGACAGGATGCGGCTTAACATCCTCCTTGATCATACCCAGTTCCTTGAGTCGCTGAAGACGCTTCTCACGCAGGACATCTGGACCTTCGTCATAGACACCCCGGTAGTGGTCAATGTACTCTCTGGGAGCCTGCAGAGGCCAATGAGGGGCTGTGAAGGGTAGATAAGAGAAAAACGGCTGGCCATCATTCTTCGCCTTCCAGTCCTTCAGATACTCGACCATCTTGTCACCATAGCCGTTGGATGAGTACCATCCTTCAGGAAGCTTCTTAACATAATGATCATCTTCCACGTGCAACGCGATGTAACTCGCTTCCAAGAAAGTCGGCGCGTTCTCTTGATCTTCCAGCTGGGGTTCATAAGCATAATGATTTGAACACGCGGGAAGATGAGCAAATGAGCGCTCGAAGCCGCGTTTGTGAGGAGACCTTTCCGGCGTCAAGCCCAAGTGCCACTTTCCGGCCATGAAGGTGTGATACCCTGCATCTCGCAGGACTTCTGGTAGTGCTACCACCCGTTCGTTCAGGTAGCCCTCATACCCGGGCATTCCTCGTTGAGGAGCCGTACTCATCTGGGAGCCCTTGGTGCCGTTCTGGCCGGAGATGTTCGTCCATTCGATCAGATTTCCCAGACCTGCGATGTGATGGTCTGTTCCGGTCATGATCATTGCACGGGTTGGCCTTCAATTCCATTATCAGCTACTTGTTCTTTCCATCGACATGCTCCTACTGAGGCAGAACTTACGAGCAAGCAGCGGCAGCATGAAAGTCTGTAAAGCGGATTCCGCCATTGAGGGCAATCTTATCGATGTTGGGAGTCCGAATCTCCCCTCCGAAGCACCCAACGTCCGAGAATCCCAGGTCATCAGCGACCATCACCAGGAAGTTTGGACGTTTCGGTGTTGGAGACATATCTAAGATGTAGATCTGAGAAACCCGCTATACTAAGAAGTCAAAGACAGGTAGGGGGATGTTCGTGTGAGACAGCCCCTGACAACATCTTTTGAGGATGAAGCTCCCTCTTTATGCTTGAGATTAACTTATCGCTAACTACCACCCCTCATCCTCCTATTAGCTGCAGAGAGATCCATTCATGATCGTTGCAGCTGTCTGGAGTTAGGGTTTAGGGCTGCTTGTCGCCCATCGGCCGTCGGCTGTCGGCTATTTGACGCAACCATTTACGACAACAAGACAGTTACAACTTGAACATCACGACAATGTCATTGGCTTTTTTTTTTTTCTTGAATACATTTTCAACGCTGTAGTGACCATTTACTTCTATAATTTCAGGCTTGGATCCCCATCCCGCGTGGGCGGCATCGAATGATATAATATCATATTCACTCGAGGTGCATGAACATCCAATTCAAATTGTATATTGCTGACTGATGGCAATTGTTGGTTCTTCCTGTATTTATCGACCAATAAGTTTCCTGAAAAGGTAATGATACTTAATATCGTCAAGGCACATGAGGAGCAACATCAATCTAGAAATCATAGAATCAGGCATTTTTCTCGAGTATGGGCGGACTTCAAGAGACTCAAGGAAACCACAACGTCGCATTGGGTAGACATCATCACCGTCTCATACCACAATAAACTTTGCAAGCTGCAGCATGTGTTTGGGTTCGGTTATAAGAAATGGGCCATACTGCATTGCCATAAGGGCAAGTTCCTTGTCCTTACCACAGAGGTACTTGACATACTCTTCATTGTACTTGACTGTCGTCAAGTATATTTCGTGTCGATGTCGATCTTGTGATATGAGAAGACACCTTCGTACCATAAATAAGTTATATTTTTTTTTTTTCTTAGAAAATACAGATCAAACTAGATAAGATGGAGAGACTCACGGCTTGAACGGTATTTTTCTGTCCTTTTCTTTATTATATAAGATCCAAAGGATCATTTGTGCTGATTCTTGCATGTGAATCATTAGTCTTTCACAGGAAGAGCTTTTATCTCAATGATTTTAAATATCTTTCGATTTGCATCGCTTTGCAACCCCAGATAGCCATTTATTCATGCTTGCATGCTTGAATTTCCATTTAAATGCAAGCCGGGCCATTGACCATCCGCATTTGACCCCGGTATATTGATCATGATGGCATCCAGGAATACTATTAGTGCCTGGTTGACGATCTGCTCATCTTTGTAGAATTTGATGAATAAGGATGGAGAAACCACGGAGATCCCGGTGGTGGATGTGACTCAAGACAGAAGATAAGGAGGGGTCAAGATTATGAACCTCTGTTGTATATGCTCAAGATGGCTTGAGATAAAGTGCACAGTCATCAGCGACTTGTCGAACTGCGCTCCGACGGTCTGATTCGCTGATATTGGCTCTCTTGAACTCGATACAGAGAAAATTATGCTGTTGCTGGTTCTTCTGGACCCGAGAATACACTTTGCAGTCTACTCTTCTTCTCCCCTCATCGCTGGGGTTTTGTTCCTGGACTAAGGAAGTCAGGCCAATTGAAATCCATTGTGCACTACGTATAGTCCTCATCATTCCGGGAAGGTATAGTCATGCTGAAACAGAGTGCTGTGTACTGCGCTGTTTCATCTCAGTATCTGCTGGAAACTTATAACAATTGGACAATAGGGTCTTACCTAGTTGACAATTTGCTCGTCCCAAAACGAGCAACAGAAGTGACGGTAGACCCTGCACTCCCGCATAGAAAATTTCTTCAGTATTGTATGCGCTTTTCCACACTCTGTGCGTTTGTGTATATGTCGGATGGAAAGTCCCTCGAACAACTACTTTGATCAGGATAATTGATCCGGTTTTCTGGGGCGTGCTCAATCAACATGCCGACTAATATATCAAAACGGACTGAGAGCTCTGAAGATATTATTACAGCGGACAATAATGTGTACGTTGTATTCATCATGTTGATAGTTTCCCAATGTATATAACTGAATTTATCCTGATAGTTGAGTAGGGAAAGAAAACTGGATATCTAAGTGAAGTTGATGATAGACAGCAGCGAAACTGCATGTGTACAGTATACAGATATACAAGCCATGTGTATGTGTCCAAAGATCTTCCTCTTGCCTTTTTGATATATACCATATCTGTGATGTGGGTGGTTGGGAAAGAAGGAGTACTCTGGAGAGGGAGATATATGAATCAAAGTGGACTTTCATCGAGCTGCTTCACCCACCGTGCGGGGGTCTCCATCTTCTCCCAGACAAGTCACTCTCAGGCTGCTCTTCACGCCATGATATTCACAAAAAAAGTAAGGACAGGATAATGTCTCTTCCTTGTTGGTCGAGGAATATATGTTGATACTACTTGATGTGCTGTATTAAGCGATAATGCTCCATCCCTTCCGTCGAATAATATCGCTCTGAGCGGCCACGTAAAGCCCACGCGTATCTCGCTCTTAAGCTTACGACTGCGATGCGACAACTGAAACAGCTCTGGCGTGCTTTCCCCGCAATATTTGCCAAGTAATTGATCGTCGGCCGTCGGCTCTGGAAACGACAAAATGGAATGAGACATCCGCGGTGGATCGACTGTCTCATCAATAGTTAACTATCTCGTCTATGACATAACCGAGCGCTCGGATCAGATATAGCCCCTTGGCCATATCTTAGACGGGATCCGTTCAGTCGCTTAACTCAAAACTGTCCAGATGTTGATGTCCAAACCCATGCTGTCGCCTTGCAGACATCCTGATCGCTAAGATGAAATTGGCGCTGGAGAGCTTGCGCATCTATTGGCTGGCCGCAGTCCTGTGTTGCGGAGGGATGCTGTACGGATACGACTCGGGAGTTATTGGCATGTAGCCTGCTTTGCATCTCCTATTCAGAACTGACGACTGCACAGGAGGCGTCTTGACATTCAAACAGTTTGAGGATGATTTTCGCTACACAAAATCGGAAGCAACCCGAGTCAGCTCGATCGCTGTGGGTATCCAGCAGGCTGGTGCTCTGGTGGGCTGCTTCGCCATCTGGCCTCTTGCCAATCAATATGGACGAAGAATAGCGATCATGGTGTGTTCAGTCATCTTCTGCGTTGGAGTAATTTTTGAGGTCATCAACACGCATTCATTGCCTGCATTTTATGCCGGCCGTATCATCTGCGGGCTTGGTATTGGCGGTTCTTCGACTGTCGTTCCGATATATATGGCCGAATGCTCACCGAAAGATATTCGCGGACGACTCGGGAGCTGTTATCAGTTTTCGTTCACCATCGGCATTCTAGCATCATACTGGATCGATTACGGTGTTAGATACATGACCCCGTCAGCAACTCAGTGGCAGATACCCATTGGACTTCAGCTCGTCCCAGGCGCACTAATGGGGATTGGAATGCTGACTCTGGAGGAGAGCGTGCGATGGTTAGTCGCCAAGGGACGTTACGAGGAAGCATGGACGAGTCTCGTGTGGATCCGGGCGAATGATTCGGAAGAAATAGAGGCAGAGATGATGGAGATGAGGCAAGGCGCAGAAGAGGAGAGACATACCATGGCTGAATTCAGCCTGAGAGAACTATTGGAATGGCACAACGCTCACAGGTTGCTTATTGGGTTTGGTCTCTTCATGGCCCAACAATCGACGGGGTCGACTGCGCTGGCGTACTTCGGGCCCCAGTTCTTCTCTCTTCTCACAGGCCCAGGAGACCAGGATCTGCTTCTGACGGGAATCTTTGGGGCCATCAAGGTCATCGCATGCGGCATCTTTGTCTTCTTCGTGTCTGACCGCTTTGGCCGCCGACCGCTTCTCATGGGCGGAGCGGCATTCATGTCAGTCTGTATGATCACCATTTCTGCAGTGGTGAAGACCCATCAGCCTCCAGGAGATGGGCATATTACATCTGCCGGCATCACCACCGTCTCTCTGATTTATCTTGACATTATCATTTACAATCTGTCATGGGGTCCGCTACCATGGCCGTGCACATCAGAGATCTTTCCAACACGCATTCGAGAGCCAGGCGTCGCGCTTGGAGTTGGCTCGCAGTGGCTGTTCAATTTTGTCTGGTCCTTCAGCACGTCTTATATCATGTCCGGCATGGGGTGGGCAACGTTCCTACTCTTCGGGATCTTCGACATTTTCATTTTCGCCTTCGTATACTTCTGCGTCAAGGAGACTGCACGCAAGACCCTCGAGGAGATCAATGCCATGTTCGAGCCTGTTGTCTACCACACTGGACTTTCAGCGATTAACCAGCCGGAAGAGCTGGATGAGGAGGGTAAGAATATCCCCGCACATCTTGAGAACGCCATAATGACTAGGACTTGAAGAACCGCTTTTGTTTCCGAAGTCGCCGAGGGATCCGCAGATCGACGAGCAGTAGAAAATGTAGGTTCATCCTTCGGGTTCTGATATTTCGAACCCATCGAGCGTCGCGTTCCAAGTGATCTCCCGCGTCTTTATACACATCGTCTGCAACCATGTCGTTTTCTCAAAGCACAGCGTGCTGGAGTAGATAGCGTCTTGCGGGTTAATACTGGTAAGAATTTCACTTTTATGTCCGGATATCCGATTTAGAAATAGAACATCATGCATTCAGAGGCGATCATGTAAGTAACAACAAGACTACTATATGAAACTCTTCAGATCTTCCCTGTCCTCTATCTCCTTCAACATATCCTTGAAATGCTCATCATCACCCACCTCCGCACACTCTGTGAAATAAGCCATATTATTCTTTAACCAACTTCCCTCTTCACCAGCCTATCATATTATCATCAGCAAGCAGATCCCACTCCCACAATACAAAAAAAAAAAAACGAGAGGATAAAGATACTCACCCCGGGAATAACAAACCCATTTTCCAACGCCGCCACCATTGGAGTAAACGCTACAAGATACAACTTCCTCCCCCCACCACTATTCTCCTTCACAACGACATCCTCCCAAACCGCTTCAATCTTCCTCGCCAGCTCATCAAACGTCTCCTTCGATCGTCCCGAACCACCCGTCCTGACCATCGCAACGATCCGATTCGGGGATGTAGGCTTTCCCGCAACGAAGTAGTCGCCGGTTGGTTCTGCGGGGACGAAGCGCAGGTTGACGAAGAGGGAGGGCGTGCGGAAGGTGGTGTGTGATGGATTGGGCGAGGTGGGATTTTTGAATGGTGGTGAGGGAAGTGGAGTGATAGATCTGTTGTTGAGATAGGATGTGGGGACGTATAAAGGGACTGGTCTTACCTCGTATAGTGGCATGGTGGAAGTTTTTCGTTTCGAATAGATCAAATCAGGTACTACTAGCGCTCCTGTTCTCTGATGGAAAATATCCCGAAGGAGAATGAAGAAGATAAATATGAATTAGAACTACCCCGCAAATATCAATATATAGTTCCTTACACAAGCCCGAAACACGAAATACCCATCTTGCAGTTTCCATTGAACCCGAAAGGCATAGATTGACTTTTGACCAGTCATATCCAGAGCAAGTCCCCTCTGGCAACCGCTTCCATTGGTATCATCAGTCCAGTTGCATGGACAGCATCTCTTCCAATCAACAATCCGACAAGTTCTCCTTGTCCATTGAGACACCAAGCCCCCAGAATCTCCACATTCGGCCAATGGACCAAAATCAGACGTTATCACATAAGCATGACGATGGTTCTTGATGGCAGTGAATCTCTCTCGCTCCTCTGCTGTCGCTTTAATGAGATCCCATCCCTTGGTCGCACGGGAAGGCGCATGCTCTCCTTTGACCTTGAAGATGATTCTCAATAGCAGAGCTTCACAGTAAGCCCGTGACCAATGCTTCCGATAGAAGAGGCCGTTCTGGTCCATACTGTTCCCAACCCAAAGTTGTGAAAGCAATTGAGCCATCCAGTCAGTCGATATCCAGTTGGTTGTATCCGGGTGTATTTGCGATCTCCGCTGACATAGAAAATGTAGAGACCTTAATATTCTGATTCTGATTCTGACAAGTTGTATACAATGATTCCCACGACGTGCACACAAGTCAAGTGACGATCAGCTTCCATTGTAGGAATAAAGAGATAAAGGGAAAGAAGTCTTATGATGCAATAGTAATAATCCGTTGTACCGTCGCCATGTCATCACCGCGGCTTTTTACCCCCTTACTCTGCCGATGGCAGCAGAAACGATTCATAGTACCCGTATCCAATGCGGTCTGAACAATGGCCCACACATCCACTCCTTGAGCTCCCGCCCGTCGGTGACTGTATCCAGGTGCTTTGCGATGCTTGCGAACGATTTCACATGGGTGAGCTTCTCGACATTGCAGCGATGCTGCTATATCTGAAATACGGAACTCTGGGGGGCACCATAGATCCCTAATTTTCCAGCAGTGACTCCGGTAGAGTGGTCCTTTTTGAAAATCGGTGGAAGCGTGGCTGCTCTCTCATCAAGTTGATTCTTGCATGTCCATTCGGAAGCAGTGGGGGTTAGATATCATCTGTCTGGGTGGGCATCGATGCGCCCAATAAAATTGGTCAGTTAGGTTTTCAGTATAGGGTACGATTCATAAGAACTTTGAGAACAGGAAGTATATATATCGTGGCCAGCATCTAGTAATAACCTGTAATAAATTAGAATGTAAAATTTAGGTCCTGGCTCTTCCTCCGGTTCAGGAGGGGAGGTCTCATCATCAGTGTCGGTGACACGTGCACTTCGACCAACAATTTCAAAGTAAATGAATGCTTTGTGCTGGCATTGAATCTTGAGAATTTTCAGCTGACAATAACTCGTATTGCCTCTGATGTTGTGTGATGACAAAAAACTATAGCAGCAATCAAGAATGACAATGATATCAAATTACTCATCAAGAGCAACAATCATGTTTGTAGTAATAAGTCTCAGACGAGGGAAAGCTTAGCAACTGTACAAGGTCACAGAAGCTATTTACATTGTGATCTGCATTCATATCATCAGCCTCCCATCTAAAGTGGAAAGTGTAGAAATTGTTATACACATATTCTCTTGTGAAGATTGATGCTTGTATAGTTCTCTCAAATTCTGCTTAGTGTTGGCAATGAGCTGAGTTTAAGCTCAACTCAACTCAGCTCAGCTCACCAAGACCCCTGAGTTGAGCTGAGATCTCTGGCTTAGATTTTTGTACTCCTGGTTGTAATGCACTGCAACGATCTGATTGTTCAGCTCAGTGACCAAACTCAGCATGAGCTTGTTCAGATTCAGTGATGGCTGATGGGCATTAAAGAAATTCTGCAGAAAGTAATTGTAGACTTTGATGATCTGATTCTGGCCCAGATGATGAACCTGGCTGACTGCTTGCTGGATATATCTATCAGAGATTGATATGTCTAACAGATGCACATTTTGACAGAGGGACTGAAGGTTAGATCCTGCTGAATTAATGTAATAGGAGCAGATTAGAACCATGAAAGAATCTCTCTGTGTGCAGAAGGATTGAATTAACATCTTGCACCCGTAGTGGTCTAACTCCACATGGAAAACATGTGTGTCAATACTGCAGAGATGGAGAGCTGCCCTGACAAAAAACTGCTGGGTGGGATTGACACACCAGACAATGGACTTCTCATTGTAGATAAACACTTCATCACAGATGATGGGTAACAGGGCATGCAGTTTTGGAGAACCCCTGAGAAGATACTTGAACTTGCTTGCCTTGCTGACCCAGCGCTTGGGCAGCTTCTTCAACCTCATTTGGGAAACCAGCTTCCTGGCGTTTTCAGCCAGAAGGTCCTGGTGAACATAATGGTTCTGCTTTTGAATTTAACTGTTCTCCGAATTGGCTCGAGCTCCATTTTGCAGTTGTAGAAATCGGTTAAGCTTGTCTTCTTCATGGGGGTTCTGATGAACTCATATTCGGTAAGGCCTTAACTTAGCAGGAAATCAATAAATATATATCATATAGTTGCAATCATGGATTTGGATATCTACTATGCTTTTAGCTGCATCTCAACAGTGAGAGATGAGAAAAACATATAGATACCTTCAACAAAATCAATCAACTTCATAGCATACATCTGCTTTGTGTCAAATTCCAGGGCACAGAAGCATAGCAGCTATATTGACTATCTGAAGTGCTAGCATTTGCTTTGCTTGAAGACTAGATCTTGGGGGGGTGGATTAAAAAGTCTGATTGCTAATAGTCAACTGTGAAGAATGATTGATGTAGTTATGTGATGAACAAAAAACATGGTAAGCCTCATTGTGGTTGAGGGGATGTGTTTGAAGACTATTGAAGCACACATTAATATATTTCACATATTGGAGCAGACAAGACTTGACTTCAGACTGTTGATGCTGAATGGTGTATCAGTATTGAAGGTTCAAAAGAATGAAAAACTAAGCCTGTATACATATCTCACTGAGAATTTCATGATTTGCTTTGGCTGTGGTGATGGCACTCTTCACACAGTTCTGGTGGGAAATTTGAACCCATATTTAACCCCCTAATCAGACAAAGAAGCTAGATCCCAGTGATCTAGTAGATTCTATGGTACTCAAAGAATCTGCCGCAAACGGCGATATGACAGGGTCACCTATGCAGGTAATCTCCTGGCGCCGACGCTTTGTGATAACATGATAGCAGGAGCAATACCGATGCAACGCTCGGTGTTGGACTGAGGATCGTGGTACTTGACGAAATAAGTCCTCCGAGTGTCTCAACAGCAGAATCCAGAACAGCATCAAGGAAGCTCAGCCATTCTTTAATAATGCATATATAAATAAATTATTCAAAACCAGAATAATGTGCGTGTTGTGGTCCTCTCAGGAGTATATTTTTATATTATATTTGCCAACTAGATGATCAAATGGTTTGAGTGATGTCTATTCATGACTGAATAACAATATCTCTTGTTTTTACTGTCTCGTGACGGCCCTACTTCCATAGAACATAATCTGGAGACATCCAAATCCTCAAATGTGGTGTGTGGGAGTTATAGAACTGTCTATAAGTAGTGATAATAAGTCTCCAGAGGAAGATGAGACTTTGACCCTGCATTTAAATTCGCACTTGTAGAAGCGGGGGCAGAAGAGGGGAATCCAGTGAATCTGGCTCCATTGATAATGACTGATGTTGGAAGATCCCAATGCTGATGCTGAGTGATGGGCTGAAAAGCGTGAAGGGCAGATCGAGGTTGAATTTGATACATAGTTGTGAATGAATAATGTTCCCAGATTTGGGGAATGTTCAGGAGGCATCGTGCTGTTACTCCGGAATGAAAAAACGCTAATTTAGAGGATTTGTAGAAAGAATGGATTGGGAATAGGGTGGATAGCAAGGTTTTATTCATGGTTTGAGATGTATTAAACTATACATTTACAGAAACAAAAGATCTAAAGGTATTTAAGCTCAATAATCCTCCCCTCTAACCCACTCATCAAGCAAAAGCTCTCCCGCAGTTGGTCTCTCCTCGGTACCCAATGTAGGACTTTCCTTATGAACTGCAAGAACAGTCTCTTATCATCGCCTTCAAGGCGGGATTCCAGACTTTCCAAAGACTGTTCTGGGATGGGGACGATGTCTTTCCAGTTCCCTTTTATAGTGCCAGTATTAGACACTACCGCTGATCGATCATCATACGAATGAAGTTCGACGTACCGTTTTCATCCCAGAACCTACTACTCTCCTCACTACGTCTGAGGAACTCGAGCAGCGGAGGCCCTAAACGAACAACGAGGCACGGTTCCCTGATGCGCTCGAACGAGCGACACAGGCCCCGTGACGATCGACAAAACAGAAATATCGTCCGTCCTGACTGAATGATAATGAATAGGTGTGCTGACCCAGAATATGTCCACTTAGGTATATACTGCCTTCTTCGTCCATTGGAAGGGCAAAAGATTGGTAGACACTAGCAGAAACGGCATTAGTCGGCAATCATGGCTAATAGCCAGGGGAACAAGATTTTGTCAGTCCTCTGATAGTTCAGGAGAACATGTGGATGGTCTTCTGTGAAACGAGCCACCTCACGCTCGCATAATGGGATCTGAAGGTCATCAAAGCGGTTCTGCGATCGCTTCTGAGCCTCTCCATATCTCTAAAGACTGTAGTGTGACCAGCTTGCCCCAGTAAGTGTTCACTGCCAGATCTTAAGAATTCCCGTAATGCCACCATTCTTGGCTGTGGAAGAGATTGGCACCAACTTCGCTTGCAGTTTGCCCCCGAGCTAAAGATCTCAGACTGGAAATATTTCGAGACTTGAGAGGATTGTCCCATAGTAGTCATGGACTGTGGGCCGATTGGAAGACTAAAACGCATCGTGGTAGATCGTCCCAGTAGCTGAGGTCCATGCTACCCTAGTACGAAAGAGGAAAGCGAACTGCGCAACCTCCTGGAATATCCATGGACGCATGCAGATCCGGAGCAGCCCGAGTAGTTGATTCCTCATGGCCAATTTCTCTACGTTCCTCATACGAGATATTGATGGACGAAATGCCATTAAAAATATTATCATATTAAGGAGAAAGGTGTCAGTCCTCCTGCAAACAACCATGGAATATCGTCCACTGAGTGCTCCACAACTCAATAACCCATTCCAATCTCAACTCTGGCAGTCTGTCTAGGCGCCAGCTGATCAGCGTTGAAATATGACGAGAGACGGAGTATCAAGTACAGGGTGGCGGCACAATGAATGTGAAGAAGAGATAGACAAATGGCTGCATTGATGAGAACGAGAATGATAACATGTCAGTCCATATGTATCTTTCGACTTGTCGACTTGGCCATGCGCATCCTGTCCACGTCCTTTCCCTGATCGCTTCAGTCAAGAGACGCCATGACGTTTGACTCGTGACGAGGTCGCAATGCGAGCGATCCTGTCCTCGTGAACATACGAGGCTTCATCATCCGATGCTCCTCAGTAGCTCGGATAGTAAAGCAAAGAAGCCTCCTAAAAGCAAAAGCAATAGCAAATCAACCAGCTTTTCATATTTTCCGCTGAAGGAAAATCCTTTGCGCCATACTCCATAAACCTCAGACTATGCAGCTCCAAATCGTAAGACGTCAAAACTGTGGGAACAGACGACCCCCGTCTTCCCGTCCGTGGACTCAAAAAGCACAGACAACGCCCCGAATAACCGTCCCAACGGAAACGAAAGCAACATCAATTAAAGATAATCCCCCTGAACTCAGAGGAACAAGAGCGCTCAATGGCACCTGTCACGTGATCCACCACGCCAAGGTCGAGACTCATTTTGGATGTCATGGTTTAGACAACGTTATTTATACATTAATCAGATCATCAAAGTTATCATCCGCGGAGAATGCCAGAGACGCCTCTGATTCCCGACGGAACTGTTGCTCCAGGGCATCTGATGACTGACGAGGGTCCAGCTGCAGGGGATCGTCGAAGCCAAAAGACATAGCGCCATGAACGGACGGGGATGTGGTGGAATCAGTAACGTCAGCCGGATCGGCCGGGTCATGGCCATCCGCAGTATCATTGTAGGTGATCTTCTTAACCATCTGCGCCAAATGAAGCTTGATGGGTTCATCTCCACACTGGGCATGTTTCAGCACCTCATTCTTCAGTCCCAGGATCTCCGACCGGAGTCGTGCGATCTCGGCCACCAACTCTTCTTTCTTCTGAGACTGTTCTTTGTATCTGGACTCGAGCAGCATCGTATGTTCCTTCTTCTTCTGGCGGCACTTGCTGGCGGCCAATCTATTCCGTTCCAGGAACTTCTCCCGCTTGGCTTTGTCTTGTTTCGACTCATCCGCCTCGGGTCCGCTGGAGAATTGTTTGCTCTCGCGGAGCTTGCGGCGTTTCGTCCCGTTGCTCTCTACGGAAGAATCGCTCGTGCTCCGGCGCTGTCGGCTGTTGGCACTCTCCATGAGGGACTCCTCCCATGAGCCCGTGCCCATGGCGAACAGGTCATCCGTTGAAGCTGTCTTCTTATCATCAAAAGGCGGTGGTGTTGGCTGTCCGTTGCGCACTCGCGAGTTCTTCAGATCCCGCTCGAGGCTTGGGTTTACGAAGGCGGGTTCCGTCTTGTTCCACGATGGGAGAGAGGGAGATGTTGGGCTCAGACTCCAGACATTCTCGTCGTCCTGCAATGATAGACCGAGGAAATCACCGGGGAAGGCGGTACCGGCCTCGAAGGCGGGCGCCATCGGATTGACCGTATCGGCGCTGGCAAAGGCCGACCCCGCGAAGGAAGGTTGCTCTGCCAACATATTGAGTGCCGACATGTAGTCTGCTCGACTTGAATCTGTTGCTGTAGCCTTCAAGACTCACGATGGGTATGGAGAACGTGGAGCCGGCCTGCACGGCAGACTGATAACGATCGTATGCTAGCGGGGTTCAGAGCTGTCGGAGCACAGAGTTCGTAGGCACTACCTCGTCAGATGGGGATTGCAGCAGCGTAAGTACAGGCGTTTCTATCGACGCCAGAGAAAGATTGATTGATCTCGAGATGGAGGGAAGGAGCTAGCCTGTAGATTCGATCGAGCTGGTGAAGAATGGCAAGTCGGAGGAAAAGTAGCTGGACGACGTTCGTTCCGCGGCGGGTTCCTCTCAACGCGCGCCAGAACCGGCGGAAGTTCTTGTCCAGACCTTTAGCGAGAGTGGTGGTTGTGAGGAAGATAAGATGAAGCTCCCACGGGCGGCGGAGCTGTTGTATACCACGGTCAATTGCAGGTGATACAATGGGCGAGGCCGGTCACCACCGCAGTTGGACCCCAGGAGGGGAAGAGAAAGTTTGGCGGTTAATCTGCTGTCAGCGGGATGGGATACCGGATCTACCTTGGGGATCAGGGAGTTTAGGCAGGTCCGGGAACTGGATCGAGAGTCGACCTGGAAGGCGCCGTCAAATCGAAATGGATGAAGCACCAGGGATGCGAGCACGTCGGAGAACTTTAGGCTGCAGTGCCCGTCGATGGAACAGCCACGGGAAACGCGAAGGTCTAGATGCTCAAGAGAAATGTTGTCCGTCCACGGAGGCACCTGATGGTCGAGAGAGTTTGTTGATAGCCGTGGATATCCGGAGGAACAGGAGACACGACAAATGTTGGAAGGGGAGGTATCTCGGATGGGCTGATTACCAGGACTCGTATATATCATATGAGAGCAGCTGTCGGGCTCGAGGATCAACTTGCACCCTCTTAAGTACTCGGATCTACAGGCAAAACGGTCACAGAATCGGCCAGCGGTCCGAGCAAGTAACATATCCTGGTCCGGTAGGGGATCCCAAGCTTTGGAGTATTTCCCAATTCATGGCGGACACGGCCGTAAAGGGTAATGGACCCAAAGGAAAGCTCGAGAAGAAGCTCAAATCTGCCCTGGACCAACAACGCTGAGCATCGTCTCTTCCCCCGCGTCCTTCATTGGTCTAGTGCTCCCTCCGACTGCGCTAAAGGAGCTGGCCGTACGAACCCGGACATTATTGGTGCGACAAACAAATCCGCAGGCGAAGATCGGGAAAAGAAGAGCAAGTCTAGGATCGCAATGAGGTTGATTTGGATCCACCGAAAAGTCCAGATGCGCTGGGGAAGCTCAGTCGCTGACATCACGACCGGTGGGGAATCGACTTTTGACGAGAACGGCGAACCAGCGTTGCTCTCTGGCATTCCAGGCAAATCACCGCGTCCGGACAGCAACCTCTTTTCCTTTGCAGCGCACAAGGGAAAAGAAAAAAATCTCTTACTGAGGAGCTTCTGACTGGCATAGTGGCCTAGGGGCGACCGCGGATTCTCGATCGTTATAGGATGGGTTCAACAAGTCGCCGCGAAAATCAAGCCCGGAGGAGCACCCGCGGGGACGGAACCCTGGACAATGTCCAGGGGCTACTAGATGATCCTCTCGCAGGAGAAGAAGTCTAGTAGAGCATTCCATCGTTGGTCTGCTCTGGCGGAGAAAGACCTCCACTGTGGCCGTTAAGCCCTACGCCTGGAACTTGGATGAGGGCTGCCCTGGTCGTAGATCCACGGTTGAAAGCATCTTTCCGGAGACTGATACCGCAGCACTGAGCGTCCATGAAGGAGCCACTGCGGTGGCGAAAAGGTTCGTTGGACTCCTGTACTGGTGCGACAGCTGCCCGTGGCCTGGTACCGTGCTGATCTGCCAGTGATACTGGGGAAGAGAGTCAAGGTACCAGGAAGTGGACGAGCTGCTGCTGGATTGCTGCACATCCACTCCGCTACGACCGTAGAACGAGTTCGAGTCTGTATTCTCGTTCTGGTCTGGGACATGACACAACTGCCCGCCGCGTCAATTGCTTCCAGTCAATCGCAGCTATCTATCAACGTCAAATCTCCCCACCGTTGACAGGACCCAACCAGCGGAGCGCAGATGCGGGATTCCGTTTGACAAGGCTACGGAGAAGGTCTTGACGACCTCCAACTCTACTAGAGTATAAGTCCTCTTCTGGGAACGATCGAGCTAAGCAGTTCGTGGGCCTTCAAGAGAGAGCTGAGGCATAGCGTACACTCTACTCCAACGTACACCCAGAAGAGGATGTCTTGTCTTCTCCTCAAAGGTTGCATGAAAACAAGAAAGCACCAAGATGCTCTCGTCCATGGTCCATTATTGGTGGTGCCCAACCGCCCGACCACGTAGGCCGACCGTTCTGGCCATGAAGATCGGGTGTCTGCCAGACATCTGAATGAGGGACGGGACGGACTGCATTTTCAAAAATTCAGCACGGGCCCCCGCGAAAACGTTGAACGTCTAGAACGCTGGAAACTCGTAGTCGTTACAACCGTGGTGGCTGGTTCGACTGTAGGAGTGACAATGGAGGGACTCGAAGTCTAGTTAGTACTACCCTCCAGTGCTCTCCCGGAGTTTTATTTGTTCGGTCCTGCATCCCGAGTATAGAAGATATCTTTGGTGAAGAAGGTTGCCGCACACAACAGAAGAAGTTCTCGACAATATCCTTCTTCTCCTGGAGAGGTTGAAGTCATGATCGACGCGACAGTCAACAACACAGGGTCGATCATCTGAAGTGTATAGTTGACCCCTTGCCCAGAACGTTAGTTTGCAGCTGTATGGGGAAATGATTTGATTCTGGATTTTTTCAAGTTGGAGTGGCAGTAAAGCGAGCAATGATGCAAAGACCTCCCCCTCTACGCACCGACTTGTTGCAGATCGCCAAGTCCATGAACACACAAGTCAGATAAGCATAGTGTCAAAAAGTGGTATTTTTGGTATTTGGATTACTGTTTCTTACTCACTTAGATGCACTAGTTTTTAGTCTGTTTTGTCAGACTTGAACACATATAAATTTGGGTCCTGTTGCAATTCCCATAGAAAATAGGCACAACTACAACACTGTGACAATTTCACTCAAATTGACCCTGACATGCTTGGATTTTCCTTGTAATCTTGTTACTGTATTACATAAAATCTGACAGTTATGAGCCCAAATAGCTAAATATATTGAACATGTTAATATTGAAGCTTTTGGTGACAGAACTATTCACCCCTGTAGAATAGATGTCATCAACTGGTAGAAAAGAAAAATAATTGCTTTAGAATAGTGATCAGACTTAAATTATCAAATTTGAATAAGACTGCTAACTAACTAGCAGCAACTGACTGACATTATGAAATGAAATTATCAAAATATTGTTTTCATTATTTTGACAACACAAGCAGATTATTGATTTTAAATGCAACATATCAAAAGCATTGCATTGTAGTAAAACATATGAAAATATATCAATTCAAATGAAAAGAAAAAGCTTTTTATTAAACAGAATGTTTCTCATTGAAAGAAATATTTTGATTCTGTAAACACTGCATGTTAAAAAACCACCAAAAACTATTTCAATTTGATGAAGAAAAAACAGAAAGCATACAATATTAATATGAATTATTATGAGAAAATGTTGAAGAAATGAAATGTTGTGTTGTCAGCAATAGTTTATATGTCTTAATTCATTTATTAATTAATATTGAAGCATGTAAAACAACAAATTGCAAATCAAAAGACTATATAAAACATATTGAAAATATTGAAGAAAAAGTATGAATCAAAAAATGAGAAAAAAATAATTGAAATATATACTCAGTATGAAATCATAAAAAAAGCACTAAAGAATAAATCATTAAAGAGAATTCAAAAGTGAATCAAGACTTTTGAAGTTATACATCTTGAGACTTAAAATATTAAGTTGAAATTAATTGAGAATAAAACAAATGTCAAAGATTTTTTACTTGTGCTGAAGAAAATTAAACAATTTTTTTATTTGATGTTGAAGTTAAAAAAATGATAAAGAACTTTGATTTTGATAACATTTTTGAAAAAATCAAAGATAAGCTGAAAGCTAAATAAACTAAGCTATTTTTTGCAACACTTTAAAAGTATAAGCAAAAAAATTTAAAATCAAAACAAAAAATGCAGAGATGTGTATGTAGTTGAATATGCTCTGAAAAATTTCTTATTAAACACTAATTACAATTCTGCCTTTATCTAAATGAAAAAAAATGAATAGCAGATTGAAAGCTTAAGTCTAAAATTATTAAAAAAGTAATAAAGAACTTGAAGAATTTAAAAATATATGTTTTTGTTAAGAACTTTTTCAAGAGAAAAAATATTGAGTTCAAAATTCTTTTCTTTTCAGCCTCAGCAACTGGGAAGAAAATAACAATGATAATAATTCATTATGTCAACATAATATCTTATTATGTTAATATAGTAGCAAATCTTGATTTATTCAAGTTAATGATTGCAGACTTAAATTCAACATTGCACATATGCAATGATTTAAATTAAATGACTAATTTTTGAGAATTAAAGCTAGAAAACTTCATCAATATTAAAAATACTTAAACTTCTATAGAGAAATGAGAGATTATCATGGTGACTGTTAAAATCTCTAATAATAAATAAATTATAATCATGCTTATGAACACAGCATATATCTTAGAAATGCACATTAATATTTTATTTATGTTCAAAGCAAAAAAGGCAAAGTTTGTTTTTAATGACATTATTAATCAAATAGTTAGAAAAAAATAACTTAAAGAAAATATGTTAAATCAACTAATGTTATAGTTTTTCTATAATTCACTATAAAGAAATAACAAAAAAAAACACTAAATATGTTTTCACAGTGATTACTAATTAGCAGAAAATACATAAAATCTACTATATTAAAATTGTTAAAAGACACTAAGCAAAAGTGGCATAAGTGTTTTGAGCATATTAATTAAGAAGCATTGAAAAACACAACTAAGCTTGTAAAAAAATGAAGTTAACTAGAACACTTTCAATGAGCTTAGTAAGCTTTGCTGAAAATTTAACTTTAATACTCATTTTAGCAAAATGCTTTATCTGCCAGCTATTTTGAGCACTCAGATAAATATTATATTGTTTAGTGATAAAATAAGCTCAGTGACTTTTTCAGAAAATTTATTTTGATTTAATTCAACTAATGAAAAAATATAATGAGCACTGCTAAATAATATACTTTCTAAATAATTACATGTGACTTTATTTTGTTTTCACTCACAAGAAGAAAAGTAGCTGTGTTGATGTGATTTATACATTTTACAATTATATTCTAATGTAGTAAAATTTAAAGATTCAAATAATTTAGTGTGATAATAAGCAGTTTCTAAAGAGTGATGTAAGCAACTTTGTCAAGAAGAGAAGTATTTAAGTTTATTTCACAATTGTAGCATCATTTGAAATAAATAAGCTTTCAAAATGTGCAGAAGCTATACTAATAATAAGATTTAAAGTGATGATAATAAACTTTAATCTTTCTCAAATAATACATTTTAAAGCTTATAAAGCTATGTGCTAAATTCTAAATAGAACATTAATTAAAATAAATGAGAGATAAACTATTTCAATTAAAAAATTAAATAATGCTTTAAAATATGAAGCAATTAAATTTAACATATTTATGTTATACAAGTTTAGTTTTATGACATATTACTAATGCAAAGATATTTTTAAACTGAATAAAATAAAGCTGTAAGCAGTGATAAAATATTTAGTTGAATATAAGTCATTCAACATTTGAAAAATATTCAATTTAAGATTGAAAAAAGTGCTTAAATTTTTTGTGTGTGAAATGTAGTGTTTAATAAAATAAAGAAATATAACTCAAACAACTTTATACTGAACATAAAGCTTAAAGTTAAATTCTCAGAACTACTTACTGAGATTTATACTTTACTGAAGATTTATAAGCCAGTTGACATGTGTAAAAAGTGCTAAAATATACAGAGTATACTATTAGCAATACAAAGTAGTGCAAGAAAACTAATACTAGTATAGCTCTATAGTGAAGATATGTGTAGAACTGATTTTTAACTGTTAGAATTCTGGCAGCTTGTAAAAATATATATACAATTACTGTGAGTGCACAGATAAGTATACATATGTGCATGCAAAGTTGTAACTTTACTTAAGTAAGTGTTATACAATGAGAGCACAGCTTTGGCTAAAATGCTATGTTACATGTAAAATATTTATCACTTTACTATATTGAAGAATAAAGTGAAAAGGCAACTAAAGTATTAAAATGCTAATTGAGCTTAATATTAAAAGAAACTTTCTCAGCACTATGATATCAAATTTACTGAAATTATTACAATTGATGCTAAAGATTAAATGACTGCATAAAACACTAAAAATTTGAATTTAAAATATTTAATATTGCCAAATTTGACTTTTTTATTTATTTAATAGTATATTAATAAGTAGTTTTTTAAATCAAATAATTCAGATATTCTCATAGCCTCAAATCAATATTATAAAATGCTTGAAAAATTCTCTAATTTAGAAAAAAAAAATAATTTTCTACATCTTTACTAAGACACTTTTTTAATTAGCTTTGATATTAATAGCATATCAAACATTATAAAAATTGTTCAAAAAGTATCTAGAGAATACACTAAGTGTATTATTGAAAGTTTCACTGAGAGATGAGTTGTCAGACTTTAACTTGTTAAGAAATGATATTAAGAAAAAAAAGTGAAAATGAAGTGAATTTAATTACTCTCTATACTGTTTAAAATTTATATCATTCTACATTTATTTCTTTAAAATCTTTTACTTCAAAAAAAGTTCAATTTAATTTTGAATTTACTTTATGAACACTTTTGCTGCCATTAACATTAAACAAAGAAATTAGACTAATGTTAAGTTTGTCACTAATACTGAATAAAAAATGAAAACTCAAACTGTGAAAATTTTTTTATATTTAACTATTGAGCTTGTCACTTAATTTAAATGCAAGCATTTACTACACGTTCATAATAGAATTACATAAAAATTAAAAGAAATCTTTAAACCAAAACATATATCACTGAGATAATTTATTTAACTTTTCAAAGAGATGAAAAGATATAATAAAGCATATTCTCAAAAAATAATTGAATATAAGTAGCTAAAAAGAAAATTAATGACCTTATTACTTTTAACATTTATAAGAAAATCAACACATTTAATATGTTCATTGTACTACTAAAATAAGTCTTTATTTATAAATTTGATGAAAAAAAAATTTCATTGTAAAAAGTGCTAAAGTATACAAAGTATACTACTAGCAATACAAAGTAATGTGAGAAAACTGATATTGATATAGCTTTATAGTGAAAATATATGTAAAACTAATTTTTAGCTGTCAGAATTCTAGCAGCTTATAAAAATTATATACAATTACTATAAGCTTACAAGCAAGCTCACATATATGCATGCAAAGTTGTAGCTTTATTTAAATGAGTGTCACTATTATGAACCAATCAAACATGGCAGATGAGAAAGCCAAAAAAGCAATGTGAAACTATGGCACAAAAGCATAATAAAGAAAATTAGCATATGATCAGAAGAGATAATATTAAAAAAAGTGCTTAAACATCAAAGAAGAAAAAGCATTTAATTAAAAAAAAGCATAATGACATTGCAAAGGCTACAAAAAGTCATGTGAATGATATATTAAATTTAGTGATCAACAAAATGATATATAAAATATATAATATATTATAGAAACCACCACAGTGAATGATATACATAATATACAAAAAGAACTGAATATATAAAAATGCTCATTTATGCTTTACAAATGTATTTAGTTTTTTGCACTCAACTCATATTGTTTATCTACACTATTTACTATAAGTCAATAAGATAGTAATTAAAAAAATTATAATTTAATTAAACTTTACTTCTGACTTAGCTATTATTATTCAGTTATTCAGTGAAGACTCAGTGAGTTTCAGTTATATAAAGCTTTATTTAAAAAACTATAATAAGTAAACTACATCAACTGTCTATAGAAAATTAAAAGAACTTAAATTATCAAGAAGAAATTAAATAAGCATTTCACTTGAGCTTTCTTTAACAACAGTATAATAAAATAGCTAGAAAGAATTCTGAAATAATAACATGTTGAGTGTTTTTGACTTTGTTACTAAAGGCTTAAATATTCAAGACTTAAAATGTCAAGCAATAGTTAAGCAACATTTGTTAAACAAACTACAGCCAACAGTGTAAATTGAACTTCTACAATGCAAAAGCTTATGAAAATGATTAAATAACTGCAAAAAATTATAATAATTATGCAAGCTGTGGAAGATGAATCTCAATATGAAATTAAGCCATTAAAATCTGAGAATTATTATAGTAAACAAGACAAATTACAGACTTTTATCACTCAGTTAAATTTATACTTTTAAATGATAAACATTATCAATAACAACAATAAAATACTTTTGACAATATTTTATATAAAAGAATTAGTGTTCAACTGAATTAATCTCATAGTGATTGACAAAAACTTAAATTCAAATAAAAATAATTAAAATAAAATTACCAAGCAAATTTACAGAAGTTATGCAAGCTTTCAGACAGAATTAAGTAAAGCATTTAGCATTGCAGACAAAATGAAGATCATGAAGTAAAAGCTTAAACATTTGCATTAAACACAGTTAGTAGCAAAATATATAATATAGTTTTAACAAATTATGTTTCATTTGAAATAAAGATCATCAGCACAAATAACAGTTTATAAACAAAAACTTAAGAAAGACATGCAAGATGAATTAGCACAAGTTAACAAACCAAATGACATTAATAATTTTATTAAACTATTAATTAAAATTAACAACAAAATATTCAAATAAAAGCAAGCACAAAAATATGCAAAACAATGAAAATTCAATAAGTATTGTGAATTGAACTAGTATGAACTGAATGAGAAATAATTAGTCAGAGACAGAGATTTTTATAAATTAAAGCTAATAAAGCTAAACACTACAGCACTAAAACAAGGCAATAAAGCCAATTAGAACCAGAAATAAAAAAAGTTCAAATGCTTTAACTGCAATAAAAAAAAACACTATATAAAAGACTATAAGAAACCAAAAAAACTGAGACAAAAATTAAAAGTAAAACCAAATTAGATAGTAACTATAATAAAATTTCTGAGAGCCAAAGATAAACACAATATGAAAAAATGACTTAAAATGATGAAGATAAGAATATAATTTCTCTAAAGATTAAACAAGCTGAATAAGCATTTAGATTGCCAAAGACAGTACAAAAAGTATAAAATAAAATTGATAAACATTTACAAAAAACTTAAAAGATGCCTAAAATAATAAAGTAACTTATGAAGTGATGAATAACATTATTAAATGATAAAATTAAAAAAGCAGTTACAGTAGATTTACAAAAAAACTTAACTAAACAATCAGAAAAATAATATAAAATCAAAAGAACATTTAAGAAGCCAAAAGACAATGTATAATTGCTTAAGATCAATAAAAAATCAAATAATGAGACAACTAAGATTAAGACACAAATGACAAATTTCATTTTATTAAACTCAGATGAGTGTAATTATAAGCAAAAGACTTAGCAGATCAGAACTTAGAAAAATTTCTCAAGAAAAAAAACAAAAATCTATTATAATAGACCAAAATGTACATGTGTAGAGTATTAGAAACACTCACAGCACAAAATTATGCATTGAACAATATACTATAAAGATTATTGCACAATGCATTATAGCACAAAAATTAACAATAAACATTTTTTACAGAAAAACTAAATCAGAAAATGACAGTGAAAAAAACAATATTAAATAACAATGACAGTTAGAGATCAACATATTAAAATACAGGCTAAAATTATAAGCCAATCAGCTAAAATGCTAGTTGACTCAGAAGCCACTGAAAATTTCATAAATTCAAAATATATGAAAAAGCTACAAATTCTAAAAAAAGCCAAACAACAGTTAGTATCAATTTCAGAACTCAATAGAGAAGATTTAAGACAGTTTCTAATCACAAAAATAAAAATAATATTAGTATCAGTTTAGAATCATTTGAAGTTACTTAACTTTGATATAATCAAAATTGAAAAATACAATGTGATACTCAGAGTACTATAACTAAAGTGATATAACTCAGAAATTAACTGAACACATAATGAAGTATAGTTCACAAAATGTATATGCAAAATAAAGTTAAAACAAAATTACTTTTAAGCCTTTAAAAGTTGAATAAACAAAATAAAGTCAGTCATAAAAGAGACTAAGTTAAAAGAAATAATTAATGACTTTAAATCAAAGAAACAAAAAAATCTCAGAAAGTCTACAAATAGTAAGTCAACAGATAAAACTATATAAAAAAACATGTAAACTTAAAAGAAGCAGCATAGTTAAACATTATACAGCATCATAGTAAGCAAGAAAGAAACACAAAAAGTAGCAAAACCAACAATTTCAAAAAAGTATGAGTGATTTTAGAATCTTTTTAATTTTAGTATTAATAAAAAATTGTTAAACTATAAATCATTTGACTATAAAATATTTTTAATAGAAGAAAAATTACTAATATGCAAATCAATTTATTAGCTATTAGAGAAAGAATTGAAAGTATTGAAAGCATATGTTGAAAAAAATCTAAGAAAAGATTATATATAATCATTAACATTATTAGCAAAATACTCAGTTTTGTTTATACTGAAAAAAGATAAAAGTTTACAACTATGTGTAAACTACAAATAACTAAACACAATTACAATAAAAAACAAATATTCATTACTACTAATTACAGAGATACAGAATACAGTATAAAAAGCAAAATGAGACACAAAATTTGACATTACAGACACATATAACAAACTATGAATCAAGTCAGAAGAAAAATGAAAAATAGCATTCAAAATCAAATTTAAACATTATAAATATAAAATTATGCCTTTTGAATTAACTAATGCACTGGCAACATTTTAATAATTTATTAATTTAGTACTAAACAAATATCTGTTTGATTTTGTCATTATATATTTAAATAATATTTTAGTATTTTTCAAAAGCATCAAAGATCATGTCAAGCATGTCAAGATAGTACTATAAAAACTACAAATGGCAAAACTATAACTCAAGCTGAAGAAATGTAAATTTTATGTTCAAGAAACAAATTTCTTAGAACACTAAATTACTTAAGAAAGAATTTAAACAGAACAACATAAAATTTAGACAATTAGAAATTAACTAACATCAATAAACTTATAAAAATTACAAGCATTCATTGAAATAATGAACTATTACAAATAATATATTAAATAATATGCAAATATCATAAAACCACTATTCAACTTATTAAAGAAAAAAAAAGTATCAATGAATGAAAATGCAACAGAAAGCATTTGAAGAAATTAAGATAAAAATAACAATAATATCAATAATTAAACAGCACAACTTAATGAAAAAAACAATCATTAAAACTAACACATCAGACTATGTAATAAAAGCAGTAATGTCACAATTAGATGATGATAAAAGATTATATTCAATGGTTTACTACTCAAAAAAAATAATATCAGCAAAACTCAACTATGAGATTCATGACAAAAAATTGCTAGCTATAGTGACAGCATTCTAATATTGAAAAGTTTATTTTAAAGAAGCTAAACACATAATTAAAGTGATTATAAATCACAGAAATCTCACTTACTTCACAATAACTAAAGTATTAATGCAAAAACAAGCAAAATAAGCAAAAGTATTAGTCAACTATAACTTCACAATTGAATATTGCAGTGAAGAATAAAATAAAAAAGTAAATGCACTTAGCAAATAATCAAATCACAAGAAAAAAATTCAAAAATCAGAATTAGCACTATTAAAGCTATAAAAAAATAAAATAATAATATACAATCATCAAATAGTAAAATTAGCAGCAATCATGACTATTGAAAGTCAAAATGACTTATTAATGCAAATCATCAAGAAAAAAATTGCAAAAGATGAGAATTTTAAAATGATTAGAGAAAAGACTAACAAAATAATAAAAGAAAATAAACTGATTTACTATTATGAATTAATATATGTATCATTTACAGCAAGAAGTGAAGTGATTAAAAAATATTATAAACCACTAATCAAAGAACATTTCAGATTGAAAAAAATAAAAGAATTAATATTAAAAAACTTTTATTTTTCAAACATGTGATAAATAATATATTAATATTTTAAGAAATGCAACACTTGTCAGAGAAACAAAACATTAAAACATTTATCATATGAAAAATTGCAATTGCTTGCAATATTAATTCACTTATGAAAATGAATTATCATAAATTTTATTATATAGCTACCAAAGTCAACAAAAAACAGAGTTATGTATAATGCTATTCTCATAGTGATAAATAAGTTGACAAAATATATATATGCAATATTTACATGAATGAATGCAATGGCTATAAATATAGTATATTTATTACTTCAATATGTGTTCAGTGAATATAATATATCAAAAAGAATTACAATGAACAAAAATACACAGTTCACATTAAAGCTATAAAAAATGTTAATGAATATAACTGGCATTAAGTATAGACTTAGTACAGTATATCATTCATAAACAAATAAATAAACAAAAAAATGAATTAAACAATTAAACAATACTTATAGAATTATATAAATTATAATCAAAGCAATTAAGTTGAATTATTATTTATAACACAATTTGCATATAATAATTTAATCAATGCAATGACTATAAAAACATCATTTTATATCAATTATAAGTATAATTCTGAATTTGGCAATGAATCAAAGAAAACCAAAGAAATTAACCACAAAGCAGAAAAAACAATTACACAAATATAAACATTACATAAACAGTTACAGAAAAACATTAAATTTGCAAATCTCAGAATAATAGTTTACTTTGACAAAACATATTAAAAAAGACCTAATTTAAAAAAAGAGAAAAAAGTATACTTGCTATGCAAAAACATTAAAACAAAACAATTAAGCAGCAAACTTGACAGCAAGAAAATTGAATCATTCATTATTGAAGAAAAAACTAGACTAGTAAACTATAAACTGAAACTTTTAAACAGTATAAAAATACATCTGATTTTTTATATATTGCTATTAAAACCAGCATCACAAAACACTCAAACTCAGAACAAAGAAATTAAAACTATAGAGAAAAAATATGAAGCAGAAAAAATTTTAAATGAAAAAAAAGTTAATAAACAAACACAATATCTAGTGAAGTGAAAAAAATATGATATCTTAGAAAACACATGAAAATCTATTAAAAATTTAATGAATTGTTAACATTTGATAAAAAAATATAAAAATCAGTAAAAGTTTAAAAATTAAAACTCAAATCACAAAAAAGCTGACTTATTAATAAATTATTAATAGCAGCAAGCTAACACTGATAATCATTTTTAGTTGTAAAATAATCTCACTCAACAAAATTCTCAATGAAAAAGAGCTTTAGCTCATTGAGAATTTTAAAAATTTTGACATTATGATTTAACATCTTCACACTATATTTTTTTAAGAACTTCTGTTACTTCTAAAGATGAAGCAAGTAAAAATATAGCAAGGCAAATTGCTTTTTAATAGTGGCAATCTCAGCATTAATTTTTTTTGAGCTTTTTGAAGCTCACTTTATTCTTTATTACTATGAAAGCACTTTTTGCATTTTTCACCACACTTGGTACAAGTGGTGCATTTAAAATGATGATTATTTATAAAGCACAGCAAATTATAAAAAAAACACAACTGATAAAAAAATTAACAATTAAACTGTTTTTCTTAATCTCTTCAGAGAAATAAACATTTTTCTGATATTTATCATATTTAGCAACAGACTGCAGAACACAGTTAAAAAAACACTTAAAAAGCATAATAAAAACACATCACAAAAAATATTACTTATAAAAAAGAGTTAAAGTTTCAATAGTAATGTGAGTAAGTGCTCTATTTATGTCTGTTACAGACCAACCATGGAGGAGCACAACTGTGACACTCTAATAAGATGAGACTCTATAGCACAGCACTAGAGTAAAGCAAACTTGAGAGATGATTACAAGATCACATGACAATTTAATATACCAACCCAGTGGAATGCACAGACTGGTATACAAAATGGTATACAATATAGCAACAAGTATAGCAAGGCAGGTGGTATATGAAATGATATACAAAGAACTGAATATATAAAAGAGCTCATTTCTACTCAGCAGATGTATTTAGTTTTTTGCATTCAATCTGATTTTATTATTTACTATCTACTACAGGTCAGTAAGAATAGTACTGAAAAAATTATAATTTGATTAAACTCTACTTCTGACTTAGCTATTGTTATTTAGTTAGACTCACTAAGTTACCTGATGTACAAAGCCTTATTTGATGAACTGTGGTAAGCAGGCTGCATTGACTGCTTACAGACAAGATCTAAGCAGATTTAAATTATTGAGAAGAAACCAGGTAAAGTGTTCTGTTAAGCCTTCTCTAACCAATAATACAATAGAATAGCTAAAAAGAATTCTGAGATAGTAACACATTGAATGCCCTTGACTTTGTTACCAAAGGCTCAAGTATTATAACCAAGAACAGCAAGTCATTATGTCAGCATTCAAGACAGCAGAAAAGTAATCAGCTGCAGAATCAGCAATCTCAGCACAGTCATTATCAGTGACAACACCTGAAGACAATGACAAACTAAACAATTCAGAATTGATGAAAGAAATTAGACAATTATGCACAATGATACAAAAGAACAATATGAAAGATATTGAAAAAAGACTCAAACAGCTTTAAGAAATGATTCAAAAACTCAATAAACCACAACACACACAACAGACCACTATGACTTAACTCAAATCATTAAAACTCAAACTATTTGATGGGCAATTTTACTGTTTACAAGCATTTCTCACTTAGCTTGAATTGTATTTCAAGATGACAAAAATCACCAAAGATTATAACAAGATTATGCTAGCAATATTTTACATGAGAGAATTAGCATTTAATTAGATTAATCTCATCATGAAAAACAGAAAAGAAAACTAAGATAACAAAGAAAACCAAGATAAAATTACCAAGCAAGTATTTAGCAGATACATAGATTTCACCACAAAATTAAATAAGGCCTTTGAAATAATTAATCAGACCGAAGTCATGAAACAGAAATTGTGATGACTCTGACAAACTGAATCAGCCAGATAATACACAATGCAGTACTGACAGATTATGTCTCATTTACAATGAGAAAACAAAGTACAGGTCATGACATATAAACAAGAACTAAGAGAAAAAGTCCAAAATAAACTAGCTAGAGAAAAACTAATTACCAACATCAATGAATTGATTGAATAATTCATACAAATCAACAATAGAATTTATGAGAAAAAGTTGGCCAAGCAACAAGCAAAACAATGAAGAAATGATAGACAGTCTACATGGCACTCACAGTGCACCAATTAAAGACAATAGTAAAAAAAATCTAAAGTAGACCTTTACAGGCCACAACTGATGAAATTGGACACAACACAACAAAAAGATAAAACTAAGACTAAACTAGAGAACAAACAAAAGAAAGAGATTATATATTATAACTGCCAGAAGAAAGAGCATATAGCCAAACACTGCAAATCATTCAAGAAAAAGACACAATAGCTTCATACAACAAGTAATGAAATTGGTGATGATGACTTTCTAGAAATTGACTTTAATGATGAACTTGAAAGCCAAGAATAAGCACAATATGAAGAGTTACAGCATTCAAAGTATGAAGAAAGAAACTGAGAACTAATTGAGACACTCAAAGAGATAATGAGACCACACAAGATTATGACACAAATTGAAGATAAGATGAATGAAGTATTTCAGAAGACATCTAAAGAACTTAGCTATAATAACAACATCAAAGAGCAATAGATTGTAAGGCATATGAGAACTAAAATGAACTTCACAGTTGAAACCATCATCAACACAGTGAAGATGGCAGTAATAGAACTGGATAAAGACACAAGCAACACTTTAGAAGATGTTAAAATAATTGCAAATCAAATTATGAGTATTAAGCAATACAAAAAAAAAAAGAAACAATAACACTGAATGAAGAAAACAGCAGAGCAAGATAACTTAAATAATGAAATCATCAAATGATATGTATAAGGACAAAGCATGCAACAGATTTACAAAGAACTAATGAGAAACAACAAGAATTCCACCACTGAAGAATGGCACAAAGCCAGTGAGATATCTGAGAAATTAGAAAGTGAGCAAAGATTGCTTGGGACTAAAGAAAAACTAGACAATAAGACAACTGAGACTGAGATGTGAGTGATAGATTTTACTTTGCTAAACTCAGACAAGAACAGTCATGAGCAAGAGACTTATTGAACTGAGACTCAAAAGAATTCTTCACAGAGAAAAACATTAGCTTACTGTGATAAGCCAGAATGTACATGTATAGAATATCAGAGACACTCACAGCACAAGAACATGCATTGAACAGCATGTTATGACAACTATTGCATAAGGCACTATAGTGTGAAGGTCAGCAGTGTATATTTTTCACAAAAAAATTGAATCAGAAGACAACAACAAGAGTAATGACATCAAATAACAGTGACAGCCAGAGGCTGACATGTCAAGATACAGGCTAAGATTATAAGCCAGTCAGCTAGAGTGCTAGTTGACTCAGAAGCCACAGAAAACTTTATGAATTCAAAATTTATAAAGAAGCTATAAATTTTAGAAAGAGCTAAATAACAGTCAGTACTAATTTCAAAACTCAATGAAGAAGATTTGGGACAATTTCTGACTATAGAGACAGAATTAATATCAGTCTCAGTTCAGAATTATTTGAAGTTACTCAACTTTGATGTAACCAAAGTTGAAGAGTACAATGTGGTACTTGAAATACCATGGCTAAAGTGACATAATTCAGAGATTGACTGAACACATAACAAGATACAGTTCACACAATGTATATGTGGAATAAGGCCAAAATAAAACCACTTGCAGGCTTTAGAAAGTTGAGTAAGAAGCAAGATAGAGTCAGCCACAAAAGAGACTGAGTTGAGAGGAATAATCAGTGGCTCTAGAATGAAGAGACAGACAGAGCTCAGAAAGCCTACAGACAATGAGTCAATAAGTGAGACTATGTGAAGAGACATGCAAATTCAAGAGAGGCAGCATAGTCAGGCACTATACAGCACCACAGTGAGCAAAAGAGAAGCACAAGAAGCAACAGAACCAATGATTTCAAATAAATATGAGCAATTTAAAAATCTTTTTGATCTTAGTATCAATAAAAGATTGCCAAACCACAAATTATTTGATCATGAGATACCTCTAATGAAAGAGAAGAAACTAACATGCAAACTGATTTATCCAATGTCAGAAAGAGAAGTAAAAGTTGCAAAAAAATATATTGACAACAAATTGAGATGAGATTACATTGAACTAGTGACATCATCAGCAGAATACCCAGTGTTATTTATGCCAAAGAAAGACAGTGACTTACAATTCTGTATTGACTACAGACAGCTGAATGAGATTATAATTAAAGACAAATACTCATTACTGTTGATTACAAAGATACAAGATGTAGTACAAGAAGTGAAATGATTTACAAAATTTGATGTTGCAGATATATACAACCAGATATGAATTAAACCAGAAAACAAATGAAAAATGGCATTTAGAACTAAGTTTGGACACTATCAATACAAGGTCATGCCTTTTGAATTGACAAATGCACCAGCAACATTCCAGAGATTTATTAATTCAGTACTAGATGAATATCAATTTGACTTTGTTATAGCTTATTTGAATGACATTTTAATATTCTCCAAAAGCCTTGAAAATCATGTCAGACACATCAGAATGATACTACAAAGACTGCAACTAGCAAAGCTACAACTCAAGCTAAAGAAATGCAAATTCCATGTTCAGGAGACAGACTTCCTAGAACATTGAATTACTTAAGAAAAGATATAGACAAATCAACTAAAGATTCAGGCAATCAGAGATTGGCCAGTACTGATAAATCTACAAGAATTACAAGCATTCATTGAAATGGTGAACTACTACAGACAATACATTAGACAATACATAAATATCATGAGACCACTATTCAATCTTTTGAAGAAGAAAAAAGAGTTTCAATGGACAGAAACAGAACAAAAAGCATTCAAAGAAATGAAGATGAAAATGACAATGACATCAGTGATTAAACAGCACAATTCAATGAAGAAAACAATTATTAAGACTGATACATCAAATTATGCAATTGGAGCAGTGATGTCACAGCCAGATGACAATGAAAGACTACACCTAGTGGCATATTACTTGAGAAAGATAATATCAGCAGAACTCAATTATGAGATCCACAACAAGAAATTGTTGGCTATAGTGACAGCATTTCAGCAATAAAAAGTATATCTTGAAGAAGTCAAGCACACAATTAAAGTAATCATAAATCACAAAAATCTTACTTACTTCACAACAATTAAAGTGTTAACACAAAGATAAGCAAGATGGGCAGAGATATTGATGAATTATGACTTCAAGATTGAACATTGCAGTGAAAAGCAAAATAAACAGATAAACACATTTAGCAGACAACTAAACTACAAGAAAAAAGTTCTTGAACTAGAACCAGTGCTATTAAAGTTTCAGAAGAATAAAATAATGACATACAACAAACAGACAGCAACATTAACAGTAACAATGACTATCAAGAGTCAAAATGAGAAACTGATACAGATTATCAGATAGAAAATTGCAAAAGATGAGAATCTCAAAATGATTAAGAAAAAAACTAACAAAATGACAGAAGACAACAAATTAATTTACTACAACAAATTGATATATATATCATTTACAGCAAAAGCAGAAGTGATCAAGAGATATTACAAGCCACTAATGAAAGGACATTTTGAAACTGAAAAGACAGAAGAATTAATATTAAAAAACTTCTATTTTCCAAACATGCAATGGACAATATACCAATACTTGAAGAAATGTGACACTTGTCAGAGGAACAAGGCAGCAAGATATCTATCATATGGAGAATTACAATCACTTGTGATACCCACTTGACCTTGGGAATGGATTACCATGAATTTTATTACACAACTACCAGAGTCAAAGAAAAACAAAGTTACATACAATACTATTCTCACAGTGGTGGATAGATTGATGAAATATACATACATCATACCAATGAGAACAGACACAACAGCTTTAGACACAGCATATCTGCTATTTCAATATGTGTTTAGTGAACATAGCACACCAAAAAGAATTACAATGGACAGAGATTCACAGTTCACATTGAAATTATAAAAAATGTTGATGGACATAACTAACATTGAGCATAGACTCAGCATAGCTTATCATTCACAAACAGATGAACAAATAAAAAGAATGAATCAGACAATTGAGCAGTATTTATGAAACTACACAAATTATAACCAGAGCAATTGAGTTAAACTGCTACTTATGGCACAATTTGCATACAACAATTCAATTAACACAACAATTAAAGAAACATCATTTTATACTAATTTTGAGTATAATTCTGAATTTGGCAGTGAACCAAAGGAAACATGGGAAATAAACCACAAAGCAGAAAAGAAAGTAATATAACTACAAACATTGCACAAACAACTATGGAGAGATATTAAATTTGTGAACCTCAAAATGGCAGTTTACTACAATAAAACTCATCAGAGAGAATCTAACCTAAAAAGATGAGAAAAAGTATACTTGCTACATAGAAATATCAAGACAAAACAATCAAGCAGCAAACTTGACAGCAAGAAAATTAAATCATTTATTATCAAAGAAAAAATTGAACTGGTGAACTACAAATTGAAACTATCAGACAGCATGAAGATACACTCAATTTTTTATATTTCATTATTGGAACCAGCATCACAGAACACTCAGACACAAAACAAAGAAATTAAAACCACAGAAGAAGAATACAAAGTTAAAAGAATTCTGAATGAGAGAAAAGTCAACAGGCAAACACAATATCTAGTGAAGTGGAAGAGGTATAATATCTTAAAGAACACTTGAGAACTTATTAAGAATTTGATGAATTGTCAACATCTGATGAAGGAATATTGAGACTGATAGAAGCTTAGAAACTAGAACTCAAATCACAGAAAAGTTAACTTATTAAGAAATTACCAAAAGTAGTTGATAGCTTTTAATGTTAACAATCACTCTCATTGGCCATGTGATGCAATTCAGCTGCATTCTTAGAAGAATTCAGCTCTTCAAGAATTTTGAGAACATGAGCATTATGATCAGACATTTTAGAACTACACTTTTTCAGAAATTTGCAATGCTTTCAAAGATGAAGAATTTTGAAGAACAAAAGAGCCTGCTGCTCTTCAGCCTCAGCCAATTTGGCCTTTAGTCTATCTTCAGCAGATTGAAAATCACACTATTCTTTATTGCTATGAAAATGCTTTTCACATTTTTGACTGTGTTTAGTACACACAGCACAGTTTTTGCAACAACCATTCATTTTGCAAGAGATACCATAAGAGAAACAATATTGACAAGAAAACTTAACAATGAAACTGTTTTTTTTGATTTTCTTAGAGCAATGACAGTTTTCACAATACTGATCACAAAGAAAGTCAGTTTTTAACACACACTTACATTGAGAAGGCATAATGAGAGAAGAAAGACATCACTTACAAAAAAGAGTCAGAGTCACAATAGTGATGAGAATGAGCACTTTACTTATGAGTCTTCAGAGAATGAAGACCTTAAAAAGAAAAAGTAATATTACAAACCAATCATGAAGAGGCACAACTGTGACACTCTGATAAAATGAGACTTTACAGCATAGCACTAGAGCAAGACAGACTTAAGAGATGATCACAAAATCACATGACAATTCAATATACTAACTCAGTGGAACACATAGACTGGTATACAGAATGATATACAGTATAGCAATAAGTATAGCAAGGCAGGTGGTATATAAAATGGTATACAGAGGACTAAATATATAAAAGAGCTCATTTTCACTCAGCAGATGTATTTAGTTCTTTGCATTCAATCTGATTTTATTATTTACTATTTACTACAGGTCAGTAAGAACAATACTGGAAAAATTACAATCTGACTAGACTCTACTTCTGACTTAGCTATTGTTATTCAGTTAAATCTACTAAGTTACCTGATGTATGAAGCCTTACTCAATGAACTGTGGTAAGCAGGCTGCATTGACTGCTTACAGACAAGATCTAAGCAGATTTAAATCATTGAGGAGAAACCAGGTAAAGTGTTCTATTAAGCCTTCTTTAACTAATAGTACAATAGGATAGCTAGAAAGAATTCTGAGGTAATAACAATGTTTGTGTCTTTGAAAATGAAGATCTTGAAGAGAAGAAATAATATTATAAATTAATCAGACATGGCAGATAAAAAAGTCGAAAAAACAATGTAAAACTGTGGCACAGAAGCATAATAAAGAAAATTAGCATGTGATCAAAAGAAGTAACACTAAGAAAGTGCTTAAACATTAAAGAAAAAAAAGCATTTGATTAAAAAAAAAGCATGATAATATTGCAAAAGCCACAAAAAGTTATATGAATGATATATTAAATCTAGTGATTGACAAAATGATATATGAGATATATAATATATTATAAAAATCATCACAGTGAATGATATACATGATATACAGAAAAAATTAAATATATAAAAATACTTATTTATGCTCTACAAATGTATTTAATTCTTTACACTCAACTTATATTGTTTATTTACACTATTTACTATAAGTCAGTAAAACAGTAACTGAAAAAATTATAATTCAATTAAACTCTACTTCTGACTTAGCTATTGTTATTTAGTTATTTAATGAAGACTCAGTGAGTCTCAGTTATACAAAGTTTTACTTAAAAAACTATAGTGAGTAAGCTACATTGACTGCTTACAAAAGATCTAAAAGAACTTAAATCATTGAGAAGAAATTAAATAAATATTTCACTTGAGCTTTCTCTAACAACAGTACAATAGAATAGCTAGAAAAAATGGTAACAGTCACATGAGAGAGTATAGCTTTAGCTAAAATATTATGTTACAATTGTCTTCTCTCTTTGTAAACTTTGCTTTTAAAGTTTGTAGCTTTTTTAGTAATTGTGTTTCTTCAAATAGTGTATTGTTCACATTGTTTGCATTGTATAGCATTATAGTTCTTATTTACATGTTGCATAATATAATAATTTTTCTTCAGTGATTGTATTTCTCTGTTAAGTAATATTGTAGTTCTCATTTATATATTGCATAGCATTGTAGTTCTCTTAATAACATATTGTTTACATTTATTGACTATTGTATAGCAATTTCTTTGTGTTTTTAAGCTTGACTACTTAAGCATGCTTGAGCTGTAATTTTTTCATCTTTTGAACAATTTCTTTTTTTAAGTTATTGTTTTTGCCTATGCTGTCAGTCATTTTTTTGAAGAAAAAACAAAGATAATAATTTCAGTAAGTTCAATCTCATAATATTGCTAGCTAATTGAATAATTTGCCTTATAACTGCATGTAACTATGTGTAATCTATGCATGTGCTTCACAGTGTGCTTTACACACTACACTTGTGGCACTTATTACACTGACTAGATTAATGTTGCTCATTACTAATTAAATTAAATAATTACATAAATTTTTTCTTAGTGTGTTTATCTGTTTGCTTTCTTTTAACTTTAAATGAAATTATAATGAGCAGAGAACTTATTAAGTCTTTATTAAATGTCATTAGCAATTTCATGAGAATAATAAAACAGAAAGTCTTTAAGAAGCTAAGAGATTTTTCTCTGATTTTTTTTAAAACTTTTGTCTGCAGTTCTTGCTGAAATGCAAATGATTATTTAGCTAAAAATCTAGCAAGTGCTTTTGCTTAGCTTTGATATCTTTGCTATTGTCATTGTAATTATTTCTACTATTGCCACTGTTGCTTCTGTTGCCACTCTGGTCTCAGCCATTGTTTTTGCTGCTGTTTTCACTTTAGTTTTTATTTTTATTATTTTTGTCTTTGTTCTGACCTTTGTGCTAATGAATTTACTTCTCTGCTGCCAGTGTGTAATAAGTTAAAATTCTTTTTCATTGAGAGAATCTCATTATATGTAGCTCATCTTTGAAAAATGTTATTACAAGTGTTAGCACTGTTCACAAATTTAATATAACTATTTCAATATAGATTTTTCTTTTTTGAGAGTTGCTTTTCTAGCTAATGTGTTATTGAATAGCTATTAATTCAAGCTACAAATGTAGTAAAGCACTTAATGAATACTATTGTATAGTTCAAGTGATGTCATGCTGCTGGCCACTACATTATTAAGTTGCTGAGCAAAGTTGCTAGCTGTCTAAAGAAAATTTGTAAATTTTTTCAAAAGCATAAATGTGAAAATTAAATATAAGAAAAGTTGCTGATATTTATAGTGATGACTTCTGAGTGTTTTTTGTGGTGTTTTAATCTTTAAGTGATGTTCACAAAAGATTTACTGCTAGTTTTTATAGTTTTCAGATTTTAAATTACTTTTCAAAAATGAATAATTTTTTATTCTGATTTTTTCAATTTTTTCAGTGTTTTTTCTAGTCTTTTATTTGCTGTAGTTGCTTCTTCTTGAAGAGCTGCACTAGTTTTTAAGTCTTTTGCATGTTTTCTTTTGATTCTCATGTATCTTTTAATGAAGAGAATTTTTTTATTGCATTAAATATTTTGTTTTTACTGTTTGTGTTCATATAGTAAAAATTCTTTTTACTTTTTATTTCTTTTTTACATTAATCAATATAAATTCTGCTGGCAAAGATTGGTTATCACACTTATAATACTTTTTCAGTAAAGAAACATGAAAAATGAAATAAATTTTTTGATATTGCAGTGTTAGTTATAGTTTGTAAACTTGTTTTTTCTAAACATTAGTGATAATAAAAAGTCTTAAGTAATGATC
Organism: Paecilomyces fulvus; assembly: GCA_029606305.1. Classification (NCBI taxonomy): domain Eukaryota; kingdom Fungi; phylum Ascomycota; class Eurotiomycetes; order Eurotiales; family Thermoascaceae; genus Paecilomyces; species Paecilomyces fulvus. Next base: position 512,509 of record JAPVCG010000038.1, read on the forward strand.
TTTTAGTTTTTAGCTCAGACAAAAAATTCAAATGTTTTTGATGTTTAACAACATTTTTTTCTTCACTTTAAAGATTATAATCTTATAACATTTGTTGTAATATTTTTTCTGAGCTTTAACTGCTTATCTTAAATGCAATTTTAATAATCTGTATGTTTTTTGTAATTACACTGTGTGGTTTGCTATAAAATTTAATTTACTTTCACAGAGTGATAATTTAATATTTATACTTATATTTTTATTGTATTTTATTAATGTTTTCATTAGATTTATGTCACTAGCACTGTGTATTAATCAGTTATATATGATTTAAGCCATTGATAGTCAATATGCTTAATTGTCTTGATTGTAATTGCAATATACTTATAAATAATGCTTTAGTGTTTAGTTTTGATGTTTTATTTACTTATCTATTTGAAAATAAAAGACAATAAATAGCTAATGTTTGACATCTAAATAATAACACAGTGTAAATCTGTTATGGACCAATTAAACAAGCAGTGAAAATACATGAAAAGAACAGATGAAATCTCACAAAATGACAACAGAGAGTGATTAATTACATAATAAGAAAAAAGTCCAAAATCACATGACAAGAAATAGTCCATGAAAAATTATGAAAAAATAGTCTGCAAGAGACTAGAGAATTATAGTTCAGTAGAGACTACAAAAGAGAAGTTCATATAAAACTAGAAGAGATCACAGAAGAAAAACTAAATTATAAGTTATATAAAAACACTCATTCACACTTTACAGATGTATTTAGTTTTTTACACTCAATATTATATTTGTTTTATCTACTATCTACTACAGATCAGTAAAAATAATACTGAAAAAATTACAATCTGACTAAGCTCTACTTTTAACTTAGCTATTATTATTTAGTTAAAATTTACTGAGTTATACAACATACAAAGTCTTACTTAAAGAACTGTAGTAAGCAAGCTACATTAACTGCCTACAAAAAATTTAAACAGACTTAAATCATTAAGAAGAAACCAAATAAGTGTTTTACTAAGTCTTTTCTAACAACAGTACAATAAAATAGCTAGAAAGAATTCTGAGATGATAACATATTAAGTGCTCTTGACTCTGTTACTGAAGGCTCAAGTATTTAAAACTTAAATATGTTAAGCAATAGTTAAGCAACATATGTTAAACAAGCAATAACAACTAATAATATAAACCAGACTTCTACAACTCAAGAACTTATAAAAATGATTGAATAGCTGCAAGAAACTATTATAATTATGCAAGCTGCAGAAGAAGAATCTCAACATGAAGTTAAGCCATTAAAATCTAAAAACTATTATAGTGAATGAAATAAGCTGCAAGCATTCATCACTCAGTTGAATTTGTACTTTCAGATAATAAATATTACCAACAACAACAATAAAATACTTTTGATAATATTTTACATAAAAGAACTAGTATTTAATTGAATCAATCTGATAGTGGTTAACAGAAATTTAAACTTAGAAGATAATTAAAATAAAATCACTAAACAAATTTACAAAAGCTATATAAGCTTTTAGATTAAATTGAATAAAACATTTAGCATTGCAGACAAGATTAAAATAATGAAGCAAAAGCTTAAACATTTGCACTAGACCTGATCAGCCACAGAATATGCAACACAGTTTAGACAAATTATGTTCTATCTAAGATGAGAATTATTAGCACAGATAGCAGTCTATAAGCAAAAACTCAAAAAAAAAGTGCAAGATAAGTTAGTATAAGTTAACAGACTAAGAGAAATTAATGATTTGATTAAGTTATCAATTAAAATTAATAACAAAATGTTTAAATAAAAGCAAGCATGAAAATATGCTAAGCAATGAAGAAACACTAAATATAAAGAAATAAACTAGTATAAATTAAACAAGAAATAATCAATTAGAGAAAAAAATCTTTATAAATCAAGGCCAATAGAGCTAGACACTACAGCACTACAACAAAATGACAAGATTAATCAGAACTAAAAATAAAAAAAATTCAGATACTACAATTGAAACTAAAAAAAAGATTATGCAAAAGACTATAAGAAACTAAAAAAACTGAGACAAGAGTTAAAAGCAACAAATGAAGAAATACTAGAAATTAACTACAATAAAGTTTCTAAAAGTCAAAGATAAACACAATACAAAGAAATGACTTAAAATGACAGTGACAAGAATATAGTTTTTTTAAAGACTAAATAAGCTAAACAAGCATTCAAATTGCTAAAAACAGTATAAAAAGTACAAAATAAAATCAACAAGCATCTACAAAAGACTTAGAAAACACTTAAAATAGTAAAGCAACTTATGAAGCAATAAACAACACTATTAAACAACAAAATTGAGAAAGCAGTTATAACAATTTCATAAAAAAACTTAACTGAACCAGAACTAGAAGAATAACACAAGGCTAATAAATCACTCAAAAAGTCAAAAAACAGTAAGTAATTGCTTGAGACTAATAAAAAACCAGACAATGAGACAACTAAAACTGAGATGTGAGTAATAAATTTCACTTTGCTAAACTTAGAAGAAGAGTGCAGCCATAAGCAAAAAGCTCAGCAAGCTAAAACTCAGAGAAATTTTTTACAGAGAAAAACATCAGCTTATTGTGATAAGCCAGAATATACATGTGTAAAGTATTAAAGACACTTACAACACAAAATCATGCATTGAATAGCATACTATAAAAACTATTGTTTAATGCACTATAGCACAAAGATCAACAATGTATATTTTCCACAGAAAAATTAAACTAAAAGATAATAATAAAAACAGCAATATCAGATAGTAGCAATAGCCAGAGGTCAACACATTAAAATACAAGCTAAAATTATAAGTCAGCCAGCTAAAGTGCTAGTTGATTCAAAAGCCACAGAAAACTTTATAGATCTAGAATTTATAAAGAAGTTACAACTGTTAGAAAAGTTAAAGCAGCAGCTAGTATTAATTTCAGAACTCAATAAAGAAGACTTAAGACAGTTTTTAACCATAGAAATAAAACTAATATCAGTCTCAGTTCAGAATCATTTGAAATTACTTAACTTTGATATAATCAAAGTTGAAGAGTACAATGTAGTGCTTAGAGTACTATGACTGAAATAACATAATTCAGAGATTAATTGAACATATAACAAAATACAATTTACAAGATGTATATGTAAAATAAAGCTAAAACAAAATTACTTCCAAGCTCTCAAAAGTTGAGTAGATGAGGTAAAGTTAGCCATAAAAAGAACTGAGTTAAAAGAAACAATTAGTGGCTCTAGATCAAAAAAACAAGAAGATTTTAAAAAACCTACAGAAAGCAAGTTAATAAGTAAAACTATGCAGAAAAACATGCAAATTCAAAAAAGGCAACATAGTTAAGCACTATATGACACTGCAATAAGTAAAAAAGAATCACAAAAAGCAATAAAACTAACAATTTCAAAGAAGTATAAGTGATTTTAAAATCTCTTTGATTTTAGCATTAATGAAGAATTGCTAAACTATAAACTATTTGATTATAAGATATCTTTAATGAAAAAAAAGAAATCAGCATGCAAACTAATTTACCCAATGTCAGAAAAAGAAGCAAAAATTGTAAAAAAATACATCAATAACAAATTAAGACAAGATTATATTAAATTAGTAACATCATCAGCAGAATACTCAATGTTATTTGTGCCAAAAAAAAAAACATCAAACTACAATTCTGTATTGATTATAAATAGTTAAACAAGATTACAATCAAGAATAAATACTTATTACTGTTAATCACCAAGATACAAGACATAATACAAAAAGCAAAATAGTTTACAAAATTTAATGTTGTAAATGCATACAACAGAATATAAATCAAACCCAGAGATGAATGAAAAACAGTGTTTAAAACTAAGTTTAAACACTACTAATATAAAGTTATGCCTTTTGAATTGACAAATGCATTAACAACATTTTAAAAATTTATCAATTCAGTACTAGACAAGTATCAATTTAACTTCATTATAGCTTATTTAAATGATATTTTAGTATTCTCCAAAAGCTTCAAAAATCATGTCAGACACATCAGAATGATACTACAAAAACTACAACTAGCAAAGCTACAACTCAAGCTAAAGAAATGCAAATTTTATGTTCAGAAAACAAATTTTCTAAAACATTAAATTACTCAGAAAGAGATATAAACAAATTAACAAAAGATTTAAACAATTAGAAATTAGCCAGTATCAGTGAATCTACAAGAATTACAAGCATTTATTGAAATAATGAACTATTACAGACAATATATTGAACAATACACAAATATCATAAAATCACTATTCAATCTCTTAAAAAAGAAGAAAAAGTTTCAATAAACAAAAACACAACAGAAAGCATTTAAAGAAATTAAGATAAGAATAATAACAGTATTAGTGATTAGACAGCATAATTCAGTGAAGAAAATAATTATTAAGACTGATGTATCAAACTATGCAATTAAAGCAATTATATCACAGTCAGATGACAATAAAAAACTACACTCAGTGACATATTACTTAAAAAAGATGATATCAGCAAAACTTAATTATAAAATTCACAACAAGAAATTATTAGCCATAGTGACAGTGTTTCAACAGTGAAGAGTATATTTTAAAAAAGTCAAACACACAATTAAAATGATTACAAATCACAAAAATTTTACTTACTTCACAACAACTAAAGTGTTAACACAAAGACAAGCAAGATGGGCAAAGATATTAGCAAATTACAACTTCATAATTGAGCATTGCAGTAGAGAATAAAATAAGCAAGCAAATGCATTTAACAAACAATTAAATCATAAGAAAAAAATTCTTGAACCAGAACTAGCACTATTAAGATTTCAAAAGAATGAAATAATAATATACAATAAGCAGACAGCAACATTAACAATAACAATAACTATTAAGAGCTAAAACAATGAACTAATACAAATTATCCAACAAAAAATTACAAAGAATGAAAACCTCAGATTGATCAAAAAAAAATCAACAAAATTACAAAAGAAAATAAACTGATTTATTATCACAAATTGATATATATATTATTTATAGTAAGAAACAAGATGATTAAAAAATATCATAAATCATTAATCAGAGAACATTTCAGATTAAAAAAGACAAAAAAGCTAATATCAAAAAACTTTTATTTCTCAAATATGCAACAAATAATATATTGATATCTTAAAAAATGTGACACTTATCAGAGAAATAAAATAGCAAAACATCTATTATACAGAGAACTACAATCACTTGCAGTACTCATTCACTCATAAGAGTGAATTATTATAAACTTTATCACATAACTACCAAAATCCAAGATGAATGAAATTACACACAACACTATTCTCACAGTGGTGAATAGACTGACAAAATATATATATGCAATACCAATAAGAATAAATGTAACTATTACAGACCAATTATAGAGAGGCACAAAGATAACACTTTGATAAGATAAAACTTTATAGCATAGCACTAGAGCAAAGCAGACACAAAATCACATAATAAGAAAGTATATTCTTAGCATAGAGTAGAATATACTAGAATAATAAAATATACTAAAATGGTAGAATATACTAGAATAGTAAAATATACCAGAATGGTAGAATATACTAGAATAGTAAAATATACCAGAATGGTAGAATATACCAAAATGATAAAATATACCAGAGAAAAAACTAAATATATAAAAAGAACTATTTTCACCTAGCAAATGTATTTAGTTTTTTACACTTAATATCATACTTATTTTATTTATTATTTACTACGGATCAGTAAGAATAGTACTGAAAAAATTATAATTTGACTAGGCCCTACTTCTAACTTAGCTATTGTTATTTAGTTAAAACTCACTAAGTTACACAATGTATGAAGCCTTACTCAAAGAATGATGGTAAGCAGGCCATATTAACTATTTATAGAAGATTTAAACAAACTTAAATCATTAAAAAAAAACCAGATGAGTGTTTTACTAAGCCTTCTTTAACAAACAGTACAATAAAATAGCTAGAAAGAATTCTGAGGTGGTAACAGTGACAGTAATTGACATAGCATACTTACTACTTTGATATGTGTTTAGCAAACACAGCACACTAAAGAGAATTACAACAGACAAAAATTTACAGTTTACATCAAAATTATAAAAGACATTAATGAATATAACTGGCATTGAGCATAGACTCAGCATAGTTTATCATTTACAAACAGATGAATAAACAAAAAAAATAAACCAAATGATTGAATAGTATTTATAAAACTATATAAACTACAATTAAAGCAATTAAGTTAAATTGCTACTTATAGCACAATTTACATATAATAACTCAATCAATGTGATAATTAAAAAGACATCATTTTATACCAATTTTGAGTATAATTTCAAATTTGGCAGTGAACTAAAAGAAATTAAAGAGACCAATCATAAAGCAGAAAAGAAAGTCACACAACTACAAATATTACATAAGCAATTATGAAAAGATATCAAATTTGTGAATCTCAGAATGGCAATTTACTACAATAAAACTCATCAGAAAAGACTCAATTTAAAAAGAGAGAAGAAAGTATATTTAATACACAAAAATATTAAAACAAAACAATTAAGCAGCAACCTTGACAGCAAGAAAATAAAACCATTCATTATTAAAGAGAAAATCAGACTAGTGAACTACAAATTGAAACTTTCAGACAGCATAAAAATACACTCAATTTTTCATATCTTATTATTGAAACTAGCACTACAAAATGCTCAGACACAAAAGAAAGAAATTAAAACCACAGAAGAAGAGTATAAAATTAAAAAAATTCTAAACAAGAGAAAAGTTAACAGACAAACACAATACTTAGTGAAATGAAAGAGATACAATATTTTAAAGAACACTTAAAAACTTATTAAAAATTTAATAAATTGTTAACATTTAAGAATATTAAAACTAACAGAAGTTCAGAAGTTAAAACTTGAGTCAGAAAAAGAATCATTTACAGCCACAGCCAAGAGAATAGAATTAAACTGAGACACAACTTTAGAATTGTGACAAAGAAAAAAAGCACTTTAATTGCAGAGTTCTCACTAACACTTATAAAGCATTCTATGCTTAGATAACTTTTCAGAGATACATTTTTGAACAACACTCATTTTAGCATGCAATTGATTGGCATGTTTTTGAAGCAAATGAATATTAAAATTTTTAGCAATTAAAGTGAAAGTAACTTAAGCTTCTTCTTTACAAAGCAAGTCTCACTGATGATTATTTATAATAAGACTAAAACAGTGAAAATTATAACACAAACAAAAAAAATAAAAGAAAAACCAAAAATCAGACACCACACACAGAACAAAAAAAAATAGTAATCACAAAAAAAAGAAACAATGAAACCATTACTATCTATTCAGTCAGCAAGAACTATATACTTTTTATAACAATTGCATAAAACATGAGAAAGCTTGTGAGAAAACATCATAATACATCTGAAATAAAGCACAGCAAAATCACTTACAGAAGAAAGTTAAAGTCTTAATGATAACAAAAGTAAGCACTCTATTTATATCTGTGTGTCTTCAAAAATAAAAATTTTAAGAAAAAAAAGTAATATTACAGACTAATTAGACAAGCAGCAGAAATACATAAAAAGAATAAATGAAATCTTACAAAATAACAACAGAAAGTAATCAATCACATGACAAGAAAAAAGTTCAAAATCACATAACAAGAAATAGTTTATGAAGAACTATAAAGAGATAGTCCACAAGAGACTAGAGAATTATAGTTTAGTAAAGACTACAAAAAAGAAGTTTATATAAGACTAAAAAAAATCACAGAAGAAGAATTAAATTATAAATTATATAAAAATGCTTATTCACACTTTACAAATGTATTTAGTTTTTTACACTTAATATCATATTTATTTTATCTATTATTTACTATAGATTAGTAAAAATAGTACTAAAAGAATTATAATCTGACTAAACTCTACTTTTAACTTAGCTATCATTATTTAGTTGAGACCCACTAAGTTATATAACATATGAAGTTTTACTTAAAGAATTGTAGTAAGCAAGCCATATTAACTGTCTACAGAAGATTTAAATAAACTTAAATCATCAAGAAAAAACTAGATAAGTGTTTCACTAAGCTTTCTCTAACAACAGTACAATAGAATAGCTAGAAAGAATTCTGAGGTGATAACAAAATCAAAATTTACTTGTGAATAAAGTTTCTTAATTATTTACAATGTTTTTTCAGTATTTTGAAATTTTAAAATACTTGATCATATAAAATATTAACTAACTAAAATGCATTTAAATTGATGTAAGTAAGTATGTATATAGCTTATTTAATGAAAATATCAATTATTATTAATATAATATTATAAATCTTTCTCTGCCATTTAGAAGATAAAAAACCAGTGATGAAATTTACATTAATAGTCTCAAAAAGTTATGTAGACTAAAATAATAATTCTAACTCTTTATAAGACTTGTGTCTATATATTTTGATTTGTTAACATTTATCACATGTTTAAATATATTTTTCAATGTCTTTTGCCATACCATGCCAAAAGTATTTGTGATGAATAGTTTTAAAAGTGCATTTGACTGCAAAGTAATCTTTCTGTGAATTGTTATAATTTGTGCAAATAATTTCTTTAATTATAGCTTTATTTTTGAGTATATACACACAATTTTTATATTTAAGTAAATTATTTTAGTTTATTTTTCAAAGCAAGCACTCAGTCTGAATATTTTATTTATTTTTCATTTTATGCTGTGAGATTTGCTGTGAGTTTTACAGCAAGCACACAATTTGATTTGCTGTTACAGACCAACCATGAAAAGACACAATTATGACACTTTGATAAAATAAAACTCTACAGAACAGCACTAAAACAAGGCAAACAAGTCATGTGATGTGATATACAAGAAGATATATTGACCAAGAAATGATATACTACATGATATATGATATATGGTATACAAGAAAGATATGCAGTATATTAAAGAGTATATGAAATAATATACAAAAAACTGAATATATAAGAGAGTCTATTTCCACCCAGCAGATGTATTTAGTTTTTCACATTCAATTTATTTTATATTATTTACTATCTACTATAAGTTAGTAAGAATAGTACTGAAAAAATTACAATCTGACTAAACTTTACTTCTGACTTAGCTATTATTATTTAATTAGACTAACTCACTGAGTTACACAATGAACAAAGCCTTATCTAAAGAACTATGGTAAGCAGACTACATTAACTGCTTAAAAACAAGATCTAAATAGATTTAAGTCATCAAGAAGAAATCAAGTTAAGTGTTTTATTAAGCTTTCTTTAACCAATAGTGCAATAGAATAGCTAGAAAGAATTCTAAAGTGGTAATACATTAAATGCTCTTAACTCTGTTACCAAAGACTCAAGTATTATAATCAAAAAATAGCAGTTATCATGTCAGCATTCAAAAATACAAAAAAACAACTGGCTGTGAGACTAGTGACTTCAGCACAGTCACCACCAGTGACAACATCTGAAGATGATGACAAACTGAATAATTTGAAATTGATGAAAAAAATTGAATAGTTGCATATAATAATACAGAAAAATGACATAAAAGATATTGAAGAGAGACTTAAACAGCTTTAAAGAATAATTTAACAATTCAATAAACCACAAAGTGCACAGCAGATCACTATAACTCAACTTAAACTACTAAAATCTGAATTATTTGATAAATAATCTTGCTGTTTACAGGCATTTCTTACTCAGCTTGAATTGTATTTCAAAATAACAAGAATCATTAAAGATTACAACAAAATTATACTAGTAATATTCTACATAAAAAAATTAGCATTCAATTGAATTAACTTCATCATAAAGAACAAAAAAGAAAACTAAAACAACAAAGAAAACTAAAATGAAATCATCAAGTAAGTATTCAGCAGATACATAAACTTTGCCATAGAGTTGAATAAAGCCTTTGAAGTGATTAACAAAACTAAAGTCATAAAACAGAAACTATGATAACTTCAACAGACTAAATCAGCCAAACAATACATCACACAGTATTAACAAATTATGTCTCACTTGCAATGAAAAAACAAAATGCAGATTGTGACTTATAAACAAAAACTAAAGAAAAAAGTTTAAAATGAATTAGCTAAAGAAGAATTACTCACCAATATTGATAAATTAATTGAATAATTCATACAAATTAATAACAAAATCTATAAGAGAAAGTTAGCTAAGCAACAAGCAAAACAATAGAAAAATAATGAACAGCCTACATGGCACTCATAGCACATTAATCAAGGACAATAGTATAGAAAACTTAAAGTGAACTTTTACAGACCACAACTAATGAAATTGAATACAACACAATAGAAAGACAAAGTTAAATTTAAACTAGAGAGCAAGCAAAAAAAAGAAATCATATGCTATAATTGCCAGAAAAAAAAGCATATAGTCAAAAATTACAAATTATCTAAGAGAGAGACACAACAGCTTAACACAATAAGTAACAGAATCAGTAACAATGATTTCTCAGAAATCAACTTTAGTGACAAACTGAAAAGCCAAAAATGAGCACAATATGAAGAATTACAGCATTCAGAATATAAAGAAAGAAACTGAGAACCAATTGAGATATTTAAAAAGACAACAAAACCACATAAAATTATAACACAACTTGAAGATGAAATGAATAAAGTATTTTAAAAAACATCTAAAGAACTTAGCTATAATAACAGCATTAAAAAGCAACAGATTGTAAGGCATATAAGAACTGAAATGAACTTCACAGTTGAGACCATTATTAATGCAGTGAAAATGGCAGTGATAAAATTAGACAAAGACACAAATAACATTTTAGAAAATGTTGAGATAATTGCAAATTAAATCATAGATCTCAAACAATACAAAAGAAAAAAAAACAATAACATTAAGTGAAGAAAACAGCAGAGCAAGATAACTCAGACAATGAAATTATCAGACAATATGCACAAGAACAAAGCATGCAACAGATTTACAAAGAACTAATGAAGAATAATAAAAATTTCATCACTGAAGAATAGCATAAAGCCAGTGAAACACTTAAAAAATTAGAAAGCAAGATAAAATTGCTTAAAATCAAAGAAAAACCAGACAATGAAACAACTAAGGCTGAGACACAAGTGATAGATTTCACTTTGCTAAATTTAAAAAAAAGCAATTATAAGCAAGAGACTTATTAGACTAAGACTCAAGAGAATTTCTTATAAAGAGAGACATTAGCTTATTATGATAAGCCAGAATATATGTGTATAGAATATTAAGAACACTTACAGCATTAAAGCATGTATTGAACAGCATATTACAAAAACTATTATTTAACACATTACAGCTTAAAGATCAACAATGCATATTTTCCACAAAAAAATTGAACTAGAAAATAATAACAAGAGTAATGACATTAAATGGCAGCAATAGCCAAAGACCAACATGTTAAAATACAGATTAAAATTATAAGCCAGTCAGCTAAAGTGCTAGTTGACTCAGAAGCCACAAAAAACTTTATAAATTCAGAATTCATAAGAAAGTTACAGATTTTAAAAAAAGCCAAATGACAGTTAGTATCAATTTCAGAACTTAATAAAGAAAATTTAAAACAGTTTTTGACCACAGAGACAGAATTAATATTAGTCTCAGTTCAGAATCATTTAAAGTTACTCAACTTTGATGTAACTAAAGTTGAAAAGTATAATGTGATACTTAAAGTATCATGATTAAAGCAATACAATTTAGAGATTAATTAAACACATAATAAGATATAGTTCACAAGATGTACATGTAAAGTAAAGCCAAAACAAGACTACTTACAGGCCTCAGAGAGTCAGATAAAAAGTAAAATAAAGTCAGCTACAAAAGAAACTGAATTAAGAAAAATAACTAGTGGCCCTAAAACAAAGAGACAGAAAAAGCCTGAAGAGCCTATAGACAGTAAGTTAACAAATGAGACTACACAAAGAGACATGCAAACTTAAGAGAGGTAGCATAGTTAGACACTATACAGCACCACAATGAGCAAAAAAGAAACACAAAAAGCAACAAAACCAACAATTTCAAAGAAGTATAAATGATTCAAGAATCTTTTTAATTTTAATATCAATAAAGAATTGCTAAATTATAAATCATTTAACCATGAAATATTTTTAATAAAAGAGAAGAAATCAACATGCAAACCAATTTACTTAATGTCAGAAAAAGAAACAAAAATTGCAAAAGAATACATTAATAACAAATTGAGATGAGATTATATTGAACTAGCAACATCATTAGCAGAATACTTAGTATTATTTATGCCAAAGAAAAACAGCAACTTATGATTTTGTATTGACTACAAGTAGCTGAATGAAATTACAATCAAAGACAAATACTTGTTATTATTAATCATTAAAATACAAAATATAGTACAAGAAGTGAAATGATTTATGAAATTCAATATTGTAAACACATACAACTGAATACAAATTAAACTTGAAGACAAATGAAAAACAGCATTTAAAATCAAGTTCAGACACTATCAGTATAAAATCATGCTATTTAGATTGACAAATGCATTAGTGACATTTCAGAGATTTATTGATTTAGTACTAGATGAGTATTAATTTAACTTTGTTATAGCTTATTTGAATGACATCTTAGTATTCTCTAAAAGCTTCAAAGATCATGTCAGACATGTCAGAACAGTACTATAAAAACTACAACTAGCAAAGCTATAACTCAAGCTAAAGAAATGTGAATTTCATGTTCAGAAAATGAATTTTCTAGAACATTAAATTACCCAAGAAGAGATATAAATAAATCAACTAAAGATTCAGGCAATTAAAAATTGGCCAGTACTGACAAATTTATAAGAACTACAAGCATTTATTGAGATGGTGAACTACTACAGATGATACATTAAATAATACACAAATATCATAAAATCATTATTTAATTTTTTGAAGAAAAAAAAAAGAGTTTTAATGAACAAAAACACAACAAAAAGCATTTGAAAAAATCAAAATAAAAATAACAATAGCATCAGTAATCAAACAGCACAATTTAATAAAGAAAATAATCATTAAGATTAACACATCAAACTATGTGATTGAAACAGTTATGTCACAGTCAGATGACAATGAAAAACTACACTCAGTGGTATATTACTTAAGAAAGATGATATTAACAGAACTTAACTATGAGATTCATAACAAGAAATTGTTGGTCATAGTAACAGCATTTCAACAGTGAAGAGTATATTTTAAAGAAGCTAAGCACACAATTAAAGTGATTATTAATCATAAGAATTTTATTTACTTCATAACAACTAAAGTGTTAACACAAAGGCAAGCAAAATGAGCAGAGATATTGGCAAATTATAACTTCACAATTGAACATTACAGTGAAAAATAAAATAAGTAAGCAAACACACTCAGCAGACAATTAAACTACAAGAAAGAAGTTCTTAAACCAGAACCAGCACTATTGAAATTTTAGAAAAATGAAATAATAACATACAACAAGCAGACAGCAACATTAGCAGCAATAATGACTATTGAGAATCAAGACAAGAAACTAATACAAGTTATCAAATGAGAAATTGCAAAAGATGAAAATTTCAAAATGATTAAAGAAAAAATCAATAAGATAACAGAAGATAATAAATTAATTTACTACAACAGACTAATATATATATCATTTACAGCAAGAGAAGAAGTGATTAAGAGATATTACAAGCCACTGATGAAAGAACACTTTGAAACTAAAAAGATAAAAAAATTAATATCAAGAAACTTTTATTTTTTAAACATGCAACAAACAATATACTGATACTTGAAAAAATGTGACATTTGTCAAAGAAATAAGACAGTGAGACATTTATCATACAAAGAATTACAATTACTTGCAGTACTTACTCAATTTTAAGAGTGGATTATTATAAACTTTATTACACAACTACTAGAGTCAAAGAAGAATAAAGTCACACACAACATTATTCTCACAATGGTGGATAAATTGATGAAATATACATATGCTATATTAACAAGAACAAATGTAATAGTTTTAAACATAGCATATCTGCTACTTCAATATGTGTTTAGTGAACATGACATATCAAAGAAAATTACAATAGATAAAGATTCACAGTTTATATTGAAATTATGAAAAACATTGATGAATATAACTAGCATTGAGCATAGACTTAGCATAGTCTATTATTTACAAACAGATGAACAAACAGAAAGAATGAATTAGATGATTAAGCAATATTTATAGAACTACACAAATTACAATCAAAACAATTAAGTTGAACTGCTATTCATGGCACAATTTGCATATAACAATTTAATCAATGCAACAATTAAAAAGACATTATTTTATACCAATTTTGAGTATAATTTTAAATTTGGCAGTGAACTAAAAGAAATATAAGAAATGAATCATGAAGCAGAAAAGAAAGTGACACAGCTATAAACATTGCACAAGCAACTACAGAAAGATATTAAATTTGTAAATCTCAGAATGACAGTTTACTACAACAAAACTTATCAGAGAGAATTTAATCTAAAAAGAGAGAAAAAAGTATACTTGCTATGCAGAAACATCAAAATAAAATAATTAAGCAGCAAACTTAACAGCAAGAAAATTAAATCATTTATTATCAAAGAGAAAATTAGACTAGTGAACTACAAATTAAAACTCTCAGACAGCATGAAAATACACTCAATTTTTCACATCTCATTACTGAAACTAGCACCACAAAATGCTTAAATGCAAAATAAAGTAATCAAAACCACAGAAGAAAAATACAAAGTTAAAAGAATTTTAGATAAGAGAAAAGTTAATAGATAAACACAATATCTAGTGAAGTGAAAGAAGTATAATACTTCAAAGAACACTTGAGAACTCATTAAGAATTTAATGAATTGTCAACATTTGATGAAGAAATATTAAAACTAACAGAAGTTCAGAAACTAAAACTCAAATTATGAAGAAGTTAACTTATTGATGAATTATTAAAAGTAGCTGATAGCTCTTGATATTGACAATTGCTTTTATCAGCAAGACAGTTGAGTTTAGCAATATTCTCAGTCAAAAGAGAATTCTTTTTGTTTAACTTATTCATGACTGTAGTGTCATAATTCAGCATCTTTAAACCACACTTTTTTAAAAACTTTTGTTGTTTATAAAGACAAAAATGACAAGCCAAAGCCACTAATAACTGAGATTAAAGACATTTGAGTTCAGTGTCTGTAGCACAAATGTCTAACTTAATTCAATTCTGAGTACAACACAATTCATTTTACTTATGATCACTATAAAACTGTTTTTTACATTTGTGACTATAATGAGTGCAAGCAGCACAATTTTTATTTTTCAAGTTTATAATACAAAGAGCACTATGACTAAAACATCAGTTATAAGCCACAGAAGCAGAATAATTAAACTATTAAATTAAATCAGTCTAGTGATAACACTTTTAATAATGATCATGATGAGAAAGCATAACAAAAAAAAAAGACATCATTTACAAGAAAGAGTTAAAGTCATAATGGCAACATAAGCAAGCACTCTATTTATATTATGTCTTTAAAGACAAAGACCTTAAAGAGAGAAAGTGATATTATGAACCAACTATAAAAAGGCATAACTGTGACACTCTGATAAGATGAGACTTTACAGCACAGCACTAAAACAAGACAAATAAGTTATATAATGTGATATATGAAAAGATATACTGACCAAGAAATGGTATACTACATAGTATATAGTATATGATATACAAGAAAGATATGCAATATATTAGAGAGTATATGAAATGGTATACAGAGAACTAAATATATAAAGAAGCTCATTTTCACTCAGCAGATATATTTAGTTCTTCACATTTAATTTATCTTATATTATCTACTATCTACTACAGGTCAGTAAAAACAGTACTGAAAGAATTATAATTTAATTAGATTTTACTTCTGACTTAGCTATTGTTATTTAGTTAGACTGACCTACTAAGTTACACAATGAACAAAGTCTTACTTAAAGAACTATGGTAAGCAGACTACATCAACTATCTAAGAACAAGATCTAAGTAAGTTTAGATTATTAAGAAGAAACTAAGTTAAGTGTTCTGTTGAGCTTTCTCTAACCAATAGTGTGATAGAATAGCTAGAAAAGATCTTAAAGTGATAACATTTGCATACTTTAATTTATTATTTATTTATTTTGCAAAAACATTTTTTTGCTAAACTTGCAGTAAAAACTGTAACATAATCTTTAATATATTCATATAAGCTGTTTTAAATGCTATTGCTGCTGCAGCTAACATCTAAAGCATTAGAAATTTTAAATCTTCTGTAACACTTTTGATGTGACTTTTATTTATAAATGCATTTTAATTTTTATGAGCATCAATAATGTCAACTAATAGTGTTTCTTTTTGTTTATACATTAAAAGTGCTTCTAGCACATATGAAAGTTCTTCAGAGAAGTTCTCTCAACTTAAATTTAAAAAGCTTTTTGCAAATTTTTTTTGCAGTGAAAATAATATATTTTTTGCTATTTTTTTTTTGTAATTTGAGCAATGACTTAATGCATTTGCAAAGTTGCTTTTCTCTGAGTGATGCTCTATAATAAAATTGAATGTGCTAAGCTTTTCTACTCATCTTGTCTGACATTTATTTAACTTTTTAGTTGTTATAAAGTAGTGAAGATTGACATAGTTAAACAATACAATAACTAAGTGCTTTGCATCTTTTAAATAGTGTTTTTATTTTTTAAAGGCTGACATAATAGCTAATAGCTTTGCATTATAAATTTTATAATTTTTTTTCTGTTAAAAGCATCTTTCAAAACCAGTAGACTACAGAATACTATTATTTATTTTTTAGCAGTTGAAAAATTATGGCTATGACTGTGAAATTTGAAACATTCAGCTTAATTTATATTTTTCATTCTGAATTGAAGTGTATTAGTATTAGTGCATTAATAAATAATGTCTTTAAATTTTTAAATGTCTTTTAAATTTTTTTGATAAATATAAATAATAAAAGTTTTTAACTTTTTTTAACATCTTTTGTGAGCACCACTAAAGATTCATTAATTTTAATGAAGTTTTGTATAAAGCACTTGTAAAAATTGACAAATTCAATGAATACTTAAATGTTATGCATGCTTTGTAGTAGTGGCCAGCTTACTATAATCTTTATTTAAGCTAGTTTCATTTTAATGCCTTTTAGACTAATAATGAATCTTAGAAAGCTCACTTTTGCCACTGTGAACTTACACTTATTTTACTTCACATATAAGTGATAAGTTTATAGTCTGTTTAGCACTATTTGAATATTTTTTCAATGCTGTTTTTCAGACTGAAAGTAAATAAAAATGTCATTTAAATATATCATCACACACACATTTAAAAAGTTGTCTAACACTTAGTTGATATAGAATTGAAAAGTGGCTGAGATATTGACTAGCTCAAATGGCATTATTTAATATTTAAAGTGCTTGTAGTGTGTGTAAAATATAGTCTTTTATTTATTCTTTGCTCAGATGCAAATGCAATAATATATGTTACACAAATTAAGCTTGATAAAGATTTTAGCACTTGCAAGTCTATTTATGATTTTACTGATTAGTAAAAGCAAATAGTAATTTTTAATAGTAATTGCATTTAGGCCTTAGTAATTCACACATAATTAAAGACTGTTATCTTTTTTTAGCACAAAAAGAATAAATGTTTTTGCTGAGCTCTTTAATAATTGAATTCATTCTTTCTCTAAATTTGTCTCAATATATTTATAAAAAATTTTTAGTTCTTTTGCAAATAGCTTATATATTAACTTGTACAATAACTTTTTATTTGATTCAAAATCAATTGTGTAATTAAAGTGTATATTCTTTGGCAATAGTTTAGCTTCTTTTTCTGAAAATATGTTCACATACTCTTTTATTTTTTTAAATAAATATAGCTTTGAGATTGAAGTATTTATGTCTTCAAAGGCACTTGCTAGCCTGCTCTCAAAAAACAATTCAAAAGTAAGTAAAAATGCTGCACATTTTTTGCAAAGTTCACATTCACACTTTGTAGCTAAAATAATTTGAACCTTATTTGTTAACTTAATCTCATAATAAGCTTATGTTTAGAAAAGCCAGTTAGAATTAAAGTTGATTTTGACTAATTAAAAATATTTAAGTATAACATTATATTTCTTAATATTAACTGTTTTATAGTTATAGTTTTGCTTTTAGATTAAATTATTTCAGTCTATTGCTTTGGTAATTATTTGTCATTTGCTATATAAAATAATTTTATATTCATCTATAGCTTTAACACTGCATAAGTGGCCATCAATGTCAAATAAATATTGCTTTACTTAGTTTTAGCTGATAAAATTTAATTCAGCATTAAAATCAATTAAAGCTTAAACTTTTTTATGCTAATTGAGATTTTTAAAAAAATGTTTATTAATAAAGCAAAATTGCTGCATTAATGAAAATTAATATCTAGTGCTATGGCAGTGCATAGCACTGAAATATTTAGTTTTTTAACTTCTCAATTTACTTTTTCTCTGCTTGAAGTTGTGTGTAACAATGTTTTATTATATGTTTTATTTTATGGCAATAGTTACATTGTCTTTTGACATGTTTTTTGTTTTTGAAAGCATTATTATTTAGTTGCAAGATTGACTGCAAAATTAACTGCAAAGTTTGCTGTAAGTTTATAAATTAGTAAAAATTTCATAAACTTTGCTTTAAATTTTTCTTGTAGTTATTTGATTTTCATTATTTCAAGCTTTTGTTGATTCACTTCAATTTAAAGATATATTTTTGACATAATGCTTTTCTTTAGTCAGATAAAGAATTTTTTACTATCTGCAAATGAGTAATAAAGTTGTTATAATTATTTAACTCATTTTCAAAGCACAATGATTCTTTGCAAATCTTTTTCAGAATTTTCATACATAAATGTTCTTTTCACTGTTGTTTAATATAAAGTTTTATTAACTACACTTCTCACTATGCAAAATACACTGCAAAGTTGTGCACTAACTATTGTTTACTTTGCCAAGCTTAATTGTATTTTAGCACTATTTGCTAGCAAAAATTGTTTAAATTATTAATTGGCTACAAATTGAATTTGTAGCAGTTTTTTCAGATAAGTTTTTAAATTATATTTTTAATGTGTTAGCTTCACTTTAGTAGTTGATTGTCAGATAAAAATTTCACTTTTTTAGTTATTTTTTAGCTTTCATTACTAGCAAATCATTTCTTATATTTGTGAAAGATGAGCTTTATATGAGCCATGAAAATAGTGAATTTCTTCATACTTTTGCTTTAATATTTTTGCTTACTGAACATTTTAAATAATGGCTTAGTAGCAAAGTTATTTTCTTCTTAAAATCTTTTTTATTTTTATAATAGAGCTTTATTTTCAAGTCATTTAATATTTCAAAGTCATTGTGAGAGTTTTTGAGGTTTAATGACTATTGTGAACTACTTTGTAAGTTGATTTGCAAATTTACTGCAAGTTTTATAGACTTATTTACAGTTACAAAGTTAAAATCATTTGAGATATTTAAATTGATTAATTAATAAAGTTGTTTTTAAGTCTTCTTCAGTAGTTTTCATTTATGTGTAAGTTTTAACTTCAATTTAAATTATTTTCATTGCTGATGAAGTTTTTTAAGCTTCATTTGTGTGTTTTTCAAATTGAAGTTCTTTTCTTCAAAATGTGTGCATTGCTATATGTGTTGCTGTGAGTTCACAGCTTGTCTTTCAAATTCAGTTTTGATTAATTTTTTATTACTATTATAGCTCTGAGATTTTTTTTTTGTTTTCTTCTTTTAATCTTCTGAATTGACAAAGCTTTTTGCAAATTATCTTCAGTAAAAAAAGAAGTAGAAATTTTCACTTCACTTGTCACATTCATTTGCATGTCATATGTGACTTACTGCAAGAACTCTGCACAAATATTAAATGTCACATACAAAAATGCAGAACATCAAGAAGTTATATTATAATTTCAATAAACTACTTTTTGCAAGAAGAAGTTAAAACTGTAAAAGATATTAAAATATACAAAGTATATTACTAGCAATATAAAGTAATGTAAGAAAACTAGTACTGATATAGCTTTATAGTAAAAATATATGTAAAATTGATTTTTAACTGTTAGAATTCTGACAGTCTGTAAAAATTATATATAATCACTGTAAGTTCACAAGCAAGCTTGCATGTGTGCACACAGAGTTATAGCTCTATTTAAGCAGATGTTATGTAAGAAAGCATAGCTCTAGCTGAGATGCTATGTTACATTCATAAAGTTTAAAACTTATTTTTGTGTTAAAGAAAATTTTCAATCTGTCAATTGAGAGAACATTGCTACAGCCACTTTTACTATAAAATTATTCAGAATGATAATGTTGCTGATTGCAGCATTTAACATAAAAATTATTCAATTAAATATTGTCAATACATTTATATAGTTAAATTTTAATGAAACTATTCATGTTAAACTTTTGTCAAATATGCAAAAACACAAAAAATTATAATTACTATAAAAATCATTATATAGACTACAGAGATTATTTCATTTATGATAAAAGCAACTATTAACTACTTTAACTCATTTAAAGTTCAACTTTATATTAGATGAACTATGTCTCTTCACTAA
Source organism: Paecilomyces fulvus (assembly GCA_029606305.1). Taxonomy (NCBI): domain Eukaryota; kingdom Fungi; phylum Ascomycota; class Eurotiomycetes; order Eurotiales; family Thermoascaceae; genus Paecilomyces; species Paecilomyces fulvus. The sequence goes on from JAPVCG010000038.1 coordinate 533,202, forward strand.
AAATAATCTACTAGTGATGTTTTTTGTGAATGATATTTTAGTGTTGTATTTTAATAATTTGTGATCAAAGCTGAAGGCTGAAAGCTTTATTAAGAAATTAAAAAATAAGTATAAACTACAGAACTTAAATTCAGTGAGATAATTTCTTAACATTAAAATTGTTTAGAATAAAGAAAATAAAAAGCTTTGACTATGTAATATGTCAAAACTTTTATATTAAACACATGGTGATAAAATATAATATTTTCTTTAAAAAATTTTTAAAATCATCTTTTTTTTATGAAAAGTTGATTTTTTTTATAAAATAAACTATCAGACAGAAAATTCATCATTTTCAGCAGCTAATAAAGTTAATTTTATACTCTACTACTATTATAAGACTTAATGCTATATATGCTGCAAGCAATCTATTTTAGTTTCTGTTAAACCTCAGTTCACAACATCTCAAAGCTGTTATTCATATCATTAAATATTTACTGAGAATCAAATGATATGCAATTAAATTTAATAATATTCTGATTGAGAAAATGTTTCTCAGTGTAAATAATGCTTCTTTAGCTGATAACTTTGATTAGTGCAGCTTAGAGAAATATTTAATGAAGCTATTCAGAAAACTAGTTGATTAAAAAGTGACACATTAAAGAATAGTCATCATTTCTTTTATTGAAGTAAAGCTACTGATGATATCTAAAGCTAAAAAACAACTGTTTTAATAAAAACAAGTGTTCAAATTGCTGCATTTTGACCTCAAAATGAAGCTTTTGATTCAATGCAATAATCATTAAACAATTCAACTAATAAATAGTGAAGATCTTCATATGACTACTAAACTTTAGCATATCAATATTCATTAGCATTGGCTCTGTAAATGAGCTCAAATCAAAGAGATGAATATTAGCTAAATGCTGACTGCTTTAATGCCTGCTAACAGTCTAATCAAGTCATTATATAATAAAAAAACAGCAAAAATTTATTGAGATGCTAGGCCTGAAGAATCTGAATACTCTTTGCATTGAATTGAATTAGAAGAGTTGAGATAGAAAACAAAATGTTGAGATATTCAGCTGAATGCTATTCAGCTAAGAAAATATATTGAAAAATGGTATTTTTGATATTTGAATTACTGTTTCTTACTCACTTAGATGCACTAGTTTTTAGTCTGTTTTGTTGGACCCAAATGCATATAAATTTGGGTTCTGTCATGATTCCCATAGAAAATAGGCACAACTACAACACTGTGACAATTTCACCCAGATTGACCCTGACATGCTCAGATTTTCCCTGTAATCTTGTTACCATATTACATAAAATCTGACACATAGATTCAATGATCATCTTAAGCAAATTTCTCAAATCCTGAAATGATGTCTAAATCCTGGCCAATCAATGTATATGACAGACGCTACCAGTACTTGCCTATTGTGTCTCGACACATCCTGAATGAAACTAGCTATTTATTAGGAATCAGAAATTCGATTCGAATCATAGTACTTACTTGCTTTCCGACTGCGCAGTTTTAACTCGAACGCTGTCAGATGACGTAACTACTTCTCTCTCTGATCTGACCCAAGGTGCGTCTACGTCGATCATCAACGTGGTCACTAAGAATGCACAATGCTTGCAAGTTGAAATCATATCCAATCTCATAGGGTCGGACAATAAATCAGTACCCAATAATCAGGCCGCACCAGAAGTATATTCGTGGCTGCTATGTGTTTTTTTTTTTTTTCTACAGGGGCCGTTTCCAGCAACAGCTCTTATGATTGCGAAGAGACATCAACAAAAAGGTTTCCCAGTTCCCACTCCCTATCCCTATAATACATGAACAAAAGCAGTATGAATGGCGATCCAGCTCACATGAGTACCGGTCCCATACAGCTCTACTGTGATGCCAGACCCAGCTCTGCATCTAGACAGCCTGATCACTGCAGATTCCTGCCAGCAAGTCCGGTTCTTGCACGCAATGATAGCCCGTTCAGAGTATCATACCCATCGTGGCGAAGAGGAATATCTAGTTAAAAGGGCTGATCTTCCGGGGGTGAACCGCTTGATGAAGTCCGCACCAGTGCTGTTGCGCTTCTCGACATCGACCAGACGCTTGATGTTTCCAACACAGCTTTCCTGGTCGTTTGCAGTATTGCTGGAATTGGCTCTCACTGGGACCTGTGAGAAGCGAGGCGAACCAGCAGCCGCTGTGCATTGGTCTGTTGAACGCCCCAGTTAGCAATCCGCACATTTTCTTATATCCCGCATCAACTCTACATAGATGCATCACTGCGCCTTGCTATATGACATTCAAAGGAGTCTGTCTATCAACTTACCCTTCTGCTGCTGGCATTGATTCACCGAGAAAGCGGCCCCCGAGTTGGCCTTGTTGGCGCATGTGTTAAACTGCACGTCACACGAGCGCTGCAAGGCGGCGGCCTTGTTGACGAAGGTGTCTCCGTTGACTTCGAATGGTCTGGTGCTATCTCCGTTGTTGGTTACGGCGGGTGCTGCGCCTCCGAGATCACCTGTGAATGTCTGGAGGTTGTCTGCCCGACGGTAGAAGGTGATGGTGCGGGCTGACGCGACAGCGAGGAGTAGTGGGATAATGGCTACCACTTTCATGATGTCTGAATAGTAGATGGTATGGTTTTTGATTCTGTTGACACGCAACGGGGAGTAAGATCAAAGAGAAGTAATAAGAAGGAAAAGACTTGATAATTAACCAAAGAGTGACCAGCCTCTTGGGGGGGGGAAAAAATAAAGAAACTATAACAGAGACAGACCTGAAAGTAGAAGTACAATGTCAATGTCAGATTAGGATATGGAATCAAATCACAGCAACACTGTCAACTACCAAGGGAGCTGGACTAGTTAAGAGCATCCATCAAATTAAGGGGTCGAACGAGACCAAACATTTACCTATGTCCTCTAGAGTCTATGCTACTCCATGATCGTCTACACTTGATGTTCAATCATCTCCCATGCAGTGATAACTCAGCTGTCCCATCCTTCTATCTTGGGAAGCAAATGGCTCTTCTTGAAACATGCGCTGCCGTCTTGGGGAACTTCACCGTCGGCCTTCCCTCTTACGGCGCCAGCCTGTCTGTTTGAGGTCTCAGATGCGAGACGCCGTGTGCACGATGACTGTTATGGTGCTGAGTCTACAGAAAGCGGCAAGGTCTGCAACAACAAATGTCTTGCAAAGCGTCAGATTGGTGATGTTGGGCATGTGCTTGGGGCATTTGGCGGGCGCACTGACGATCGCGCGGCCTTCTTCCTTCTTGATATTCCCACCAGTTACTTCGATGGGCAGTGAAGTGGAGATGCTAAAAGATGCACAGATGAAATTGATCATCTTACTATGGAGTATACTATTCCTGTCGTTCCCCGCTGGCGTTCCCATTCGTCTGGATTCAGTCCCTGGGTGGCTTTCCCGACACGGATTCTCTCCAGAAGGGAAGAGGAACGTCCGCCAAAACAAGGATCCTGACTCAGCCTATTTGGTGCAAAGCGATACCTCTGGTCAGCCTTGACTGTGCTTCTTGTCTCTTTCTCTCTATCTGCACCCCCACTGCCTGCTGTGCATCCCCTGCTCAGTGGGGAACCACATTCTCCACTGTGAAAGATAATGTTTTCCTGCTTGCATGACCGGCTCTTTGCCAGGTTTCCTTGGATTTCTTGCAGGATCTAGCACTCCCGATGAAGAACTACCATTCTGGGTCCTGAACCTGTTCCCCATCGGGGAGTCTTCTAGTGGGTTCTAACAGGGGTCTATACTTGGCAAGATAGTCACCCTTCATGGTTTTCCCAGTCTTTCTTACTATTCTCAACCAGCGTATCTCATTCTACAAGTAGTTCCAGCCTCCAACTTTGCCCAGGAGGTCCAGGTGCCAGTGCTCACTATACAGTCTAATAGATTCTACAGCGGTCGAAGAATCTAGATCATGAAAGACCGCTTTAATAGCTGATATACATATACAAGTAAGCTTTGAGGCGCAGATATAGCTTAGGAGCTCTAATAGGTTTCTCGATAGTTTCCCTAGACCTAGCTCGACTAGGGAGTTAAATAACCCGAGCTAGATGGCTCCTAGAGACTCAAGAATCATCTTCAAGGTGCCAGATCAGCCGAGGATACACAGTGTAGAGTATCTGTTCAGCTACTTTGGATATCTTCTGCTCTCCCAGTGTCCAAGATGGGACAGTATTCAGTATTACAATTATTCAAAGATATTTGCGAGATATCAGGGAGAGGTGTCGTTTTGCTGTCCCAGTGATCAGGTTTGCTCATTAGGATACTGTGAAAACATAAAAGGAGTGGAACATGTCTTGACATTTGCATTCTGCGGGACCAAACCCATGACCGGTCTAAGGATATAGATATTAGATACAGCTGTCACGATGCTACAACTTCTATCGGGCAGACTATAAAACTCGAAACCACAAGTTCCTCGAGGGACTGCTATTTCTCGTGCTACATCCCAATCACTTCTCCTCGCATAGCCTCGTTGGGGCTCCTCCAGCTCCAGTTGGATGCCGAAAGACCTCCCAGACCCTCAATTGCCTGCTTACACTTCTCCAGTTCTCGATCAGCATGACCGCCACTCGTTCACTTTGAATTTCTCGTTCGATGTTGACAAATGCATCATGGCCGGCAGACTCGCTGGCGCTGGTAAGAAGAGGGCCAAACACCCGAGCTAGATGCTCCAGATCCAACAGCCCGGCAAGGTTGGCCCCGGTAGATGCCGTCTTCAATGTCTGTCTCTCGATCTCGATCAGACGTTCGGTTTCATGAAGCAGCACTGCGCACAAACCGAACACAGCACAGATAAGTGCAAGCTGCATCTCACTTGTCAGTGCCAGGATTGCCAGCGCGATGACTTTGATTCTCATGGATGCAGCCGAGGAGATTCCTGCAAGACGGCTCTCTGAACTATCTACTTCAGCATCGAAGAAACGTCGCTCGTAGATGTCCACCAATGTCCGGTACAGCTCCGCAGAGCCTAGGATGCCTCCAGGCAAACCAGCCAGTAACTGCTTGAAAACACACCCAACACTGTGGACGTGGAATCCGCCATTGAAAAGGTAGTCTCTGTCAGAGCCTGCTGAATCGGATGGAAGATTGCATTCTCTCATCGTCATGTCGATCTTATATTTCTCCTTCTCTGCGGATAACACTTGATTTGCATAATGATCATACATACGCGCAGCAGCTTTCAGGTCCCCATGATCGAAAAACACGTTTCGTGCCTTTGGAGCTGTATGAACCATGTTAGTCTGGTACTAAGGAGAAGACGATTGGGAAATAAAGGGAATAGGTTACCGTAACACTTTAGATAGGAAGCTGTCGCTACAATACAGACAGGCAGTCTGAGAGTGCATGGTGCGAAGTCCGCAGGCAGAGTGAGGAAACTATGTCCTCCAAGACGAGCGATAGTTTCTAGACTCTTACCCTTGAGCGCATCCATCTGACAGTATCGATTGGTGAGGTTGGCCAGAGTCTTAATCCGTCGTAGAGTCCTTCCGCCTGGGCTTCGCGGGGCAGGCTTGAGGGTTAGATTCGAACGCATGCTACGGATCTTGCGTAGAAACGTATCCTTGCGCCTAGCTCCTTTACCTTCAGTAAGGATAGTCTCAGCTTATATTGCATTAGCTATCATCCCAATAACCTCCGAAAATCCTTATCGACTCACCACTCATAGGGCGATTATGACGGCTCAGGGATAAAGGTTGTAGGTTCAATCTCACAGCCATCCTGTTGAACTCGATTGCAGCTCGTCGCTGACCGAATTGCCTTAATTGGAGGTGGTTATCAGTGAAGGATCGTTGAGGCAGATCTTCCCGCGATGCGCTTGGTTTCTTTGATGAACGACGATAGATGATCGGTTGCTTGGGTGTCACAGAGAGAGGCTCTGTATAGTGGACCTGCTGGCCATCAGAGTCACTGTACGTAGAACTCGAGAACCTCGCAGAATGGTTGGAAGTTGTTCGTTGATCTGTGAAAGGGTTCAATTCCGCTTGGGAATCTGAGGCTTCTCTGACGTCCTCAAACGGATTCTGGTACATGTAGTTTCTATCAACCGTGGCTATCGGGCTCGATGCATGCTTTGAAGGGCGACGACAGACAGTGACCGTGGTCTTATCGGACTCCAAAGAAAGAACTGTCTGGTCGCTGACCTTTCGAGGTTCCGAGAGCTCATCTAGCTGGATATTCTTTCCCAGCTCTTGCGGCTCTTTGTTCTCCTTCATTTGAGGATCGTCCCAATTGGTATGACTTTGTGAAGATTTCGATCTTCTATCGCCGTCTTCATCTTCCCTAGTGTCCTCAAGAGGCACGGGGACATCCGGAATTTCAGCAACTGGCTGCTGCTCGTGTGACTTGTGGCGACTAAGCAACTTCTTCAGGCCTTCCAGCCTCCTGGACCTTTTCGAATTCTTGGAGTCACTGGAACGAACAGGAGAGGTTGGGTCGAGTTCCTCGTAACCCGAGTCAGCTGCCTTTGACTTCTTAGATGCAGCAGTTGTACGCTTGCTCAATTGGGCATCTTCAGGGACAACATATTCGTCCTTTTGTTGAGGAGGTTCATTGAGGTCGTTTGCATTTTCACTATCAGCAATTTTCTGGAGATGATGCTGGCTTGCCCTCGTCAACAATCTGTTCGCAAGTTCTAGGTCCAACGCCTGTGGTAAAGCAGGCGTATCTTCTGTCGTAGAGGTATGTGGGTTGAGCGGGACGACATCTGAATGCGTGTGGGAGATCCTGGACCATGACCGCTTAACCGACGCGTTCTTGTCGCTGCCATAGAGCGATGAGATAAATGGAAGATTGTCCAGGAGGCCCATAATTGTGATATGCTCGAGCCTTGTCCATCAAGATATCTGTACATAGGAAGGTCGGTCGAGAGATCCAGATCTGATCGCATGATTCTGGTGCTTCTCAACGCACCCGATTTGGCAACTGCGTCCACCGTACAGAAGAGGAAGCCACGTCGGAAATTTTTCAAACATGGTCAGCGTCGACATCATCCCAAGAAACATCCCATGAACAGACTATATACTCCTTGGTCAGATTGTCTCATTATCAAGAGCGTTGGGAGTTCAGGTGTCAACGATCGCTTGGTATATAGAACTTTCTGTAAGATGTACGTGATTTCGCCAATCACGACAAGGCCAGATCTAACAACATGAATGGAAGATGAGACGTCCAGTGTCTCTGTCAGTGATTCGATATATAGGAAAGTTCCGCATGCAGCTCTGGGAGACTAGATATCATGGGAACTTAGCGGAGGGGCTGGAGATGAAGAAAAAATTGGAGCGGACCAAAAGATAATCCATTGACCATCTAGTACCATAAAAGGGACCAGCAATGTCGACAACCTACATCAATAATCTCGATGCAAATAGATGCTAGCCGGACATTGCTTTTTTTGAAAATCAACCACTGCCTTTTCCGGTGCACTACCAGATAAAGCATGGTCAACTCAACTATGCAGTCATGATCCATGGCCAACATTTCATGCATTAGGTTTCTAACTCCAGCCTGACAAACGCCCATTCCATGCGTATAGCTTTACATCGTCATGATCACAATTCATCATTTTCGCCTTCTAGAAGAATGTAGTGCAATATGTCACTCAACGTGAGAACTCCCATTAATCGGAAGTGATCGTCAACCACGATGAGACGGTGAACACGCGATTTGCGGATTGTGTCGAAGATGGTGTCGAGACCATCCTCGATCGAACAGGTGTAGATGCCCGGGAAATCCTAAGGTTCGAGGTCAGCGGATAGTGAGGATTGATAGTGACATAAACTTACCGGAGAGCGTTTTTTCAACGCTTCACCCACACTTAGATTCAAGTCATCATATACGCCACCTTTGATTAAAGTGATAACATCAACTGCTTCGAAAACATTGTATACAACACCTGAATGTGGTCAGCAGGACCCTGTACAGAAGTATTTGGGCTTCTTACCCTCAGAATTGACAATTGGAACGCTGGATATACTGCGCTCAACCAGGCTATGGATGACATCAATGACCGGAGTGTCCATCGACGCGGTCACAATGTTGTGATATGTGCCCAGGCGGAGCTCCTTCAAGGGTTTCCGCAGTTTTTGCGTGTCACCGACATTGACCGCTACGAACTTGAGAATTCGATATTGTGTCACGACACTAACAACTAGTGACCTTTCCGTCTGGCTGTCGTGGGATACCAGAGGAATTCTTCGTGCTCTCGAGTCAAGCATGCGTCTGCAGGCTTCATAGAGAGGTCGCTCGGGGTCAATTGATATCGTCTCTGGAGGTGCAACGCCAAGCGCCTTTTCCACTTCTTCAGAGAGATATGAGACTTGTCCATCTTAGAAAGCTTGGAGGATAATGACCTACCTCTCAGACTATCCAGTCTGAATTGATCGATCTGATCTAGGGCCGCGGGATTCTGAAAATAGTACTGGATGACATTAATGTAATCCGACGTTGTCAAGAGACCTGCAAAGGTGGACCTTTTGGAGTCCCACAACGGGGCGGACACGATGCCTGCAGCGCGCACAATATTCTGTCAGTATATCTTGTGCAATAGACCATATCCGGGTGGGGTGGAGTTCTCCGAATACACATGCCATTCTGAATAAGGATATTTAGACTCTCCTTGACAGAGAGAGAGGTATCGAAGACAATCAGTCGGAAACTGAGCGGAAGCACATCGTAACTATTGCGGACCTTGAGGAAGTCTCGGATTGCGCGCTGGAGAAGGATAATTAATACTCGTTAGCACCATCCTCCGGTTGGGTTGAAAGGCATTGCTCTGCTGGATGCCTGGCGTGGGGGCTCATTTATCCTGATAGTCCGTCCCCACTGGATCGGGACATCCGGGGTTGGTGAGCTTCCTCAGCTTGCGCCAGGGGTTTACAGACGGCGCGGATGTAGCTTCACCCAGAGGAAAAGCAGCAATCAGGCCAGGGAGTATGAGGAACTTACCAGACCCAGTCGCTCTTCACGGTCAATTGCTCTATCGGGTTGCGCCGGCATTACTGGATGGGAATGGGCCTGCGGCCGCAAGTAAGAAGACGGCTGCACGAAACCCTCGTGACCAGCTTTGTCCCGAGTGCGACTCAGATCACCGTTACTGTTGCCAACACTCTCCTCGCTGGCACTGCTGGATGCGAGTGACAGGCTCGATGTCGTGCTCCGCTGTGTCTCCGCGGGTACATCTCCTCGATCAAGAGCATCGTCCGCCATTTTATGTCGAGAGGACACTTTCACCCAGGCGGCATGAAGAGGGGATCCAGGATGCTCACAACGTGCCTGGAGCACCAGTAACTTCGCGTGCGTCCAAATTAGGCACTGATAAACAGGAACATAAATGTTAAAAAAACCCCTCTGCACGTCCTCAACGACCGATCAGGTCATGTTTGACAGTCACAACGGGAGCGGACTGGACAGTCGAAGCAACACCGCGAACGTCGACAGCTTCCATCATGGGCCCTTACTTAGTTCACCCCGCCCCCGCACGTGATGTCTCTCGCCCCGTGGAGAAGTTTTGCTTCAAGAAGGGGCTCCGCGATGATAGTCAAACCACTCTTGAATTTGCTCATGTTATAAGAAGGAAATCTCAATTCAACATTGATGTATATCCCCATTACAAATCATACGAGAATCAATTGTCTGAGGATATATTTCTATATCTCGATAATAAATCACTGGTCGATGGGGCTCCAGCGGATGGATGCTAGTGAAAGATATCTCTCAAACCGAGTACTGTACATGTGATGAAAGGTCGTTCTCACCTGGAAAACACACTACCAGTGACGCCCTCAAGGAAAATTAGCTGGGCCCGCGTGAGTGGTTGGACAACTTGCTGACTACTATGTCGTGATATCTCATAAGACATTCAGCACATGGTTGGATCTATAGAGTTCTGATATCTCTTCACGATCAGCTGATATTAATGTGCAATGCTAACAGTACCAGAATGACTCTCCTGCGACATTGAGAGACATCTTTAAGCCAGATCAGGCTAGTGTGTTGTCCGTGCCATCTAGTTGCTCGATTGAGCGAACTCTTTAACTAACCTTCTATCCGAATCCTGATATTGATATTGATGCGGAGAATGGCTGAGACTAGACGACCAGAAATGCACTTCACTTCTAACACAAGGAAAACTATGCTGTTATGTACACGATGGATGAAGAAACATGGGGCGTTTATTTGGTGTGGATAAACTTGAGCTTCTTCGGCTGGTGGAGGTAGTTGTTCGCGTAAGACTTGGGCTTGAACTTCCGCTCCTGAGGCTCCTGCACGAAGTATTCGTATCCCTGCTTCTGGGCGAACCGGATGGCATCCTCCTTGCTCTTGAAGTTCAAGTGGGTGCCCTGCATGTAATCGGCGGACGACTGCCATCCGATCAGAGGGTTCTCCCACCGGTGACCCTTTCCGAGGACGTCCCAGTCCATGCGCCAGTGGTGGCTGTGCCACGTACCAGACTGAGTAGCGGGCTTCGTAGGGCGGTAGATTCTGTGCAGCATAAGTGGTCAGCCAGAGGACGGGTTTCAGGTTCGGAGCAATTGTCGTCCATACCTCACAGTTCGGGCCTGGAGATCCGTAGGGGCGCCAGACAGGACAGCAGCTGCGACGGACTCGCCAGGTTCGCTACCATCCATGACGCGCTTGGGGACTGGGGAGAATTTGCTGCGAGAGTGATGGTCAGCTACATTCCTCCAGGCGTCAAGGAGGATGGCCGTACGATGTAGAGAAGTCAATGGTAGCATTGTAGTCTGGCTGGTGACGAACCATAGCCTCAGTTGCAGACTCCTGTCGGATCAATGAGCTCTCCTTCTGGGGCGTCGTCGGCGCATCGGCAGGGCTGGTCTTGGAAGGAGTCTGAATGAAGCGAGGATTCACAGGCGCAGTGAGCCTGCTTACTCGGAAGCATGCAGAGCTTCTAACCCGTAGGAAAGACATTGTGTGTGTGTGGTGAAGACGGTGATATCGTCGAGGGTCGAAGACGTATATCTGCAAGATCAGGAAGCACAAGGCTGAGGTGAGGTAGGGCGGAATAGAGGCAAAGCCAAATGCGGTTTAGCGCAGTGTGAGGCTCTCAGACTAGGAATCGCTCATCCGGAGAGCCGACTGTGCAGGCACTTCAACCTCTCTCCAACATCAACAACTTCGGTCGTTCCCGGTCAATTGTCTTTCCCCAGGTATGCGATTTGAAAGTTACACTTCCGTTAACCGTTGACACTCCTTTTGATCGTGAAATTGACCCCATGACAGATCGACAAGATGAGCTACGTTGTCCGCCGCGGTCTTTCGACCTTGATCCCTCCCAAGGTAAATGACCATTAGAATTGGACTCCATCCTAGTGTCTTTCACGCTGCTAACTGTTGATCAGATCGCTTCGCCTAACGTGAGACCCCATTCCCTGTTTTTCCCTATCGTCCTACTCCCCGTTCCGGCGCATAGTCGATTAGCATCTAAGCCGCGGCTATCCCGATAACTCATCCTACGGACCTTGTACATCTGCGACTGCGATTACTGACATTCGAAAAGGCGATCGGTGCCGCCCAGGATGCTGCCCGCATGGAGCGTGTCGTGAGCTTCTACGCCAAGCTCCCCCGCGGTGCTGCCCCCGAGCCCAAGCCTGAGGGCCTCCTTGGCCGCTACCAGGCTCGCTATTTCAGCGGCAAGAACGCGTCCGCCATGCGTAAGTGATAATATACTGGATTATTCAGGTCTGGTGAACGGTTGGCTGACTGAATCTGTGCCTGAATAGCCCTGCTCCACATCATCACTGGTCTCGTCATCATGGGCTACAGCATGGAATACTACTTCCACCTCCGTAAGTGACCTTTGGAAACGCCCATAAGCAATGAATTATGTCTGACAATATTCTGGCAGGCCACCACAAGAACCACCCCCACTAAATGTATCTTGTATGACAATGAGGAGGATTGCTGTACATATATCCCGATGTTAGAATGAAGAAATCTTCCTGTGAAGCCTTTTACAACGCAGTCATCTTAACCAACCCCATTTCAGTTAATTATTAGCTTCCCAATTTTAGGAGCCCTAAGAAGCGGGCCAATCTATATTGACGATGTCATAAGGGCAAGCTGGTCCGGATGCACATCATCGCTTAGTCGTTCAGTAGCACGAGAAAAGAAACACTATAAATATAGGCCTGTAGACCCTGAAAAAAGAAAATCCAGCATCTCAACTATCACTCTCCCATGTGGATCCATAGAAAGCAATGACCCATTAAACGCGTGGCTGGGAAGCGCAGCATCTCTGAGGTGGCCTTCTTGACTTCATTTTCTCATTTCCACGCTAACCGGATCCAGCCACCTCAGCTTAGTCGTGAACCGCTCCTAATGCTGCCACCACCTCCATCATCTGTCTACAGACAACAAACACCTTCGCGACCGACCTTCGGATCTCGATACGGCGTGCTACCGTCATATCGCATCTCCGCCGGCCGCCGACTGCTTCAGAGCTCGAATCTTTCCCTTACAGGTCGAGCGCCCTGTGCCGTGCGTCATCTCCCGGACCTTGCGACCCTACACCCAAAGAGAGAGGCTTTGAAGCCCTGTATTGTGAAAGCCGGCAGATCACCGTGGCGATTCTTGATACCTGACGATAGGTACAGCTTGACCCGCCTGTCTTTTCCTTATGCATACTTAGATTCTGGCGTTGAAAAACACCATGACCCGGGATACCCTTTCTTCATTACCCGTGATTTCAGAGGAGTGTTCTAACGATGTCCCGACCTTGGGCGGCTCTACAGATTCGAGTATTGTTATGGCAGAGCAGAGCAGCCACGATGTGGTAACTCAAACCCGGTCGGGCGGCGAGCCTTCGCCTTCCGACGTTCCTGCGAGCAATTCCGACAAGAACACTGCTGGAGGGGACGTGGGGGAGAAGGATACAGCTACCACAGAACATAACGAGAGACCGACCAACGCAGAACGCGATTTGAAGCTGGCCGCTGTGGATGCAGCTCCTGGCTTGGATGATGCTGGAAATGCTTCGGGACGATCGACCGCCGTAAGTCCTTGCGATCGCATACATCGTCCTCGGCCGGGTTACTAACCCGCGAGCAGGACCACACTAAGGATGGCCCAGGGCCAGTTGAAGCTAGGGCTCTAGAACTAAATGGAGTGGCGTCAGGGTCAGATCGAGGTGAGGACACAGGCTCACAAGGTGGATCAGAGTCGGATACCAGTCGCGCTGATGGGAGGTACCCTACACGCGCAGGCTCTGCGAAGAAGACTGCAAGTTTTAAGCCGGTGTCGTTTGCGAAATTTACCGTCCCAAAGACTCCAGGATCAGTTCTTACCTCCAAGATCGTCAGCGAGAAAGGTTTGCTCCCTGGATTCTTACATGTATAATGGATCATACTAAATGAGCGCAGCATCATTAGCTTCTACCCCATCTACTACGCCACAGCCAACTTCACGGCCACGCTTGGTAGCTAAAACGACGAGCAGTCTGCGTGATTCCTCCAGGCCTGCTGGTGCCGGAGCAGGCGGTGGAGGGGGTCCAGATCCGAATCAGGTCTGGAATAAGAACAGACGTATGTTCATCTCTGCATTGGTTGTAGAGCTACGCTAATACTTATCTTCATTCAGCGGCCCAACCAACTTCTACCAGACACCTGACAGATGAAGAGCTTAAGCAGCAATATGGAATACACATGACGTCTCGTATCCAGGAAGATGGAGGGACGGAGGCGAAGTGGGCTGATATCGATGATGATGAAGACGATTGGGCCCCGGAGACTATCGAATGGAACGATGGGACGAAGATCACGCTTACGACTCATGCCGAAAGCAGCATAACTACCAGTCAAGACCTGAAGTCTTCAAAAGACGCGAAAGATGCTACACCTACGCCGGAACAGCCGTCGACGGTCGAAACGACCACGAAGACAGTTACTACGAAGTCCATTACTTCTGTAGGACCGAATGCTACTGTCCTTAGACTGGGAGCTAGTGCCGAAAGGCAGGCGAAGAATGCTCTGGCGGCGTCCAAAGGGTCGAACGAGAAGCCGACTCTAACATCAAAGAGTCCAGCTCCCGTGCCGTCCAAGTCACCATGGGCGCCTTTGCCTCCTGTGGAGAAAGTGTCTCCGGTCAATCCTCCAGTACAGTCGCAACCTTCGTCGCGTTTCATGAGGAGAGAGCCTCATGCTCAGGAAGCTGCAAATGGCCCTCCTCCCGCGAAGGAGATTGCGGCAGATGATTTCAACCGGTCATGGAGAGAGGGTCAATCTAACATGCCTCGGGAGCTGTACAACTCTCATTCAGGTAGATATGAACCAGTCCCTGATACGCGGAAGGGTTCTGTTCGCAATGACCAACCGTTCCGTGCCCCCTCCCTATTGCAAAGACCATCTCATCACGAACAATCAGGACCTGCAGAACCGTCTGCGGCTTTTCAGACTCATAGGACAAGCGGTCAAGAGACTGGTCACTGGAATCGGCGTCGCACATCCTCTAATGTTAGTGGAGGGAGCGGAGGCTTTGGTCGTCGGATGTCGATAGGTAAACCTGATGGCGTTCTCAAACCGGGCGATACTCGAAGAGGTTCTCAAGTAAATGGAGGCCCCGAGCGTTCTGTTTCACCACAAGACATGCCTCGACGGGGTGTCTCTCCTGGTCAGCAAGGTGCTGGACCTTGGCGAGCTCGCACACCTACAAACATGAGTTACGCGCCACCTGGGGCGGGCCCTCAAGCAGCAGGCACGTCGACTTCAGAGCAGCCCGCAGCAGTGGCTCAGGTCCCAGAGGAAGATCCGATCGCAATGCAACAGCGTATCATGAGAGAGAAGACCATGGAAGCACGGCAGAGGCGGAAGGAGCAGGAAGAGAGGGAGGAAGCTGAACGTCGCGAAAGAATCAGGCTGAAGCTTGAGGCTCTGGGACATCCTCCATCGGAGAAGGAGAAACCCAAAGCTCAAGATTCCTCCTCGGCCGCAAAGGCACCTGCTAAGGAAACAGCTCCTGCGACGACGGCCCCAACTACGCAGTCCCCTCCTAAACCCCCGGTTCCCGAACCCACTGGCGAGCCCAAACAGTACGGTATGATGAAGGTCCATCATCCCGACACGGTTAAGAAACTTGTGGCTGGATCTGACAAGTCCACGTCTGCTCCTCATGGCCGTCGTCCGTCTCCCGCGCGTGAACCCAAAGTCGATGTGTCGAAGCCGAACGGACTACGTCAACCTAACGATCTTCCTCCTACACAACCGGTTGGATCACATAGGGAGGCTGTGACGGATGAGAAGGGACCTCAATGGAGGAGCAACCTCAACCCGTGGACTTCTGGTCCGAAGATTGGCGGCCACGCTCCCACCGATCCGAACCCTTGGAAGCCACTGAGTAGCGACAAGACTCTTGGGAATGGCACTTTCGACCGGAACCTTCCTGGTTTCTCAGCAAGAGAGCTCCCTCTCCGTGGTCATCTTGGTATCAGCGACCAGCCATCTATCAGATCACCACCGACGAGTAGTGACAGGATCAGCGCTCCACAGCCGTTCCCTGGATCTCCTGGAATTGCTCAGGATAGTTCGCCGATATCACCTCTTCCAGAGCCGGTAAATCCGAGTGTTAGACCAGGACCGATTGCACCTCCCAGCTCGCAACCCGGTCAGAGGCCCCGTACCAGTGAAACTGCAGCTTGGCACAATTTCCACAATGTTGCTGTAAAGCGCGAGGCAGAGGAAAGCGAGAGATTCCACCGCGAACTTGCCGCTATGCGCGACGATGGCTCCTCTGCGATAGCAGTCAGTTTTAATGAGACCTGGCGCCAAGTTCGAACTGGTGATCATGTCGGTCAGCGACAGGTTGTCGGTGTCACAAGGACCACAGACACTGGGGCCCCATTGGCACCTTTACACACCTTCGATCCCGCTGTCGGAAGTTTGCCATTCCCCGAACATCACCCACGTTCTTTCAGCAATGCTGCTGGGCGCGGTTCCAGGTTTTTCCCTCAGCAGACCGAGCAGCAGCCTAGACATCCTGTCGCTGTGGACCGTGGATTTTCTAGGAGTCCCTCTCCTCCGCCTCCAGAGGAAGTGTCCAGCCATCCTGTCTATATCGGCAATACAGATCGACCTTTAGTCCATCTTCCTACTCCAAAACCCGTTGTCAAGCTGCCTCCCAAACCAGCAGCGCCGTCGCGACCTCCGACCTTCGCCTCTATGGTCGCGTCTACACCACCCGTTCGCGTTATTCCCCAGCCCATTGCAAGCACGACTTCATGGCAGGACCGCTTCAACGGTCTTTTTGGCAAGAAACCATCAACGGAGAAGAAGCAAGTCCTTGCTGTTGCCTCCGCAACGAAAGAACCTCTTGATGTTCAGTCACAGCCTACTCCCGCCGCTGTCTCACTTCCTCAATATGTGGAAAGTGAACTTCTCCGTGACTCTGGTAAAGTGACTTCCAAGGATGTTGAAGAGGAGGAAGCTATCTTCGAAGATCGTGAGGCTGGTTCTCTGCCTGTCGTCCGTGTACCAAATATGGCACCTCCAGCGGCTTGGCGAGCCCTTCCCCCGTCTTCGTCTAGACTGCGCTCTAAGTATCTGAAACCCATGCAAGTTCACAGTGTTGAGCCTTACAATTTCGGATTCCATGACAAAGATCGATCTGGAAATCTCCATGTGACTATCCATCTTCCTGGCAGTGACAACACGAAAAGCGTGACGCTGCCGAAAAAGGCAGGAAGCCATGGACCGCGACAGCGTGGTGGTCCATCTGCATTCAAGTCTCGAAAGAATACGAAGAATTCGGGAGAGGGGTCTAGCAGCCACAACCATAATCGGAACTTCAAGAAGTCGAATTCCTCCGCTTCTGGCAGTGCTGCTGGTAGTTCTCCTCGGGCTCCTTTCGGAAACGCATCCTGGGGCTCTCCTGCGTTTGGTGTTGCCCATTAAAGGTCTTTCGCTAACAGGTGGTCTCGGATCTGAAGGCACTGTGTCGTAATCTGGTTCTTATCTTGTGGAATTGGTTATCGTTGATGCGTGGCCATCCAAAGTCTACTTTCGGTCTTAACAAGGTTAAGCTGCCTTCCACAAGTCCAAGATGACTGGTGGTCATGCAGCCATTATTATGCCTTGAAATCATTATTTCTCCTTTCCTCCCTAATACCATACATGTTTCGCCAGTACTGGCTTTGAGATGTCATCATGTCCGTGCTAAGAGAGCAGTCTTTTTAACCTGCGAGACCTAGCTTGGGGTCTGCAGCTTTGATTTGCCCCCTCGCGGCTTGGTCTGCTGTGTCACCAGCTCTAATGCTATTATTCCTCTCGACGATCGACGCATTTCTCATGTGGCTGTGCGATCAGAACCGGAGCGTTTTGGCTCATGCAAAGCTCAGTATCTGTCGTATTCGATGTACGCGATCCATGTGCTCGATATTATGTCCACCCCTCTCTTAGTACCTTTCCCTCTGTCTGCCCCCTTGTGGGACGACTTATTTGAAATCTCGAAACTTGTTTTTCTACCGCGCTTTCTTTTCTGAGATGGATGGATGCATTGCACCACCATGACCACTCCTGACAATGATATTTTCGCATTAGCGTATTCTGCTTTGTCGATTGAAAAGGGAAAACTAAGGTAAGGGGGCGGGTGGCGTTGGACAGCTTGTTACGCGTGTTCGGAGAGTGGGAGTAGAGAGACTCCTCTCATCCATGCTCTCCTCTTTTCCCCTTGTGGCCCACGCAGGAACAAATGAAATCGAATTAAAAGGTTTTATTACTTCCATTAATTTCTTCTCTTGTATTCTAACGTAGTTAGCTCTGGGCTAAGATCGGTGATTATCGTAGGAGCTGTGGTTTTTCCAGGAAGGGCAGTGTGGCTTGGAACGGGATAATGTTTGTACATGTTTATCGTGACGGTGTATTATTATGATGGAAATGGCATTCTAGCATGGAACGCATCAAGCACAATGGTAACTTGATAGATTTCAACTAATAATTACAAATCACAAAAGCTGGAATAGTTAATTAGATAAATCAATTAATTCTACCTAAAGGAAAACACACATATAAGGTATCAATAAATATCATAGTACCCCAAAACCAGCCGATGATAAAAAATACAAAACCGAAAACGCCCACCCGGTATACTTCCAGGTAACCTCTAACCGAAACCGATATGATGAAGGAAAGGCATATACCCGACAGACAATAATAAGGTGCTCTTGAGATTACCAGTTCCAGGTGCGACTGGAAGCAGTGAAGACGGGTGGTTTCCATTGGAGTCTTGCGGGGTCGATCTTGTGAACGCCCTTGATCTTTTCTTTCTCGAGGCGCTTCTTGTGTTGTTCGACTACGGCGTCGGTGAGGACGATTACCCAGTTTCCTTTCTTGGGGGTTGTTAGTTTCATATTCCGTGATTGCAGATGTGGGTTCTTTGGGGGGTTAAGGGGGAAAGGGGAGGAACGTACGTGATATCTTAACAAACCCAGGACAACTAGTGTCTCGTGGACGTCTTTTTCGGTCATCGAGCTAAGTGTGGCCAGTTCATATTCGCTGATGGACTCACGCCCGGGTTGCATGAGCAGCTCCACTAGCGTCTCTCGCCAGTATTGTCGGTATCCCAGCAGACCGAGATCACTGAGTGGTTTCTCTGGAGAACCGAGCTTTCCTTCTCGCTTGCTGAGTTCATAACTGAATGAAATGAGAAGACGACCGAAGCCACGTCTTTGGTATTGAGGAAGGGTCAGAATACACGCCAGGTTGTAGCCTTCTGCCGAATCTTTCTCCTTAGAGAAATACCCAACGAGATGACAGCCAGTCTCGTCTCGCGTGCACATGCAATAGAAGAGGAAAGGGTCCACATCATAGTAGAGAGTCTTGTGGTCAAGGAAGAGCTTGCTCAGCAAACAAAGATTCCGACACCACGTACGTTGACGACGTCCGTCGACCTCGAAGAAAGAGATATAGTCATCTCGGTAAATCTCGTTGCCGGGA
The DNA here is from genome assembly GCA_029606305.1 of Paecilomyces fulvus. NCBI lineage: Eukaryota > Fungi > Ascomycota > Eurotiomycetes > Eurotiales > Thermoascaceae > Paecilomyces > Paecilomyces fulvus. Next base: position 552,162 of record JAPVCG010000038.1, read on the forward strand.
GGGTGGACAAGCGTACACTTGGAACGATGTCGTTCGAACGCGCGTTTGTTGTCGAAGTAGCTGAGACAGAACTCATCTATGTAGACGATCTCCGCATCCGAGAAGGAGGCTGGATATGGCGAAAAGTACCAGGGCTCTATCTCGTACTTTCCCATCTGCAGACGATCCAAGTTACGGACACGGTGAACTTCAATCGGGTTTTGCGTCATGCTACCACCTGTTCGGAGCTTCTCGATCTCTTCTTCTCTGGACATCAGTTCCTGCTTCTCTTCTTCCTTGATAACTGTTTTGGTTTCCGTGAAGCTAACATCCGCCATCTCGACATCTTCAGACTCGGGCTTAGGCGTGCCTGCTATTGAGACAGCGTCGGATCCGATAGTGCTCGCTGGAATATCATCGCCGCGGTTCTCTTTACCGCCAGCTTTTGATGGACGCTGTGCTTTGCCGACGTTGACATTCTTGCCGGTGAGCAAGTCAGGCGTGGCAGAGACATCTCGACTGTCTGCTCTGGCGCGCTTGTTCTTGCTTGGGGCCTTGTTGGCCGCACCACCGGTCTTCTTCTTTTCAGGCTTCTCTGGCAAGGGCCATTCGACTTCTTGTGATAGATCAATACGCGATGCGGGAATCCATTCTTGAAACATGTTAGCCTCGCTCCTTTAGCAATAACGGTTCTGTTACTTACCATCAAGGCGTTTGTTGAAGTCGACATAGTGTACGCTGTAGCCACGTTAGTAATTTGAACTCAAGCACCAGAAGCAAAATGATTCATACTAAAAATTCGGGCCATCTTTCCGCTGCCTCATAGACAGGATCTCTGCTTTCCGAAACTCTCCATCCTATAGCAACCAGTCAGTCAGTGTTACCATAAACGGAAACTGTCACGTGATATAAAATCACGTCTCTTCAGGATTTGCTGCCTCTACTTACCTTCTCAACCATAGCCTTTACACCGATCCTACCGTCAAAATTAGCATATGCGACCGGATAAATGGGGGCTAAGAAGCCCGTCAGGCCTTTTTCCAGGAATTTTGGGGCCTACCTGAGCGCGCCGAGGGTGGCAAATCCCTTCTCGACGGGATCTGGGGTGCCAGAGACCTCACCATGGGAATCTCTGACGCCCATCGTGTCTGGGAGACGATTCTTGATAGATTAAAGATAATTTCCGAGATGAAAATGGTGTTTGGGGTTGAGATTTCGATGACTTTTGTCGCTGGGGCTGCTAGTGAGGTTGAAGTTGCTGGCTGAGGTCGCCACTGCGGGAGCGGCCCTTTGAAGCTGTTGCGTTCGCCTTCCATTCCGCTCTACAGTTAACAACTTAAAAGCTTCTACCAGAGTCTTAGTCATTGGTAATACCTCAACCCAACATTCGAGTCATGCTGGGGGTGACATAATGCCTGTGGCAAATTCCTCTGGTGTGAACTTCTCATATATTTCTAGCAAATTGTGGCACACATCGTGATCAGCGCCCGGTATATATATCCTGACATGGAGTACGTATTCAGTCTAACTAACCGTTGTACAACTCTTGAAACTATGATAGATGATCGACCATAGCATGTGAGTTAGGTTCAAAAGGTCATATACGAATGAGATATATGTAGGAAAAGGTTTTATACAAGACTAGACTACATTTGAGAACCTACTCCACGGGATATAATGCATGTAAGACATATCTGGCTGACCATTACTTGAAGACACTTCAATGCCATCCGTTGGTGATGCCTCCAACCCCTGCAATCAGTTCGTCAAGCTCGTCCTTCCGAGACTTGTAAAGCTCCTGCGCCTCTCGTTGCCTTCTGGAAATGAAAGCAACTTCCTCACGCAGCTTCTCAAGCCTCATAGACAGTGCCGCTTCTTCAGAGACTTGAAGTCCACGGAAGGTGTTAAGCTCGGTCTTCGCCTTTTCGAGAGCTGCACCTGCTTCAACAATCTTAGAGCGAAGTGTTTTCGCCCTGGCCTGATATCCACCGTAATGCAATGCAAGCTTCTTTTCGAGTTTGTTGCCCTGCTCCGCCGTAGCCAATAGTGAGGCAGAGACATTGTCGAATGCGCTTATCATCTGCTGCTCCTGCTGATACGGATCTTCCTCCTCGTCACCATAGTTGGACAGACCAGGAAGGGAGTTGGTGTGGGTCGAGGTCCAAGCATTATCGAAATCCGCCTGCCATTGCTGCAGTAACTCGGATGAAGAGACTTCAGCAGCGATTGCTGCTCGGGCCGCATCCAGTAAGCTGTCATCCAACTTTTCCAATTTCGGGGCCTTTCCTTCCACCTTGGAACCAGGGACAGGGTGTTTCCGCGCATCGTTGGCGATAAGTAGAGCAGTCTCTTTCGCAACTAGACTGCTGATAGGATCAGTAATCTGCGAAACTCGGTGCATCAAAGCATCGAGGTCGAGTACGTTGGGCCGTGGTAAGGAGCGCTGGAAAACCTGCGTCTGACGTTTGAATTCGGCTTGAGCAGCCTTCTCGCGAGCCTCATTCGCCCGTCTGTCACGCTCAGCGGCATCCTCCTCGCCCTCAGGACCTACTGCAGTAGGCTCTGCAGTTTCTGAAGGAAGCTCCTCTAGTTCCCATTCGGTTTCTTTTGGCTTCGGAAGCGAAGACAGCTTACTACGAAGCTGCTGTCGCATGAAGTTTTCTCGCATCTTGATCTCCCTAGGCGTGTTTCCGATGAGCTGCCCACCTCCTACATCCTGATTCAGGGTAAAATGATCCCTTGGTGTACGCAGAGGAGTCGCACCAGGCCCAACGCCTCCCCGCATAGGTGTTGCGCCCACACCGTTTGCCTGACGGAAAGGCGTCGCCATCGGATTTGGAGTGACAATCTGCTGACGGCGAGGTGCAATACCCTCGAAACCGGTAGAGCCTTCTCCACCGTGAAGGGGGGTGTTTTCTCCACCCAGCAACGATGACTGTGTTTCTGTCAAAGCCCTGATATTTCGAATCTCGTTGGCAATATGGTCCTCCTCTGCAGGAGCACGAGGCGTCCGGATAGGTGTTCCCCCAACGATCGCCGTGTACTTTCCAAGTAAACCCCTCGTACCCTCCTCGTCTCCGACCATCCTGCTGGCCTTGTCTCCTGCCATACCCATCTTAATGATGTCCTCTAGTTCACTCTCGCTGACCTGAGGAGCCGGTAGGTTAAGAGGCCTTCTCTTGCTGCTTTGTTCTGCTTCACGGATCTTCTGCATCTGCCCAGCTTTTGCTGCCGCCGCAAAGGCCGCCGCATTGCTGTTCTTGTCGCTCTTCCTCTTCTTCCGCTCCGCGTCATCCTCCTGTTCTCCTCTTCGCTTGTTTGCCTGTTGCTTTCGAGGATCGAACATTTCCCGCAGCCTTTCATTTCTCGCTAATTCTTCTGTGGTGTCGTAGAATCCTGGCGCTGCCGGTTTCTCGAACGGAATATCCGCGTTATAATCCATTTCTCCCTTCTTGCGGGTAACGACCTTGATATTGATTCCTGCGTTTTTGAGTTCACGGCGTTTCTGAAGCACAGCGAGACGACGCGACTCCTCGAGTTGCCGTTCTCTGGCCTTTCGTTTGGCCTTTTTACCCTGGGTATTGGCAAGACGAGCACGAGCCTCACTAAGCATTTCCTTCTCATCCTCATCTAGATCGATCGTATCCGGTCGAGCAGGCTTCGACTCAGGATCGGGGTCGAGTTCTCCGGGACTAGAATGACAGTTAGGATTTGGATAAATGAAGCAGTATGGCCATAACGTACCGTAGTCGTCTAACGTCATCTGCGCTGGGAGCGGCAGCCTCAGCGCCCGGCCCTCCAAGACCTAGTTCTTCATTTTCTCGAGCTTCTGCTTCATCTAGTAGTTTCTGGTATCGTTCTAGGCACTGCGTCGCCGTGCGACCGACAATAGGAGCGATGGTTCGCCATTGCGTCGGCATCAACTTTGCCAGGTGAAGCAACTTCTCATCTTCTTCTCTTGACCACTCGATTTTGCGAATACTCGGATCCAGCCATTCTACCCAACGAGCCTTGCATTGTTTCGGCGTTTTTCGCGCAAGTAGCGACGATACTCGCGCCCACTGATTAAGACCATATTTTGATACCTATCCAGGATCGCGTCAGCAGTTGAGTTGGATAAAATTATATAGAAGTAGCGATACGTACGCTTGCCTTCAGAACCTCATCTTCCAAGTTCGTCCTGGAACAGGTCAGAAACTGCAAGTTTATTCTTGGATGAGCATGCAACTTACCAGACGCCTCCCTTGACGACAGGCATGGTGCAGGGTCTCCGGCGAAGACACCAGCTGAAGAGGAATAAGGCACAAGGAACTATATGAGTTGGAAAAAGGGTTTAAAACAAATCAGCTAAAGAACGTACAGAGTTCACTCAGTTATGAGCGACTGATTGACGTCTGAGCAGAGGCAGACGAACGCGCTTCCATGCAGGGTTAAGCGCTACGGGTGGCGATTAAGACCATTTTGGCTGCCGCGTTTAGAGTAAGTACTTCATCGACCAATAACGCTCGTCTACAGATTGTCAAATCTATTGGGGAATTTATATCGTTTCTAAGACTTTTTATTTAACAGTGAAAGTTTACAAATAAAATCTGATTTCTAGTTTCCAGAGAGAAACGAACTACTTGATATCCTGTCTGGAGAGTCTCTTAATTGGCATTAATGCTGTGGGTCTTTTGCGTGACACACAGAACGCCAAAGCTGAACTCTTCATCGTCTTGATATTCTATTTCTACTTATCACAAAATACATTAGATGAGCGAATACAACACAAAGTCAAGACCAAGTTTAAGTGATTGAATTTTCGAGGCTGTCGCAGTCCGCGCGAAAGCTGATAAAGATTACAGAGGCGCCCTTATTGGTGCGATAGCCGCACTAGCGTCGTCCCCGCGCTAGGCGGTCCAGAATTTTTGGATTTTCGACGCCGAAAAAAGCAGCGGTCGAACAAGCAAGAAACCCAGAGCACATTTGCACTGGGATAGCTATCAATATGTCAGCCACAGTTGAGGCCCCTCAGCAATATAAACAGCCTTCAAGGAAAGGCAAGAAGGCGTGGCGGAAGAATGTTGACGTTTCAGAGGTGGTAGAGGGTCTCCAGGTCTTGAGAGAAGAAGAAATCAAAGGGTAAGGCTTTGTTTTCCCATTGAACCTTCAGTTTCCTTGAGCTTACGGAAATTCTCACGTGCAGAGGCGTGGTTGCAGAGAAACCTTCCGAAGAACTTTTTACCATCGATACTACCGGTTCAGAAGAAGTCCGGAAAGCATACCTGAAGCGACACAAGCCTTTGAAATCCGATGAGATCCTCGCTCAGCGCTCCGCAATTCCTGCCATCGATAGCAGGAAACGGACGAACTCGAAGGTAACCGATGGGGTCATCGAGCCGAAGACGAAGAGACACAAGAGCGACTATGTCAGTCACAAGGAATGGCTGCGCTTGAAGCAGGTTGCGCGGGAAGGAAATCCCGATGCGAAGAAGGAGGGTGACGACCTATATGATCCCTGGGCAGACACGGAAGAGACAACCACTTATGATGACCCTAAGTTCGATTTCTTGAAGAAGCCAAAGTCTAAAGTCGCCCCTCCGACTATAAAGCAGGCGCCAATCTCTCTGACTGCCAATGGAAAGCCTGTTCCAGCGGTGAAGAACCCTGATGCGGGAATAAGTTACAATCCCTCATTCGAAGACTGGGACCGACTCCTGACGGAGGAAGGCAAAAGGGCGGTAGAAGCGGAGAAGAAGCGCCTAGAGGATGAGCAGAGATGGCAGGAGAGACAGCGTCTGAAGGCTGAGGCTGAGGCCCAGAACGACGATGGTGAAGTGAGATCGGATGACGAAAGCGCATGGGAAGGTTTCGAGAGCGAATACGAGAAGCCTGAATGGCTGAATAAAAAGAGACCCGACAGGAAGACCCAAGCTCAGAGAAACAAGATCAAGAGGCGCAAGGAGGCCGAGAGGAAGGCCAAGTGGGAAGAGCAGATGAAGAAGAGACAGCAACAAGCCGAACAGGTCACGGCGATCGCCAAGAAGGTCCAAGAGGAAGAAGAAGAACGCAGGAGGCGACAGGAACAAGGGAACGACTCTTCGGATGAAGGTGACGACACAAAGTTGCGTCGACGACCACTGGGGAAGAATCCGTAAGTACACCTTTGTCCAATTTCCTTTCCCCAATGCTAATTCCATGTCAGTGTCCCCGAAAAGCCAGTAGAGGTTGTGCTGCCGGATGAGCTCCAGGACTCGCTGCGTCTACTTAAGCCGGAGGGTAACCTACTAGATGATAGGTTCAGGAATTTGATTGTTAATGGAAAGCTCGAGGCCCGGAAGCCGGTGACGCAACCAAAGAAGGCTAAGAGGAAGTTGACGGAGAAGTGGGGATATAAGGATTTCCAGGTCCCTGGTATGTGAAGGAAGTAATATTTGTTTTTTTTTTATTTGCATATATTAGCCTATCAACGGGAATTCCATCATTTGATGGGGATTTTACCAAAAAGTGGAGTACGGTTTTCTGGTCGTTAATAGACGTAAATTCAATACTCACATACATGCTCACTGAATATTAAACCTTCTCTGGAATGGATTTGTTTTCTTGATACATTATCACAAGTATACTGTAATAAAACTCACAGATATATGAAGGATTGCGCAGGTTTGGGAAAAGCTCCTTCTGGCTATTAAATTACTGTTCAAAACCTTCCAACCTGTCGATCTTTTGGCAACAATATATTATTAGTATATTACCATCTCAGACAAGTTTTCTGATTGCTGAAAATTGTTAGGCTCGAGGAACGTTTTTAGAAGTGATCATTTTGGAGTATAAGAAAACTCAACATGAGCAAGTGGCGCTCTTATCCATCTCAGATGACCTGGTTCCGCACCAATAGCCTGATACTGCTGTCATCTGTCAGGGTTCTTTTCAAAACTGTGTAAGACGTCCTTGGGGGATCTTGTTGGGTCTGCATCCCGCATGTTTTGAGTTCAATTCAACCTCCCCGGCTAAGCCGATTAAATCTAATCAAAATTAGTTCCGTATTATATTAAGTCCGAATTAAGGGCTGAATCTATAAATTTAGATTTAGGAGTTGGCAACTTGTGCAAATGCAATGACTATTCTCAAGGTGCATATAGGTTATGACAACATTTGAGCTGAGAATTAGTACTTAGATGGCCGCACTAGCCTCCAGGCGAGAAGCATGACGGACGCGTTATGTATCGATTCAGTTTACGTGCCGCTACAACTGCTAATCATTTATGGCTACAACTAGATTTGCCTAGGGTAATTGGACTGAACGCTGAGCGGGCATCTAAGTTACTATGCAAATGGTGCGTTCCTCCATACAGCCTCGCATACTGGCTATCTCCTCAAGACGTCAGGTTCATACGATCCGCTAGCCGTCGGGTTTCATTGGTTCTATGCGCAGTCGGGCTCTCAGCCAACACACTGGCAGCAGACAATGCTGAATCGACTTCAAAGCAAACACAACAGGAAACGAAGAAACTGTTCGAATATGAAGATGCTACAAATGTCTGTTGGTCAGGAGCTAAAAGAAGTTACATAGACACATCCATCTAGTCTTTGATAGAAGAAATTAACTGCACTGTTCGAGAGAGGGGTTTGAATGAAGCAATAAATTGGAAGGAGAGCCCGGGGGAATTGTTACATAAGTATTTCATACCATGCCAGAGATTCATAACCAAGTTTGGAGTGTAGACTTCTAATGTTGAGAGGTTTTCAAAGTCCGGACCGCAATGCCAATCTCAGATACACTATCTGGAGTGAATGAAATGTACAACAGGGGCAAGTTCAAAGAAGTTGGTTTATCAAATTACCTTCTGCACAAGACTAAAGACGTTATCCAATCAACAAATCAACAACAAAAATCAAAATGGACAATTCTCCCCAATATTCTATGCTTCGACCTTGGCGTCTGCCTGCAAGACAAGAGATGGATGGAACAGGTTCATCAACAACATAACGCAGAACATCATCGCCGCATCAAATGCGTACAGGAAGCTCTCATGAGACATCACATAGCCGTCGTTGCCTTGGGCAAACTCCACAAGCCGGTAGACTGACCGGATGAGAATCAAAACACTGACACAATAGCAGGCAAGTAGCAGGCCTCTCCAGTCTCGCGGCAAGATGATTTTTCTCTGGGTCTGCTTTGCGCTCTCCGATTCGGGCGTCGGCGATTGAGCGATTCGGTAGTGAAATGTCAGGGACGCAAGGAGAAACGCCCCGAAGAAAAGAAGTTGCACACAAAGACCGCCGATGATGATGTATTGGCCGATTTTGAGAGTTTTTACGGATCCATGAGACATAATGCCACCGCCTGGAAAAAATAGTTCTATCAGAATATAATCCTCTGGTTCTGATGGGTTGGCTGGGTTCGTACCTGCTCCTTGAAGTATAAATGAGAGGACGTCTCCAGAGACGAACACCTTTGTCATATATTGGACAGGGACGATGCTCAAGTGCTGAGCATGCAGGAATGAGATGATCCTTCCAAGAACCATATAGATCGAAGCAGCATACAGGGTCGGTGCCAGGAGAATGAGCAGGGCCTGCAAGGCATAAGGGGTGTCTGACTTGGTGTGAAAATGTGAGACCACCCGAGCGGCGTAACCAATGATTTGAACTATTTTCCCCAGAGAAATATCAGCATCAGAAGCAAAAGCTAGGCACGGCTGACTGACAGATCCCTCCAACAATGAAGGGGTTGAAGTATCGTGTATGGGCCCGGATGCGCTGATAGAAATGGAACGTCGTAGTCAGAAAGAAAAGGGCAGCAAATACAACAGCACAAGTCAGACTCGGCGTGTACTGGTAGAGGACTATCGTGGAGTTAGAAGTCGTCATGTTTGCTATCGTGCTCCTATGTAGATGGGATAGACTGAATGGGATGAATTAGAAGAATTGAATCCGAGGGGAAGGCTGATTGATATTTATATCCCACAACTTCTTCACATATCTACCTCAAGGGTTATTCTACTCTAGGCAACATAAATTCCAAATCTCCAACCAGAAATAGGATTTTTATCGCTTGTTTAATCCAATTGAGAAACTCCGGGCTGATGGTTGGTATGGTATACTAAGAACAAGAGTTTTAGCCACGCTCGGCCAGCCATCCTGCTCGGGAGGATTTTCCTCGCCTGATATATTGATTCAGGTCAATTAACCGCATTAAGCCTATTTCAAGTGCCTCTGATATTGAACCTGTTGAATTGGTTTATCTAAACTCAAGTGGCTAAAACTCTAGTCTTAAAATAGGTAGTTGCATCCCCACTATCTATCTAGCAACCCGAATACGAACCCGAACTATGAATGTGAAAAAAGGTTCAGCCTAACTAATCCCCTGATGGGGCTCGATTGACGGCCAGGATGATTATTGATTTCTATGCTGCTACGACTATTGGTGAGGGGCCCAAGACAGAATATCCATGACATAATGTCAGGGCCACGCGACTCATACTAGGCAGAGATTTTCTTGAATGGCTCTATATGTACTTAGCTCAAACATTAGTATGCTTTCATACTAAAGGATTAAAGAGGTGAGTCCAGATCTAGGAGACTACCAAGCAAAAATTATCGTTCTGTTTTGTGCCTTGTTAGACTGCCCAAATCAATATACATATACCATGGGTGATGAAAAGACACCTCCCATGATCTTGTCCACCCAGGAGGCTGTTGATGATAATGATGATGATGATGATGCTCCTCCTTGTTACTCGTCGCCCGCATACTCGATTGCTTCGCTCTCCGAAGTTTCTGTCGTTGATACTCTGGTCGATATCGCCGCCGAAGACGACTCCGGCCAGGCCAGTATCTTGTTTGAAGGTGTGATGCGACTCCTTTTTCTTCTGCTGTCTACACTGTCTCTAATATATGACTGAACTGGCTGCAGAGGATCAAAGCTCCCACCTCGACACTGGCCTTGGACCTCGGACATCAGCCTTTATCCAAACCTTCATGCGTCCGAATGTACAGCCATCGTTGATCAACGTGAAGAGCGGTCCGACTGCGCCGCAGGGAGGTAGTATTGTGCAAGAAGTCCCCACGAACTGGCAAGGCGTGTCTCTCGACATCGTGGTGATGGTGGCTGGTGGTAAGAGTTGACCCTGTAGAGATTCTCCCACGGATGGCACCCACCAGCGATACTGACCGGCCGTGCTGCCATAGAGGAGATCGAGCCGTTCCTCGCCATCAGCAAGAAACTTCTTCGGGATTCCCATCGAGTTCGGATCGCAGCACATGCGGCGTATCAGGCCTTGGTTCAAGCCCAGGGAGTGGACTTTGTCCCCATCAGCCAGGAGCCCCTAGATCCTACGGTGAGCATCCGCAAGAATCGTTACGACTGCCCTATAGATTAACAGTGCCCTCAGTACGACCAAGATGGCCCTGCTGCATTCTTCAGATGGAGAAGTCGAGCAGAGGATCGAGATCAGATAAGGAGGTCCCTCTTCCAAACCTACGTAAGATGCTGGAGGGCGTGCATCGCACCCTATGGAAGCGACTCGAGACCGTTCGTGGCGGATGCGATCATCGCGAGTCCGCTAGTCCATTCACACGTTCACTGTGCTGAGTGTCTGTCAATCCCTCTGCACATCATGTCTAGTAGGCCGTGGAGTCCGACAACGAAATTTCCCCATCCGCTGGCCGTCTTGCACAAGGTGGACGGGATGGACCAGCGAACATCGAATCTGCTTTCTTATGCGCTCATTGAAGAGTCCGTATGGGATATGTAAGTTATATATATTTATCTCTCCGTCGATATATTGGAAAGGAAAATTTACTGATCTTACGCAGCATTTCCGAGCCGATCAATGACTTTCGTCAGCGGATCTTGGGCTTGAGAAGCATCGCCCCAGATCTCGCAGGAAGATTGTTGAGGGATCCTGACCTTCCTCGCACCTATCTCTGCTCGAAACTCCTTGTCCAGAGACCCTCAGACTGGTCGGACCTCACAGGTAGAGTGCAATTTTTCTTTCTTTTTTTTTGGCCTAGGCTTTAAGAAAAGCAGACTACAAGTACTGACTCGAAGTCTTCAGATATTTCAGGCTACTGCTTCGAGAACGAAGCAACGGAATCATATGAGCCAGCGCAAGATCTCAGGGAATTTCTTCAGTCTGGACAACCCCCGATCTTCTTCTTGGTACAAGCGGACAGGATGAAGGACCCGCGTCGTTTTGCACGATCGATTTACGAAGCAAGCGAAAGGCATAAATTTCGCATTCTTCTCTCGTCAAGCTGTCGTGAACTCATAGGGCTCTCGAACAACCTCAATATTCTCGTTGTTGATGCTGTCCCTCATGGTATGGGCGAAAACCCTCAATTATAACCACAACAAGGGTAGAGGTACTGACTAGATGCATTGACAGCATGGATCCTTCCAAAAATATCTGTTCTTGTGCATCATGCAACCCTAAACAGTACAGCTCTGGCTTTGCAATATGGAAAACCAAGTATTCCTATCCCACTTTCTGGAGAGTGAGTCCTTGTCCTCGCGATCTTTTATTGATACTTGACACGGGAAACTCACTCTTGACGCAGCCAGTCCTTCTGGGCGATATCAAGTGCGAAGATTGGAGCAAGTGCTGCACCCCTTCCTGAAGAGATGCTGTCAGCCAGCACGTTGGCTCAGGCGATGCTTTTCTGCCTGGAGTCGAGTGTCCGGAATTCTACCCAGTCCATTCAACGGCAGGTGCACGATGAAGACGGTCTCAATAGAGCCGTCCAATCCTTCTACCGATGCTTGCTCCCTCGGGTCAAGAAATGCAGTATTACACAGCAGGACCTAGCCGTGTATCAGCTCCGAAACCAGCCGTCGTTTGCGCTCTCAGCGGCAGCAGCGGCAGTGCTACTGCAAAGCCGGTTCATCAACCGCAGTGAGATTGGGTTGTAAGTGAAGTACCTTGCCATTCCTATAGTAATAAAGATTACCTCGAAGGTTGCTGCTGACTTTCGGAAATAATGAGCAGAGTCGGCCCTCAAGAGTACAGGATGGGAACAGAGAACATTCGTTCTTTTGAGAATTCCTCACGAAAGTACTTGAATGCTGTAGCGACAGCTACTAAAGATATAGCATCTGCCTCAAACCTCGTGAACAGAATACCTGGATTAGAACGGAAGGTTAGTCTTGAAGAATTTCAAATTTAAAGATCGCCTTCTGACGAAAACAGGCTCAGAGTAGCGTGTCACAAGACATCGCAGTTGGGACTGGAAGATTCTTTGGGCATATTGCTTTACTTCCGTTCACCGGTAAGCTTTGAGGCAGTGAATTTAATATACTACTGATATCTCCCTTGACTTGTGTTTGTTTACTAATGTAGCTTTGAGCAGCAACTGCACTAGCAGTCAATTCTGTCATTTACGGAGTGAACAGCGTAGTCGCATACAAGTCACAGAACCATGATAGATATGAGCCTGATCTATCTAGGATCGCTGATGTACGATTATTCCTGCAATTCAAGATTTCACATATTCTAACCATATCCTAGTATCAGAATTTCAATCAATCAAGCTCCATACTGCAATCACCATCACAGCAACAACTTGGCAGGGTGACCGATTCTGCCAAAGACACGGACAGAAGTGTCAAAGGTGAATTGATTATGAATGATATACTTCGAAGGAATTCAAAGGCTAATGCTGGCGAATCGACAGAAAACACGGCAAGACAGGCTGCAAATGAACTAAACTCGCGTCCTGGAAAAGGTGGTAGAAACGCAACCCCTGTCGAAGCAATTGCCTATCTACGAAGTGAACGTGGGTTCCGTGATCCAAGGATCCAACAACCAGAATTTAGACAGATGGTGATTGCCAAATATCTCAATCATCAGGAGAAGGCAAGGAATGTGTAATAACTTCTATAATTCCTACTGGAATTGTAATATGTATTTAGCAATGAGATAAGTTAGATTCAACTTTCGGGTTCAATTAACAAATTTGATTCACAAACAAGTCTGCCAACTTGTTAACTTTGACATCTTGGGAGACTTCTCGCAACCACATCAGCATCAACATCAACAACCTCATTGGGAACCAGATCCCAGCTTGTAGGCTCTGACTCGTATCCTCCTCATAGATAGCTGGCACTGCCAAGTTCCCCTGCCAATTTGCTTGTCTCCTGTTACTGCGGACCCGGTGGATATCCAAACCATGTGCCGCTGAAGATATTCCCTGTATTAATGTATGAATAGAAGTCGTTCGCAGATGTAGGGCCATGTATTATAAATATAGTTGATAAAGAGTGATCTCCTCTGAGTGCTAACACGTGCTTTCATCGGCTAGATGCATACTTGCAGAGTTGTTACACTGCCAGAGGTTCTCTCACTAGAACTTGACCAACAAGTTTGGACCAACCTTCAGAAGACGGACAACAAGCACTAGCATGGCACCGGCGAGACAGAAGACCCCTGCGAACACCTTCATCCCCACATACGAGCCATGGTCGCGTGCTAGTATGGCACCCGCAATGGGGTTCGTGATTAGGCCAGGAATCGCTGCGAAGAAGTACATAAGCCCATTCCGATATCCAAACTCTTTGGGTGGAGAAATTTGAGCAACGAGAGCTGGTGACAGCGACACATATGCTCCAGAAAAGAAGCCAAAGAAGACAGCAAAGACCAGGTTGGTCGCATTGCTCGATCCAGGAATCCAGAGTGCTAGTATAAAAATTCCGGAGGCGGCGCAGACGAAGATGTACATATTGTATCGACCAACTTTATCAGCAACGAGTCCCATTCCAAATCGGCCAAAGAAACTGGGAGACTGTTAGCGTAAAAATCAAGGGAAATCAACCGAGATACCTACCTGGCTCCATTCAGAATCGAGACTAGATACACGGATAGACCAATTGACATTCCGTCTGCCGTAGCCGCGACAACCAGATAGTTTATAGGTATAAATATGCCGAACGTGAGGAGAGAAAAGCCAGCAAGTACAAGAAGGAAGACTGGTTCCCGTAAGGGACGGTGCAGGTCCTGTGAAGTACCTCTCTGTGGTGTTGGCGGTACTCTGCGTTTGACAGTGAGATTTGCAATGATAAGCAGGAAAAGAATCATGAATGCCGCAATGCGCATAGCCCATCCGTAGCCGACCTTGTTGATGAGATGGGTGATCATGATGGGAAAGATGACGCCTCCAGTACTGGAACCAGTGGACAATATACCAAATGCAGCACCTCTTCTTTTGTCAAACCAACCACTGACGCTACTAAGCGCTAACAACAGTCAGAATCGAACGTGTGTGAAATCATATAGACTACAGACCTGGTTGGAAAATAGCGGCAGCGCCAATGGCACTGCAGATGCCTTGTGAAAGCAAGAGCTGGTGGTACTTCTTCGATATTGACGCCATCATCAAACCGAACACATGTAAGAAGGTTCCAAGGATAATAATATATCGCGGGCCATGTCTGTCATATATATGTCCGATGAACAGGCCCTCCTCTAGCGTTAGCCTTTGATAATAGACATGGAGGGTGTAAGTTACCGATGCCAACATGAAGAACAGCTGGAGTGAAGGTATCCAAGCGATGGTACTTGACGAATATTGCTCCAGCATATTATTTTGGTAATATTCTTGAAATATTCCAACACCTTGTGAGGAGCCGTCAGCAAATGAAACAATAAAACTATGCCCTCTGAACTTACTGTTTAGCCACCCAAAGCTGCAAAATGAGGTACACCAGGTCCCTAAAACAACAGACCACGCTGTAAACCCACCATCTGGTGGTAGTTTAATTGTGTCCACCTTTGTATAGACTGGATCATCCTCGTGTTTCTCAGCTGAAGTAGATGCGTTTTGGATGCTAGGCTCAGACGTGCGGTCTTCTGCAAGGGACATAATGACAAAACGGAATAAATGAAACGGAAACAGATCAATGAAAGGCTTGGGAGAGAAAAGATAACGTGTCTCCACGGACAAAGTTGCGTGCTAAGTGTGAGTTGTCCCAGAGGATTCTCGCGACTGGCACTTGGATATAAGTATTGCATTAGTCTAATGCTGCAACTTTGATTTTATGCGCATTTCTCAGAAGATGGTCCCGTCAGTCCCTCTCGGAGGTAGCTCGGATCATAGATATTAGTCTCAGCCGCGGTCCTAAGAGCTTCTCGACTGGGGTACCGTCCACATAGTGAGGTTGCTCGGCGAAGTGCTTATTATTATTCCGAATTTCCGAGTTCTCTAACTTGAGTTTGTGTCGGCGCCGAAAGCTTACCTGCATAGGTGATCTGTCATGTCGCCGTTTGTATAGGATCGTGGAATCTACTAGATCCCTAGGATCTAGCCGCTATATAATTTGGCATGTAACTAACTATACAGGGGTTGATAATAAATATCATAGCAGGGACACTATATAAGACCCTATTAATATAAACAAATAGATAAATAGCTACATATAGTTAGATTTATGGACAACTATATTTACACAACTCAACTTGGTTGAAAGATCCGGGGGACTTTGCTCAAAGACACGTTCTAGAATTTACCTGTGACTGCATGGGAGAGAAAGAGAGAAGTCTCAGAAGATTGTACTTTCAGGCTCCATTTGGAACTTGACCTCCATCAATTTCTTCATAGCAGTATTAGACGAAGGAGTTCCGACTCTGACTTCCACTAACCCCAGCTCCTTAAGACCATAGTCCATGACAATCTTCAAGGCCTCCGTGCCAAATCCTTTTCTTCTCGCCTCGGGATTCACCATGACCTCTGCGGCGCCCGCTCGGGCAGAACCGTCTTCAGGACTGTTATCTACAGGGCCAATCCAACCAGCCCTGCGATGCCAACGGGCTCTTCCTGGCCACTCCCCTTGTCGAGGAAGATAAAGTTCATGTCATTCAGAGGGTCATTCAGGGTGAGCCAGCGACGGCAAGCGGACTCGCGCTCTTCGTCGCTGAGTGAGGCAACTGATAGATCATTCTTTTTATTTTCTGGGTTTGTGAGCATATCGATCAGTGCCTGGAGGTCTCCTTCTTGGGGCAAGCGGTCAGTCCTATCCCCGAACTATATACTTAGCTGCTTGAGCCTGATGACGGCTCAGCCCGTTACAATTATGAATTGAATAAAGTTATTTAAATTGAAAGTTGAAAATTTTAAGCTTAAATTAAAAATTTAATTTAACTTTCACGATTTTCATATTTAATTAAAAATATATAGTTAGTTATAACTAGGTGGATTAGATATGACTACCTACGGCTGTGTTTGCCATGTTTGCACTCTAAGAATCCGCGCCAGCCATCCCGCTCCGAAAATTATCTCCGATCAGACTTCGAAGTTCATATTTCCGTCCCACGTTGACAATAACATGGAAGTTTAAGAGACTCTTATTACTTTGGAATGGAGCTCAAAAATCTATCCAGCAATTGGAAAAGGCTCCAAGAGAAATTGAAGAAAGAGAATCCCTCTGCCTCCACCTCTACCAAGCGCAAGATCTCCGACCGTGACAGTCAAAATGGAGTAAAAAGAAGGCGGACAGAAAGTGTCAGAGAGAGGAAGATCGAAGGACAACATAAATCTTTGAAGAGGAAAAGAATGACAGAGACAACCGAAAAGGATGGGGTAAAGGAAGTGCAAGAAATAGTCACGGAAGTTACGTCGCGGAGGAATTCTGCAGCTTCAGCGCTCAAGCCCGATCCACGAAACGGGCGAGTCAATGAGGGACTATCTCCAACGTAGGTCATTCCAATTACTTCCTCTCTCCTATATACTATTGTACTAACTGTTTTAACAGCGCCGAGATAGGCAAATATGTCGCGATCGACTGCGAAATGGTCGGTGTTGGCCCGAATCCTGATAACGACTCTGCTCTTGCACGAGTTAGTATAGTCAACTATAATGGCGAGCAAGTCTACGACTCCTACGTCAGACCCAAGGAAGAGGTCACGGATTGGCGGACACACGTTAGCGGTATAAAACCAAAGCATATGCTTGAGGCACGGTCGCTGGAGGAAGTACAGAGGGATGTCGCCAAGATACTTGAGGGAAACATCTTGGTTGGGCATGCAGTCCGAAATGACCTTGATGTCCTCCTTTTGCCTCATCCAAAGCGGGACATCAGGGATACAAGCAAGCACCCATCATACAGGAAACTTGCAGGTGGTGGATCTCCGCGTCTAAAGATCTTGGCCGCAGAGTTTCTGGGATTGAAAATTCAAGAGGGTGAACACTCTAGTATAGAAGACGCCAGGGCAACCATGATGCTGTTCAGACGAGACAAGGATGCATTCGAACGGGAACATGCGAAGAAGTGGCCTGTCCGGGTTACAACGGAGGCCAAGGAAGACGGAGACAGTCCAGCGAAGAAGAAGAAAAAGTCTAAGAAGAAATCTCGGAAGAGATGAAGGATTTATGTTTCTCTGTTCTTTATTGTATGACAATAATACCCCATGTTTGGTGCAGAAAGTTGTGTTCGAATTCTAGCAAGATTTTAGATCTTCATATTCCCCACCGTTAATCCTTTTGCTAGACAGCTGTAGATTTCCTGCTGTTCCTATACGATATGAAAGTAATTCATTCGAGAAAGTAATCATATATAGTACATATTAAATTGCTCGATAACTATCGGGAATTTCTGATAAGCGCACTTAGTTCCGTATCGGTCATTTCTCCACATTTCAATTAAACGCGGGTGGTCGCGTCGCGTCGATCAAAAGACCTTGCGAAGAACATCATATTCAACGCCACCAACTCCATCAGCCAACTGCCAAACGAATTGTTTCTATCTGACCATCAGAGAACACAGAATTATCCATAATCTATTCAAAAATCTCTTTTTATCCCTTTCTCAGTGGTAATCGCAGAAATGTTTGCCCTTCAATCGGCACAGAATACCTCCCCAGATACCGACACGCAGTCCTCGAATGCATCTATCCCGAATATTCTACCCTGTCGCATCCATCATGATGGCCATCTAGACTCTCTTGAGCGATACTGGAAGCCTGTCAAAGATGAAAATGGTATGATGGTCGCCTATGAGCGCATTAAGTCTACGCCGCGGACCTTATTAGGTCAGCTTGCTGACACCAGTCATTGCGCAGGAGATGCTCAAACTGCGCACTTCCGAGGGCGAAAGTTGCGTGGTCGCCGCGTTGCGATCCCAGAAGGATATAAAGGTATGTCCCTCTTATGTCTTCACTGGACGCTACTAATTTGGTTACATAGGTATCGTCGCGATGCCGACAGACCGCTTGCTACCCTTAAAGACGGATAAAAAGGTCGAATTGCAGAATGAGGAACAGGACAATGACATAGGAGAACCTGTCAAGATTCTCGAGACCCAGGCTACATTTGATGAGTTCGTGGTCTGGGGTCATGAAGTCATGCCAGCAGCAGATGATCCTTTCGTCAAGGGCGTGGAAGAGTGGCTGAAGTTTGCAGAGACGGTAATGCTCCTAACTGAGATGACTGTATCTGTATTCGTCAGAAGCTGACTTTTGATAATTGGTTTCACAGATGCACCTGAGCCCACAAGGTTCGATTGAGGGTGTGGGCAAAGACGCATCCAGCTAGATATGTATCCGTCGCTGTGGAAGCGGCCGTTTGTGCAACATACTAGAGCAACTGGAATATTACGCCAACTATGATAGCAGATGACCCTGGTCATTCGCATCGCCTCCAGCAGGGACATTCTGGTCGACACAAGCTCCGGTCGTTTAGTTCCTTTCGGTGTCCGACGCTTTTTCTCAGTTCGAGGCTCGAATCTATGGGAATCACTTCCTACAGCAGACAAGGGGATTATACTGGTTGCCACATGTCTCGGTGGTGTCTCGAATCTGGGGACTACGCATTGATCTAAAGTGCGAAACGCAGCACGTTCTTACCGAGACGAATTCTCGGAGCCCGAGAAGCAGATGATGTGGGCTGTAGATTCACGTCGCAGTCCTACCTGGAAAAGGTAGCACCATCATATCCCTTTCTGCAAAACCGTCGCGGACAGAGAGTCAATGAAGGCCATCTCTGAGGTCAGGAGCAGATATAGCACCATTGACGATATGTAGTCTGGTACCGTGGCTACGTTATGCGAACTAGGGATGGCGTTTTAAATGCCAAAACAAAATGTCAAAATGTCAAAATGTGAAATGTCATGACATTTTGGCCCCTAAAAATCGGTCATGAAAAAAACGTCTTGACATTTTAAATTGAACTAATCCCTAATAAATAAATCAAATGAGAATTTCATTTGATTGTTAATCTCATCTTAATGGTTCGCTAAACTACCCTTTTACCAAAAAAAAAAGTTTGACATTTTAAGCCGATCTTTTCATTTCACTATCTCTAATGCGAACAGCTAGGAGTTGTCGTATTTATACCGTGGTTCAGCATCCTCGACCGCCTTTGCATTCTGCCGACGATAAGTAATCCGGGGTGGACAAAGTCGATTATCGACACAATCCACTCTCTTTATCGTAATACGCTCATTTCTGCAGGGACCTCTTAGCTGAGTGTAAACTGTCCATTGAATCCAACGGCATGGCTGAGAGTGTCACACCGGAAGCTCTGATCTCGCAATTTCAGGTCGAGAAATTGCTCAATCAAGGTTCGATTCCAAGCCCGCACTTCATGACACCAGTAGCGACCTATATGTTCTCCGAACAACAATATGGCTCATATACAAGTAGAGATAATATAACTAACCTATGCTTGTTATACTGTGCAGATCAGCATGGCCGCCGCATTACCATATTAGGCACCATTAGTGGTAAACAAGGAATTCTGATCGCGGAGCGGGCCGTGTTCGCGACTGAGTCTCTGGAGGTTTTGAGGGCTTTTCACGCAGCCATAACTCGGGTTACGAACCTGGGAGACAATGATATCTATCGCTGGTACATGGCGTCTTCTGGAGGTGACACCGCAGAGGTCCAACATCCGGATCTCAAGCTCAATCTCATCTGGCCGTGTACCGATAAGCATATCAGGAAGTACTCAGCTCAGCTTGTGCGCATGGTCACTGAAACACCGGAGATATATAAAAATTATATCAGGCCATACATGAGCAAGCAACGAGAGGAAGGAAGATTGAACTGGGTCTTCAACATTCTCGAAGGTAAGACGGAGCAAGAAGACGTGATCTTGAAGGATCCGGGTAATAGTCCGGAAGATGGCTTCCTGATGCTCCCGGATCTCAATTGGGATCGCAAAACTCTTGGGTCTCTTCATCTACTTGCGCTAGTGGAGAGGCGAGATATCTGGAGTCTTCGCGACCTGAAGAAGCGTCATATTCCTTGGCTGCGATATTTGAGACAGCGGCTTCTGGACGCTACGGTGGAAATGTACCCTGGGCTCGAGCAGGATCAGCTGAAGCTCTATGTTCATTGTATGTCAAATACACAAATATTCCTTCGCTGCTGATATGAAAAGATGCTGATCATGACAGACCAACCGACATATTATCACTTCCACATCCATGTTGTCAATGTTATGCTAGAAGCTGGTTCGACACAGGCTACTGGCAAAGCTTTCGGACTTGAGAATATTATCTCTCAACTAGAGACTATAGCTGGAGATGAAGATGCCAGCATGGCCGATGTCAGCTTGACTTATTTCCTTGGAGAAGCAAATGAACTGTGGACAAATATCTTTGAGCCGTTGAAGCGGGGAGAAAAGCCTGTGGTAGAATGAAGAAGCATTAGACGTATACGCATCTCAGGGTATCTTTTCATTTGACTCAATTCCGATATGAAGAGATAGATTCCGGAGTAACCGTTTAGGTGTTTCAGGCTGTATAGAAAATTATGATAGTCTCGACGGTTCTCTTTATTACTATGCTGTTCGCTATATTTTTGTCCTCCATATTAAGGAATCGTTGATTCGGCCAGTCATACCAGAGCAGAGTACAATTTTCAACAGTTATAAGGACCTTGAATTTATAGAGCTGCGGAGACACAATTCTCCCCGCAGGTTTGGACAGTTTGCACATCTAAATGACGTGCCCCGCGTCAACAAGCAACTTACGTGGGAGCTCAGCATTAATCAATACATTCTCTCCTTTCCAGGAAGAATCAAACATACATTCTCACCAACTAGCACATCAGAAGCATAACCATGGCAGACCACGTTGATGCACCTAGCACCAATAAGGCCTTTGTGCCTCTAGGTACGAGAACCCGATATCCGTTTCTTCGAGTGCTGCAATCGTCGTTTGGTCCGAGGAAGCGCTGAGACTGATATCTTACTTTTCACAGAAAACAACCCAGAAGTCATGTCCCATCTAGTCCACCAACTAGGCCTTTCTCCCACCCTCGGTTTCACAGATGTCTACTCTATCGACGACCCAGATCTCCTCGCATTCGTCCCTCGACCAGCCCACGCCCTCCTCCTCGTCTTCCCCGTCTCTCCAACTTATGAGGCTAGCCGTGTTGCCGAAGACTCCCCGCTGCCAGAATACACCGGCTCTGGTCCCTCCGAACCCGTCATGTGGTTCAAGCAAACGATCCGTAATGCCTGCGGCCTGATCGGTCTCCTCCACTCCGTCAGCAACGGTGAACCTCGAAAACACATCACCCCTGGGTCTGATCTCGAGCAGTTGTTGAAGGCTGCAGAGTCGTTGCCGCCTAGCCAGCGCGCTGATCTCCTGTACGAGAGCAAGGCGCTAGAGAGTGCGCACGCAGACGCAGCGAAGCTGGGCGATACGGCGGCGCCCCAGGCAGAGGATAATGTGGATCTACACTTCGTGGCCTTTGTCAGGGGAGAGGATGGTCGGTTGTGGGAACTCGATGGTAGACGGAAGGGTCCATTGGAGAGAGGGCGGTTGGGTGAAGACGAGGATGTGCTGAGTGAGAATGCGCTCGATTTGGGCCTGAGGAGATTCTTGAAGGTGGAGAAGGAGGGTGGGAATCCGGATCTGAGGTTCAGTCTTATTAGTCTGGGGCCGCATTTTGAGTAGTGCACTTATAAGGTAGGAAGAGACGTGACTGATCCGAGGATACTATACGGAGAGGAATCAAAAGGCATATCTGGCGCTCGAGAGCCGATTATGAATCGTAATGGTTGCTCCTCATTTCGAACTCTGCATACCATGTATAGCGGCTACGGATTACTATGGACTTCGGGTTTGGCGTTACAGTTAGTTTTCTGTCATGGTTTGTGAACCATTCGAGTGCATTTGATCAACTTTTCTTTCATTCTTCAGTAGAAATCTATCTATTAATCAATCTCGAATTGGACTGGAGAATCTATCACCAATGTTGTAAAGAGAATCGTGAGAGAGCCTTTCAAAGATCACCAAGAATGTCCATCATAGGCCCTCGAGCTCCATAACTTTTATGTCTTTTCTATTTCAATCTCACTAATATCATCCTGAGGGGTGAGACCACTGTCATCGATGCCTGGACTTATCTCCCTTGTCTTCTCTTCAGCAATAATTTTCTCAGTGCTGGACTTCTTAACGGGGTGATGATGGGAATCTGGACCGCCTTGTGTCCCCACCCTGAGGAACGGGACGATCAAGATTGACAGTCCGCATATGGCGGCCCCAAACCAGAAGGTAGACAGATACGGTCTGATCGATGTGGCTGGCTCCTGAGCTCTGACGGCGTTGTAGACGGCCGTGGAGATGCCCAGACTGATATTGTTGCAGAGTTTGGAGATAGTATTGAAGATCCCACCGGCAACAGATTGCTCTGATGATGAGAGAGAGGACATGACGTACATCTAATTTAGGTTCATTGTCAGCTAAGCACAAGAGAAGGGAACCGGACAGAGTGAAGAAGATATTTAAGAAGACCTCTAGAATAAGTGGTTGTACTCATACTCACATTTACGACGTTAAACTCGATGTCCGCACCAACAACCACGAGTATCAGAGCAGGGAAGATAAAAGCCCAGTACGAAGCATCCACCTCAAGGAAGCTGAGGATAAGCATGGCCGCGGTGTAGCTGACTGCGCCGATGGCCATGAGGAGCTTGTTGCTCACCTTGTGAAGGATCAAGCCGCAGACAATGTTGACGATAATGCCATTGACGACCATGGGAAGCAGCTGGACAGCAATCATGAGAGCGGAGAGATTCTTGATCTCCTGCATGTATAGTGCGAGCCAGAAGGTCAGAGATGAGAAGCCCATATAGCCGAGGCAGAATGTTAGCATGAGCTATTATGGCGTTAGTAGTGGCTCCGACATTGTGGTTGATATATGGTTATCGATTGAAGGAAAGAAGTTTCGTCCAGGAAGTACATGAATAGTGCTTTGTACGTACCAATGAAAATTCTCGATTGCGCCACACGTATAGAGGCATCAGTGGGACGGAATACAGAGACTCCCAGTATAGGAAACAACCCATAAGGAGGATTCCGACAATGAGGAGCGCAATCACATAACCAGTTCTCCACCCTTCTGGGGCGTCACCGGCAAGTCTAGAGGACATCAGTTATGGAATGCAAAAAAGACATAACGCTCTAAGCGGATGTCACTCACGTCAATGCGCTGGAGAAAAGAGCAATGCCGGCTATAATCAGTAGTGTCCCCAGGAGGTCGAACTTCTTGAATGATCTCCAAGTGAAAGGCAGACGCTGGTGTGCATCGGTCGGGACAGTCCAGACAGTTAGGACAGTGAAGATGGCGTATATCACCGCCAGAGTCCACAGAGAAGCGCGCCAGTTGTACAGGTGGTCGGCAATACCGGAGATGATTGTGCCAGCAACGAATCCCAGCGGGTTCCCAGCACTAAAGCATGCGAATGCGAGGTTCTTTCTCTTTGAAGGCTTCTCATAGACTGCTCCCAGGATCCCGACGGCGGGAGGAACAACAGCAGCTGAGAATAGGCCCATTACTCCCGAAAGGACATCCATGTAGATGGCATTATTTGCGAATCCAGCGATGAGTAAGGCAAGAGTGAATCCAGCCATTCCAGCAACGAACAGCTTCTCACGACCAAACATGTCTGCCAGCTTTCCAAAGGTCAGAAGAAAAGCTCCGCTGCTCAGTCTGTTTTACACGATTAGCGAACACCATCTCCCATTGCAGTTGCAGAGGGTACCTACGCTGATCCAGCAGCGATCCAAGTGATCTCAGCTGAATTCATGTTCAGATCACGACCGATGGACGCCGTAACACCAACCACGGAGCCTTGATACATCGTAGACTGAGCGATCGCCATGGTGGCTGTCAGCACGAACAGGCATTCCTGGATTGTGCTGCTGAAGCATTTCGGGCGACGTCCATACAATGGAGCATCCTCTTCCTCTCCTGCTATCATTGACTGGCCCTTCTCCTTGTCAATGTCATCGTACACAGCGTTGTCACTCATTTTGACTAGGATCTTGACTTCCTGCTGGGATCGTCTCTCCTACTGCGACGATGGATGGGACTGATAGACATATCGCAGGGTAACTAGTCCGGTGTGAATGATATCAGGAGGGGAGGGGGGAGTGCTTCACACGAGTATAGGTGACTATCAACTAGGTGGATTTTTCAGCGGCGCCATCAGACGCGGGTGAATTCCGCGGATCTAGATTTTGTATTAGTAGTCGTGGCGGGATGTTGGCCTTTGGACTGATTGGATATGGACGACTGACCGCTATTCGCAAACTATTGCCGAGTATGGAGTAGTTCGTAATCAACTTAACTATAACTAGAACGATAAGCTACAGGCCGTCTCTGCAGTAGCTGGTGTCGAAGAAGACCATAGAAGAGCCAAAAATAACTGTCACTGCTGTACCCTTTTTGGTGAATGAGATGGGGAACCCGATGAATACGACGCTACGAGGGCATTATTCGCGAGCTTCCGATCGCGTGCTACTACTGTAGTACAGAGTGGTAATTAACGTTAGTTAATGCTGGATGTCGATCCTGCATGTTCACGGCTTCAATTATTCTCTGGCGTTGGAAGCCTGGAAATGCTACTTATTAGCGGGGGAGAAGAGAACAGTGACTGCAGAAAGTCCTACCAGCAATCCAGGCACGAGCTACAAAACAGAATATATTTTCTACTTCTCTAATTACGGCATTCATGTATCGTACAGCTTGGCCTGATATGTAAGCATTTCCATCAACATATAGTTAACTATTAGACCCGTCTTTTCCCATGTGATGGCCGTATCAATCCATCTTCTTTGGGCGTACATCCATCTCAATCTCCGTTTGCGTGGACTCGGCAATGGAAGCTGCTCTACCATAGTACTTATCTGGTCTCGACGAGATCGAACCCAGTTCAAGAGTCGACTCTTGGAGCCCTGGTTGCTTCTCATTCTCCTGACTTGGGATTGGGTTCAGATATGGCTGCAACTGCTCGCAGCTTTCGCCGTTTCGCTGTCCCTGTTGCATTCTCTTTATGGAAAGTTCGCGACCATGCAGCGTTCTGATAATGAAGCACATAGCTATCAGAATGACAGATGATATGGAGAGGGTAATATAGCCACTTTTGTACTGCGGTGCATCAACCTGCTGCCAGACAATCAGCGGCAACCAGCTCTGGAAAATGTAGGCGACCTCGTTCATGGAGGCAACGGTGAGGGCGCGTTCTTCGCTGTCATCTTCGCAGACTTCATTGGCCCAGCTGCATTTTCCACAGTTAGCTGCATTCAAGGTAGGTCAACAATAGATAAGTTGGACATACGCCATGCAAAGGCCACCCAGTCCGTAGGATGCTCCAGCTACGATGAGGCAGGTCCACTTCCACCAAGTCGGTATGTCCCAGACTGCGAGTGATACGTAACATATGATGTTGATGACCTGAGTTTTCGTCAACTTCTAGCCTCAAGTCTAAAGAGCGGACAACTTACTCCACCAAAAACAAGCGGTGGCCAGCGACTACCTCGAAGAAGACTATCGGACAGCCCTGTCACGATGTATTAGCGCCATTATGACAGACAGTAAAGAAGGATCCATCTATACAAGCGTAAACAATGGTCATTCCAACCTGCACAGCTGAGGTTGTCGTGGGATAATCGTTGATCTGGGCGATAGAGTACTTCGGATCCTTCGAAAGTCGGAGATACCTGACACATTAGTCGGGAGAATTGATCATCTGCTCGGAACTTGGGACTCACTGTTGGAATACAGGTTGTGACAACGCTATACCGTTGTTAAAGGCTCTTTATATAAATATTAGATAGTAGCCTTTAACCTCAATCGGCTAACTTACGCATAGAGGATCGACATGAGATAGATGTGCCATGATGAGAAAATTCTCTTCAATTTCTCCTTGGTGTATTTCGCTCGTGGCTTTCTTCCTTCCAACTTCATTCTTTCTTGGGCCAGCAAGATCTCCTATAGTCAGTTAGCAAGTCTGTAACATAGTCAACGCGGAGGAATAAGTGTATGCATGCCTTCTCTGTTAGAAACCACGAATTCGTAATTTCAGGGACATCTGGGATGATAAAGTATCCTGCCAAAGCCATCGGAAAAGCGATTAGTCCATTGATTAGGAAGGACCTATAACATCAAAGTTAGCTGCAGGCTTCATGAGATCTTCATGGGATGATCCGCCGCGCACCATTGCCAACCCTTGTAACCACCCACCCCAGCCAGGTGATGCACTCCAGCCATTAAATAACCGGAGACCATCTGTCCAAACGCGCTGCAGATTAGGAAAAGACAAGATCTTTTACCAAGCTCATCACGGCGATACCATGAACCGAGCGTATATTGCATTCCCGGATAGTAGCCACTCTCGGCAAGGCCTATTCACCACCGTCAATATTTCGATGCCCCAGTCCATACGAGCACCTTACCAATGAAGAATCGTATCACGTAAAACTGGTACGGTGCATTGCATTTCGAGAGCGAGAGTGAAAGAATAGACCAGACAACCTGATCCACAGTTAGTCAAGGATACCATTGGCTTGTGAAACTATGAACTCTCACCTCAAGACTGGGAATCCAGTACCTCGGTCGCGTGCGAGTCAATATAATGTTGCTTGGAACCTGTCCCACCATATAACCGATCGTCCATGCGGCTTGTATGTAATTTAACTGATTCTTATATAGGCCTAGATCCTCCTTCCTGCGAGGGTCAATTAAAATTTGTCACAGTTTTCAGAATGATTGAGACCCAGCACATACATTCCCGAAACGAACGCATTGTTGATGTTGTACTGGTCGATACTCTTGACGAAGTATCCTGTTCGAGTGGTCTTAGCAATGAATGCCGAAAAATAGTCCAATATAGCTCACCTATAGATGCAAATGATAAAATCGCTGCATCGAGTTTCGAAAGTAGTTTTCTCTCTTCTGGCGGCTTGTCGAACGTGTCCCATAGATAACTAACGAATCTCCGTTTCTTAGAGCTCTGCAAAATGGAGTCCCTTGTTTGGTCATCAATCGATGTACTTTCGTTAGAATCACTCTTCTCAGCCATTGCTACGCGAAATTGCTATGGTAGAGGCAAGATGTCCTCGATCTTTTATCGGGGGCAAGTAACAGCAGTGAACATTAATTTTCTGACCAGGTGTTAAGATAGGGATTCAAAAGAAGGCACGACGTCATCAATAGTCCGGCATAATCTAGCTGTGGAGAAATCGATCTGGAAGATCTCTTTGGAATGACAGTTGTCCGTTCTATGAGATCCGTTCCTCACTTAATAGTAATAGAAAACAGGATTCTTCGATTGACAAGTACAGGACGCTAGACTGAGAAAAGACCGTAGGGTCCGCAAAAAAATCATAAATGCCATAAGAGACGTTCAAGGCTCTTCAAGGCAGTGAAATTCTACAATGAAGGGGATGGTCAGCTATACAGTGTCATCAAGAGCTAGCTTTACATTCCTCTGATGCGGCAAGTGACCAAAGTAACCAGGCGGATGTTCTATTGGTCTTGAGGTACCCAAAGACGCGTGAGTTGGAACTAAAATAACGTAATTTGCAGCATCACAGACCACTGTAAATGCTCAATAGTGGCTAAAAATATCTGGTCTGAACAGCTATGAACGACCAATTCAACAATTCTCATGAATAAGCTGCAATGTAGGCTTTAGAGTTTTCGATGGTGTGTGGTTTTGATATACCAAGATTTTGACACAGAGTCGGCACTGAGCGACCCGTGTAGTTATCTGGTCGCCTATCAAAAGTCAATAGAACGTCGCAGATACATGTATTAAGGTAGTCAGTTTACATTCTTGACAAGATGTATCTTTGATCATAGTTCCACAATCGTGATTTGCTAAGATTTATACGAGACTCTATAAAAGTTATGCCTA
This sequence comes from Paecilomyces fulvus, assembly GCA_029606305.1. NCBI lineage: Eukaryota > Fungi > Ascomycota > Eurotiomycetes > Eurotiales > Thermoascaceae > Paecilomyces > Paecilomyces fulvus. The sequence goes on from JAPVCG010000038.1 coordinate 580,266, forward strand.
TTCTAATACTATCATTCCCATCTGATGGAGAGATCCGCCATCATAAATCGCGAGCTCAATGCTATTAGGAAAGGACAATTAAATGCGTTCTCATATCTCATTTTTGAAAAATAACAATCACAGTACAAAATAGGAGAGTGTAGCACTGGCCGCGCCGATCCCCCTTGCTTGATTTCCTTGGGTAACGTCGAGGCGTTCTCAACAACATTTATGTGCATCTCGCATTCCTCACACTCTTAGGTATTCCCACCAGCCACCTATAAATGCTAAGCTTTTTTTAAAAACCCTGAAGCCCTTACCACGTCCACATAAGCTGCACTACTTTATCATGGCCCTTGCATCGACATATGGATCCATGTCACATTTCGGCTAGAGATCCTGATATTTCTCTGATAGGAGATATTTCCTTCTCACAGAACACAAAAGAAATCTGTAAATGTGACCTAGTCTCCTCAAAATCTTTGCCTCATCTAAAACGCCGCTATTGCGTCTCTCGGATGGAGCAAGAAATTCGTGAACGTTGTCGCTTCTCTAATATTCTATGTCAGCCTTATCAGGCTTCAATAGGTGATCGAGACCAGCTCACTGACAGCTAATCACTTTCAGCCAAACGTGCCTCAGAATTGTGGTTGTGGCTTCCGCATATCAAGCCATCTTTATCACAGCGGCAGTCTACTTCCTTTACGGAGGAGTTCCTATAGAATGCCGGCAAAGTTAGCACAGCTCCAGTTACATCGTTAGAACGGGGTCTAGGGAGGAGGTTCTAGATTCTTAAAGGAGTAATAGTATATCCATGGTCTCCTTCTATTTCGAGTATGTCCTATTAGAAGACATGGTTCATGTCTTCGACCCTCAGATGCTGAAATACATGTCTCAATCCATTAGTAACCGAGATGCTCATGTATTTGGATCCGTTATCACTTCTCGAAAATGTTGGTGAATCACCTATCATGAATAGATATAGTTAATGACAGATTCAAAGATCGGTGGAGCAGGTGAATCGAAGGACAGACAAGAGCGCATGAAAGACCTAGAAGGCATTCATATATTGGCAACAGGGAATAGGAATGGAGTCAGTTAATAGATGTATCAAGCAGTTTGGTCCTGCCTGCTTCCCTATATTGCACTCCAGCGTCTATATGACTACAGTGCAATCCAATCTCAGGCGAAACCGTGCAATGGCTTAATCTAGCATTGCGCTAAACAGTTGTGCTTCTTGCAAATTTAAACCAGGCTCTATCCTAGATAGAAATCGAGATTCGTCACCCTAGATAGCAACAAACTGGTTCGGGAGAATGGCGTTGTTCGAGTGAAGCGGGCTCCTATTCATTTGCAGCCTTCATTGTTCCATGACCCCTCATCGACCCCGCAGCGACAGGCTTTATGGCTATAAGTACCTTCAATTTCCCTTCCATTATTTCTGGTCTTCTTATCGGTCTACAACAATGCATGTTTCTACATCCGGGGTGCCTTTCAACACTCATCGGATCCTTCTCCATAGTAATTTTAGGCTCGTTCAGACTATATGGACTTTTTCTTAAAACATTTTCATATAAGTTTCTCTACACGGTCTCGTCAACCAATATCAGTTAGATTTAATCTCAACTTTTGTCATCGACTGATACACATAATTATAATATATTGGATCTGATACACACATAATTATGATATTGGATCATACACTAGGCTTTACCTTATCTCCGTCGGCAATTGAATTAGCCGATTATATTACAACCTTTTATGGTATACAATATCCTCAGATATTACTTTAAAGGATACTTCAGCTTAGAGAGAGAATCCTGTTCTGGCTTCTTGCCCTGGTTCTCTCCCAGTTTCTGCCTCCTTGTCTTTCTCTTCTTATTTTCCTTTCTCTCTCTCTTCTTCTTCTCCTTTCTCTTTCTCTTTCTCTCCTTCTTACCCTGTCCCCATTCCTGGCTCTGTGTCTTGTCCTGTGCAGCTCTCTGCCTCTGCTCTCTCTCTGGTCCTGCCTTCCAGTCTTGAACTTGCTCCTCTTTCTGACTCTCTTGCTCCTGCTGGTCCCTCTCTCCCTGTGCCTGGTCCTGAGTCTGATTCTGTTGATCCATTTGTTTTGTTTATCATAAGAGCTTCAGGTGCTGATAACAGTAACAACTCGACTTTGGAGTGACTGAGAGATAGTCTCATTGACACTCATAGCAATTAGAGTGATTGTATGGGGCCCTCTCTGCTGAGCCAACTGTCATCACATTCATTCATTAATTAAATCAGCTTTTTGCGTTTTCTGGCTGTGTTGTGACAAGTATCCGAGAAGCTCTGTCTTGGGGGATAAAGGAATGATGAGATGTGATTCTGGTGATCAATGGTTGGGATGGGCTAATGACGAATGAACCTTCCTTCATATCACTCTTTTGGCAAATTGACCAGGTATGTATATGCATATTCCCATTTTCTTTTCACTTGTGCTGATATATATAGATTGCAGTAAAACTGTGCTTCTGGGTCAACGTGCCCTGGGTCTTCAAAGAGGCTAATTCCCTCACAGTGGCGAAGGTGCTTTCCAGGGAGATTGATATGGATGTAGACAAACAATTGCTTCCAGGCTCCACAGCGTTGTTCATCACAAAGATGCACGACATCAGCGCAGCCAAAATAATATATGGACCAGAAACCATCGACTATCTAATTTATCCCAGGCTCTCCCAGGACATGCTGGCCCTCCTAAATGAAGCTAGGAGGAGAAATATTATACCAGTGCTAAAACAATGAGTTTCACAATTATTACATCACTGTCAATGAGATTTTTTAATTATTTTTAAATTATTTTTTATGATCTGAACTTCAATACCCACATTAATAAGTCTCACGGGGACCAGGTCGCCTGCCAGCATTGCAGTAAGACTTTCAGCCGCAAAGATTACAGGGACCGCCATGAGAGGTTGCTCAGTATTCAAGACATTAAGCATATGCTCAGATTGTGTTAAGATTATTTCACACTCAAGTTCATTTTATTTTTTTTTTTTTCACAACAATCAGTAAAATGTCAGTCTATTCAAAAGAACTCATTATCTGTGTGACAGTTCTTGGGGCTGTCAATCTCTCTTCAAATTTTAGCTATCCCGAGAATCTGGCGTACATTCCCCCAATGAAGAAGCCTCATGTCACAAGAGGCATGTCAGAGCGGAGAGCAAAGAGACTGGTGGCCGATACAGAACGAGGAAACACGCCATCTGACAATGCCTTTCCGGCATACCATGAGATCATGTCCAATACGCTGATGTTCCCATGTATTGACGTCTCCAACCCAGTGATTTACCGGGGAGAGGTGATGTGCCAGTACCCAGGGTGCACGCATCCAGTAAATACACCTCTCCTACTACCTGATGTCTCAGTTAGATAGATCTTCTGGATTTTTTATTACTACAACCTCTTTTTGCTGTTCCAAATCTGACCAATATATTCTGCAGTCTGTAACAAGTGGTGTGATGTTGGCCATATTGGTCAAATCATGGAGACCAAGTTGGGTGAACAACTGTTTGGAGATGAGAGATGCACTGCCTGTCAGTTACACAACAAGGAATGCTGGGTTTATTCTGAAAGGCTTCTTGAGAGAATAATGAATGCTGAGCTCTGCACACAGGGAGCCGACAAAGCATACAACCAGAAGTTGGTCCTGACATCCAACAAGGTGTCTGTGAGGGAGGCAATGCTATATCTTCAGAGCATGGCAGCTTCTTCAGATGAGAGCAGCTGGAAACATGACAACAACACACCACCTGAGCAATGGGGTAAATCCCCCACATCCCATTGACGGAAGAGGGATGAGAGTGGTGGCAGGGCTGAATCCAGCAAGAAGCGCCAGTCAACTAAAGGCAAGGAAAAGGTAGCCTCGGTCGTTTCCGAACACAACTTCCTCTATAATGAGCATGGTCCAGGATGATGTTTGGAGCCAACAAGAAGGCTCACTGGGACAGTTTAGAACAGTTGGTGAGATGTGCCCATCATGGGGAGGAGAACTGCACCAAGCCTCCTACCCCGGAGCATTGGTAGTCTGTTTCTTGTTTTTCCTCGCTTTTATTTTTCTTTTGCGTTTTCTCGTCGTTGTCTTCGTTTGAAGACAGAAATATTTTAGTGATACCAAAGTGATGACTCATTCATTGAATTGTTTTTTATTATTAAGCTGAACATGGCCCAATTCCAACACTGAATGCCATGACAGTTACAAAATCTCAGATCACATCCATGTTGGCGGCGATACCGAAGACCAGGAAATTTTTCAGAATGGGGAAGCTCGGGGTTTGAATACCTTTCCGGCATACCATGAGATCATGTCCAATACCCTGATATTCCCACATATTGACATCTCAAACCTGATGATCTACAGGGGAGAGTTGATGTGCCGATACCTAGGATATATATCTCTGGGGCCCCTGCCTGCAGTCCCTGCTGGGGTGCAGGTGGTTATCCGGCTGGAGATCCAGCAGGTGCCCCTGCCTAGCCCCGATGCTCCCGCCGTCATCATTCTGACCGCCCCTGCTGCTTCTGCTGCTGGTGCATTGCCAGTTGGGATTCCTTCCCATTGGGGGAGCCCTGTTGTGAACAGGCTGGCCCTGGAGAGCACCACCGCAAGTGTCACCACTGTTTGCGGGTCCAACACAACTGCTACAATGTAGGTTTTCTCCCTTGGGGTTTGCTTTCCTAGCTAATGTGCTATTGGATAGCTGCCAGTTCAAGCCGCTGATGCAGCGAGGCGTTTGGTGGCCACCACCAAGTGGTTTGAGCAGCACCATGCCACCGGTCACCAGACCACCAAGTTGCTGGCCCAGGTTTTCAGCTGCCTGGAAGAGGTGCACAGGCTCCTTCAGGAGCATGGGCGTGGGGATCGGGTGTGAGGAGGGTTCTTTTTTGGCGTTGTGGTGGTTGTTTTTGGGTGGTGTTTTGTGGGTGGTTTTCTGGTGGTTTTCATGGCCTTCGGGCCTAATCTTTATCCCAGTTTTTCAATCCCTTCAGCGTCTCTTCGAGCCTTTCGTTTGCTGTAGTTGCTTCTCTTTGAAGAGCTGCACTAGCTCTTGAGCCCCCTGGACATTCTCTTCTGGTTCTGGTAAATATACCTTTTCTACTACCTGATGTCTCAATTAAATAAATTTCTCAACTGACATAAAGGCCTACAGACCAGATACGGGGAGCCAACAAAACTCCGAGATCACTTTCAGAGGAAGCACAACCCTCGAATTCAATTTAGTGAGACAACAAAGCTGCGGAATCACTACATGCTGAAGCATGAGCTCAAGTACCTGGCTTACACAGTCGAAAGGATGCTTCCAATAGATGAGAGGATATATGCGGATGGTTTAGAGTGTTTAGTCCGTTATCCTTATATGGGATAAGAGAATGTTGGCCCTCAGCCAGTACCGGAACAGAGGTGACCCTTAGAATAGAGACGTTGTTGTTACGGAATATTTGTACACTAGCCATATTGCTACTACTGACTGCCCACAGTCACATGTATGTTATTATAGCTAGCTACCCCTCCTAGAATAGAACTTCAGCTTTCTTCCTCCCACTTTCCGTGTCAGTTGTATATCTGGCAGTTGAAATATCTTGTGTAAAAATAGCAATATGTCTGTGTCTTCTATCAGATTTGAAATACCTTGTTGCTTCTTATGTTCCGAATGTAATCTTACATTTACCGCGAGAAAGTGTATTTCCTCCAGACACTGCGTGTCGTTAAACGCCATGCGGTCACATAGCCAGAGAATCTTGAAGTTGTTCAACCCTATCTTATCTATTGCTTTTGCTATATAATGTGGAAGAATATTATTTTCTTTCATATGCCCATATCGACTTCGCTATTGCTTTTACTATACTATCACAATAGCTTCCCCTTTGCCCTCCAACGTTCCTGTTGTCACCCTACAGCAAGCCTATGTCTCTTAAGGGGGTGGTGAGGTTGATTATTGGTCGCCAATCAATTTCGTCCAAAGGGTCTATGGCCGATCCGGGAGCACTGCTTGAGTCCTTAATGTGATTCATGACCTGCTATATGACTTTTACTCATTTGTCAGCCTCGAAAATGACTTTTTGGACCTTCATCGAGTTGAAAAGGTCGTAGGCCTCCACGGCTTTGGAGAGTGGCATGATGTTCTCTGTCATGAATCTAGACCAATCATCAGCTTCTAACGGTGTATGATGTGAAAGATGTTGAGGAACTTACCCAAGGAGATGCTGGTTTTTCTTAAGGACTGCTAGAGCCTGTGGGAAGACTGACCGCACAGGGCATCGTCCCATTTGCGTCTTCAAGTTCTTGTTATAGGCATCCTGTCCCGTCCAGGGGATCTACAAAAATTAGCATCCAGTCTCCTGATGCATGATGGGTTACGACGTACCTCGCCATTGTGAACACCAACGCTACTAATGGTTCCAAATGGTCTGATGAGTTCGAATGCCGTTCTCAAGGCGGGACTCAGCCCTACAACCTCAATGACGACGTCGGCACCTCGGCCATCGGTGAGTTCCTTTACGCGCTTGTCGAGACCCTCTCGGTCCGTCATAAAGTTCCACGGTTCAGCACCCAGCGACTTCGCCAACTCCAGTCGCGACGGCACGGAATCGACAGCAAGGACATGCTTGGGCTTATATTCCAGCGCATTGATCAACGCACAGAGACCAACGGGTCCGCACCCAATGACGACGGCGGTCTGTTTGGAAATCTGCTCCGGAGTATACTCTTTGAATGCGTTTCGGGCAGCAAAATATCCAGTCGGAAAGATGTCACCCATCAGGACTAGCAACTGCTCTTGGATTCCTTCCGGAACCTTGATCACCGTACCATCTGCCAATGGAATCCGGACCTACAACGTAAGGTTTCTGAGAAAGACGATATCGATGGTGGAAACTTACATATTCAGCTTGCCCACCATTGAGAACCTCGCAGCCAAACAAGGTGTTCTTTGCGCATCTCGACGAAAGACCTTCTTGACAATAGAAGCACTCGCCACTACGAGTGAGTTAATTCTGATATTCAGTTACCTGACTCATTATGGATTCTGAAGAACCCCACTTACCAAGACGTTGTAAATGCACTGACGACCTTATCGCCCTTCTGAACCGTCTTGACCGCACTGCCTACTTCCACAACGGTGCCTGTCAATTCATGACCCATGATAAAGCCCGGTTCGGCCTTCTCGATACCACGGAAGACATGGAGGTCACTTGGAAATTTGTAAGTCCTCATGTCGCATCGAAATCTAGTCACAGCTGGCGCGGAGTGATCTTTACACGTACCTTCCGCATAGAGCTGTGTATGTTACCTTCACTACAATGTCTTCCGGATCCTGGATTTTGGGAATGGGCTGTTCCTCCACTTCCACCTTAAACGGGCCCTTGAACACGACTGCGCGCATAGTGTTGGCAGCCATTTTTGAATACGTTTGAGTCTGATACCACACAGGAAACAGATGTGTAGTATCTCAAAAAATCTCGTGGCAGGTACCGGACAAGATAATATGAAATGACAGCAGCCGATAATAGCACCGAACCACAGGCCGATTTCGGGAAAGATGCGGGGAGTAATTAAAAATGTCTAAATTCCGTCCTGATAAGATATCGGGAACCACTTTGAATCTGGAAAAGTTTTTTCTAAATCCCCGTTCTCACGCCTCTTTTCTCTACTTAGCCAAGCTGTAATCCACCAGAATACCGTCTACTATTTCGGGAGGCCTCTGGTAGGCTACAAAGAGGACTTCGACGGCGGACCCTCGCTTATAATTGTGGAAACGAACCAAGTCGCTAACCATGTGTTTGGCATTCAACCATCACAGGTGAGAGTGCTGGATCGATGGTGATTGTTTGGTGGCAACTGCTGCGATAATAAATTTTTACGATCCGACAATAACTGTAGGTCATCGCATTAACGCGGGGCCGTATTGTCGAGCTTGAGTTGACATGATGCGGGACAATGCATTTCAATGCTCTGCCCCTCTTCTAAGTATGGCAGAATCTCCTTATCCCCTCAGCGAACAGGATGGGACGTTCCTATTTGGGAAGTTAGTGCGGCTGAATAATCATGTGACTAGTGGCACAGACCCACCTAAATTTAATTAAACCTTTGGTATGCTGGCCCCTATCTTAACCATTGCCTTGGTTAAGACTTTTAACTAATATAGGGCCAATAAGGCGATCTAATAGGGCTTTGAAGCCTAGAGACATCTGGGACCAGCCCCTAGAGCCACCTAGATCCAGACCCCCTCAGCGCCAGCCACCACTATTCAATATCTTTACCAAAACCTCTACTGAACTAGCCCCAGATTCTTTACCTGAACGCCCTAGATTTAAAGCAGAGTCAGTGTGTTCTAGGGGTTCAGAGCCTGAGGATTTAGGGCCTGAACTCTCAACTGCAGGCCCTGAATTAATTGATCCTGTTGAACTATTCCACTGAGCTCTATTAGGCCTACTAGAGCTTATTGTATTTACTGCTGAAAAAACTGGACCTGCTGGACCCCTAAGCATGCTCAAACTAAGGGCCCTAGAGCATTCGGCACTGATTTAACTAATCTAGGGGCTCCTAGACGTGCCTAGCAGGTGTTTAAGGGGTCAAAAACCCAGTATGGGTGCCGCGAATGCGGGGTAGTACTATGTAAAATGGGCGATTGTTGGCAGCATTGGCATACAACTTTAGGGGGTTCTTAGCTACTAATTTAGTGGTAGTTTAACTAATCTAGAGCCTATCCTTAACTAAATGTTAGGGCCCTTTAACTACAAGATCACATGGGTCATGTGACCAATATTTGACCCACTAACCACGCTAGCAGAACGTCCCATCCTGTTTGCTGAGGGGATAGTCGAGAATGGGGCCTCGAAACAAAAGTCCGAGTCTTCTCGGCTTGCTCACAGCCCACAGCCATTTGAGACTACCATTTACGTAGCGTAGATCACTCTGCATCTGTCCCACCATCCAGCTGGGACTAGAGAACTACTTGATCTACGAAGAACTTGAGCAGTTATATTGCCTCATTAAATAGGGCTGAAATAACGTATGATCCGGGATTTATAAATACTTCCACTAGATCAAGGAGCACATGCTATCTATCGTCTACTCGAAGCTAACACGACTAGTATAGCTATACAGGTAACCAGCTGAATTTATGCCTTCTTTCCGCGGCACAGTAGGAATGGAAATTCCATGTTCTCCAGGGTGACACCTTCACCAGAAGGCTTCTTAGAGCCCCATTCACCCGGAAATCTCTCAACATCTTTCAACACCTTCCACTTCGGACTGACATCAACATCAACAAAGCCGACCTCGCGCATCAGCGCTGCGAATGAATCTGCATGAATACCGTGCCGCTGTACTCCATCCATCTTCGACTCTGGGTGAAAACGGTGCGCCTCAGGTCCAAAGTCCTCGAAATCAGTCAGGGCGACGGAACCACCTGGGAGAAGACAGCCATACATGGTCTGTAATGTCTCGCGTAGGTCTGGGATATGATGCAACACCAGATGACTGAGGATGAGGTGGAATTGACGACGGGGCCCGTCCGGGTTGGAGGGCGATTGCGGTGGGAGATGAGGGTCGGAGCGATTAGTGAGGAGAAGGGCGAGGGGGGTTATGTTCTTTGGTGCAGACTGGTCACGTAGCTTGCTCTCGAGAGCTGCGATCATGCCTGGAGCAGCATCGATGGCGACTAGAGACCGCACGAGAGGCGCGATCCGGAGGGAAAGAAGCCCAGTACCGCAACCGATTTCCAGCACGTCAATGGTTTTCTCTTAATATATGTCAGCGAATTGGCTACATATGGGTCCCTCAGCGGATATATAAGCAGAGAAAGACGTATGTAGTAATTCATATTTCTCCATAGAAACTATACTGACCTCCATTCTGTCCCAGGTCCGGAAAAGCATCCACAATCGCCTTGAAAGCCTCCTCGCTGGCCTTGTTGACCGTTGGGTCATTGTCCCATGTCGCAGCCTCCTCATTGAATCGGTCATTGCCTGTTGTACCCATCTCCACGGAGACTGACTATCTGAATACCCAATTAAGTAGATAGCGCGACGACAGCGTCGTTAGCAAGTCAGGAGAGTGTCACAGTTCCGAATTTAGTCTTGTAGAGATATTGCTTGGGCTTACGAAGATGTCTTTTTAAGCACCATACTCAAGGGAAATACTGAATGATTAAACCAAATAATAACTTTTCACAAAATGGAGGGGTTCCTGGAGAATTGCGGGGAAATCGGTACCTACCGGCGGATTAGTTGCTCTACCAGATGTCCGACAGTGGAGAGAATCACAGACCAACTATACCAGAATTCCCCTACAGAATTACCTTTGGTCTCTCGTGGGCGCAGCTATAGGCATTAATATCTAGCTCCAACTGGTAGCATTCTCAACTAGGTAACTGCCACATCGGGCAAAGAGGATCGTCAACGGGATAGAAGCCAGTTTTAGAGCTAGTTTCGTAAGAGCAATTGAATTGGAGCCAGATCGTAGTATACTTAGCACTTCGCGCATTCGCTTGCTGGCAAATCTGTTTGACTGCGGCTCAGGAGGATTTGAGAGGCTTGGTCATATCACAATTGAAATCGGCGACATGCTTCGCTCAGCGATACGTCGCTAATATAGGCGAAAAAAAAGATAATATAGCATGTCCTGGTTTCGATCCAGGGGCCTCCGGGTTATGAGCCCGGCGCTCTTTCCCTGAGATAACATTACTAAGTTTTGCTAGCTCTCTAGTGTGTTTCATTATGATCGTTTCTGATGTCCTCTATTCACAATCAAAGCATGTTAGCTCAGGGGAAGAGCGCCGGGCTCATAACCCGGAGGCCCCTGGATCGAAACCAGGACATGCTATATTATCTTTTTTTTCGCCTATATTTTTTTTTCTTTTTTTACTCAACTTCAGAACTGGCCCATGGTTTAGAAGTGTCACTTCATTCATCAGTAGCCCTTCTGGCAGGGTGATCTGGCTCCTGTCACCGTATCCCCCACCTCCTTGGGGGTGGGGGATCCCCAACAGGAGCCGATGCCGCCGATGACCGTCTGCACAAGGTTTGACGGCCGCGCTGAGCGCGGCCTCTTCCCTTGCTGTACTTAGAAACATGTCAGGAAATCAAGAGTAGCATCATATTGAACAGACATCAACCTTCTACATTCAAAGAACCAGTTTGCACTCCTGTGGCATCGCCAGTTGGTAAGGAAGGCAACCTTGGGCATAGCACCCGACGCCGGCGAATGGGGCCGTACCTAGCAGCGTCATTCTTCAATGCGCTCTCAGGCAGATGTGATGTAACTGTAACCACGTCTGAATATGTGAACAGGTGGATCCTGCGCTGAGAGGTAGCGGACCTGGTCAGACCTCGTAAGTGGATCACAATTCAGCTGACTGTTTCTGGATTCTGCAGGATAATTTCTCTTGCATTAAGTCCGCAGTTCAAGATACTGATAGTAGTATACGGTATTTGTCACGGCTCAATCTCTAGGGGGCATTCTAGAGCTTAAACCGCTGCGCCAGGAGCAAAAGACTAGGATTCTAGGTCAGCGACCTAGAACTGCTCTCGCTTTATATAATAGATATGCCAGTGCCGTCACAGTATTGCAGTCGAGAGGCCTTTCTAAAATTATGGATTGGAGCTCAAGTGCTCCAGTATATTATCACGAAATAACAGCGTACTTATGATGCTTTCAAACGACCAATTATTATAAGGCCCTCATTGGGTCTACGTAGCTATCATTAGAAAAGCCACACCAAGAAGACAGACTGTTTGGGTGGACGTCTTCCGCCCGCTGTCGAAACCGATAAAGGTTTCATTCTCCTGGGCGCAGGCGGATGGTGGAAACCTGCGGCTCCAATTAGGGCAATGTTGATCTTAGGGAGTTCCTTTGGGGAGGCTGTGGGCGGTGCCATTTCACAGTTGGCTCTGCCCCTTGGAGAGCTCAGTCCATTTTTGCTAGGTCAAAATTCCTATCCATAGCAGCGGTTTGGGGTGGTTGATATCTAGCAGGTTCCACCTCCCAGGCTTGTCTCTGGGTATTTGCCTTGTCCCCTGCGGCTATGAGTTGGTCTCGGCGGTTTACATCCCATTGATGTCAAGGGTCAGGGTCATGTCGTTGTAAAATTGATCAGGGGACTACTTTTTCACAGGGTAGGTGAACCCCATCAAGTGCCGGTTTTGTATGTCTAGCCAAATATTCTGCTCCTCACACCACTTCCGGCCTAGGATCATGTCATGATGCCCAAGGTTAAGTATGAGAATCAGCACATCAGCTTGCCTGCGTCCATCAACAGCCAGATGCAATATAATTGCATGGGTGATTCATTCTTCCATCGACGCACGATATTGGATACTCGCCATAAACAATCTTAACAGCTGGGCAGACGTAAAATTCATGAAGCACAAGTCATACGCTAAATATACTATTCAAAGCCTTATTGAAGAATACGACAGAGATAGGGAATGTGAATTAAGCAGTTAAAAGTTTAATACCCTCAAAGCCTAGGAGATCCAGCAAGTATTAATAAATTACTTTATGTAATTTAAATACTGTCAAAATTAACTACGGCTTTTCCGGATACTACCGCGGTTCAATGGTTCAGGTTAGTGTTGGCATTATTATTATTGAGTCGAGTTGAGCCCAACTTTTGAGCTCAACTCAGGGGTCTTGGTGAGTTGAGTTGAGTTGAGCCTTAACTCAACTCAATGCCAACACTGGTACTGGGCCGCAGCGGTTTGCTCGAAGTTCGAACAAAACCAGTTCAGTTGCATGCTGATTTTTCAGTTTGAAACAAGCAGTTTGATATTGAATAAATAATTTGGTTCTTTTCTGTGCGTGTTACATAAATCAAATGCGAAAACATGCAAATCTGTCACGTGTCCATATGTCACATGCCCATATTGCATTTAGGCAGATACGTAGCTTAGAGAGAGGAATACAGACTTCTTCATACAACTCCTCTCCCTGCGTGGTACGCAGCATATTGGTAGCATGTCATGATTTCAATCCAGATAGGACTCGAAAGAAAGATCAAGCTCTTTGCAGCCATGGCTAGTGGATGTATCTTGTGTTTTCATCCTTGTCCTCACATCCTACACCAATTGTGGTGAATCTGTATCTTATCGACGTCAGGTAACCTGACTCTTGGACAGCGACAATATCCACACCAATCGGGTACCCTATACTGGTTACGTGCCAACCATTGTTCTGCGACCCCCTACGCGCCCTTAACGACAACCTCAACCTATACCAGACGCAACCTGGTATTCCTCACCGTTCAGCGGGGGGAACACAGTGGCCTCTTCAGTGTTGTTGCCTGGCGTATTGGAGGCAGGCACAATGACATCAGAAATGAGGATAGAAGGGGAAGAAGCCAGGGACGGACCAGCACCCCACGAAGGTAGGAAGAATGCTGGAAATACACCATAAGGCAGTTTGAATTTCACACTGTGCTCATTGATAGGTTGTGGGCCCATTATGATGAACTTGAAGAACAGCTTCATGAGTTAGTGGATGATCTTATCACAGCACAGGACGTGGCACGCGCTTGTGGCGTCATTACAACGCTGGCCGGGTTACAGCTCAGCGTGGGTAGGTAGTGGTAGAGTCCATTTGCCGACCAAAAGTCTTCAGCTAAATTTAGCTGGCCACTGCATCACGTCGACGTCGTCTCCGCCTTCCTGAACGTGGAATTGAAAGAATCCATCTATATTCAACTACCTGAAGGCTTCAGGAAAAAGGGCAAATGCGGACTACTAAACAAAACACTCTATGGGCTGAAGCAGTCACCACGTGAATGGTATAATTTGATTTCAGGACATCTCCTTTCGACTGCCTTCAAACGCGCTCATGCAGACTATTCGATTTTCATCAAGAATAACATATTTGTGTTGATTTATGTTGATGACATCCTGATTCGCGCGCCTGAAGAAAGTGAGATTAAACTCTTCAAGGAAGAACTCTGCAAGGCTTTTCCGATCGTGGACAGCGGACAAGTGAAGCGCTTCTTAGGAATCGACATTTTACATACTAGCGATGGTATCTATCTGTCGCAACGCCAGTTTATCTTAGAGGCACTGAAGCGTTTTGGTTTGGAGAATCTTCGTCCGTCTCCCACTCCTTTCAACACAGCGACCAAGCTCCAGATGACGAAGTCAAGGACTACCAAGCTCAAATTGGGAGTCTCATCTGGCCAATGATCGGAACTCGTCCCGATATCGCTTACCCAGTCACGAAACTGTCACGCTTCTCCAGAAATCCAGCGAAGGAGCATTTCACTGCAATTCAACGTGTTTTCCAATATCTAATAGGGACTTTGGACTTGGCAGTTTTCTATTCAAAAGGAAGGGGACGGCCTCATTGGATTCTGCGACGATGCCAAGCTTTTAGGCCGAAAGATCTCCGTAACCACGCGGAGCTTTTTTCTACCCGCGCCGAGCTGTGTGCACGTGCCCAACGCTGGCCCCAAAAAGAGTGGAGGACTTGAAGATAGGATCTGCATGCAAAAAAAGAATGTGAAATAGCATGTCCTGGTTTCGATCCAGGGACCTCCGGGTTATGAGCCCGGCGCTCTTCCCCTGAGCTAACATGCTGTGATTGGTGGAATATTCTTTCTCTAAATGATAATTGAACGGCGAAAAATCTTCTTAAGACAAGGTTTGAGGATATGGCCACAAATCAAATATGCTGTAGTGTTATCTCAGGTGAACGAGCGCCGAGCTCATAACCCGGAGGTACGTTCATATTCTAATTCTCAATTGAGAATTCGAATATCCAGCTAACGGGGGGTTCGAATAAATTGAGTCCCGCGAGAAGAGTATTATCTGTGTTTAGAGGACTTTTTTATATATATATAAAAGACACTTTTCATTTGTGTTTTTAACTTCTACTGTAGTTTATATAAAACTTCTTCGGCTAATGGGCCACAGACAATAATTTCTATTCCTAACTGTGCAGCAAGTGTTACTACACAAGTATAACATTATTTATTGGTTATAAAAGCAGAACTAAATAATAGTTTGCAGAGTTAGAACTTTACAAGCAGATGCGGTCTTTATAAATCCTCAAATAATTCCCACCCGTGCTCACCCCGGTCTCTAGACTTCTCTCCTAAATCCCCCACACTCACCTAATAAACATACTATCGCCGTTTAAAAGTGCCAGGGGTGGTTGGGTGCACGTCGGGAATTGACCGTACGAACTATATAGCTTAAGACTTCTAAGTACAGCTGAGCGGACGGGAAGTTGTTTTCCACACTCTACACTCATGTTTTATTATTCCTTATATAGAGACCATGCAGCTAGATGTTGTTAGCACACTCACTGCTCAGTCCACCATTCCTCGTTATTGAACTTCAAGACCTCATTGCCGCAAGCCCACCATCCCGCAGTGAGGTTGCGCGCAAATACCTCCAGAGCCGAATACCTGAGACGTTTTCGTGGATCTTCTTGTCCCTTGCCGTCAGATGTTACCGAGAAGAAAACCGTCTCGAACAGTTCTCTGAGATTGGGTTTTCGTGAATGAACATCCGGAACGGCGGCTATGACTCTCCGCAGCTTCACCTTGCTTTCTTGGTATTTCTCGAGAAATCTCTGGCCGATGATAAGAACCTCATACGGCTTCCGCCACAGACCGTCTATCGGAGTAACGGGTTCTCCTTCAATCGTCGTTTTGACCCATATCCACTCCTCAGTAACGGTAAGTCCTGCCGCGAACATGGAGTCGTATGCGGCATTTCGAGATTTTACGCCATTTGTTACCCAGATAGCTGCGATTGACTTCTCACAAAGTTCTGTGCTGTTATCTTCTTGCGGATTTTGTTTTGCTGAAAGTGAGCGTGAGCCACAAGGATCATGGAGATGATTCTTGAGTATCTCTCCAATATGTCTAGTTAGATTATCCATATCCGAATATGGATGTGTCACATAATGCGAAGAGCGACGAACCGACCGATTCGGCCAGGGCGGATCTAGCAATATCAGATTGAACTTTTGGTCTGTTGGTATTCCAGGGATAGGATTGGAGCAAAGTACTCCTGACTCTGGTTCCAGGGACAGAGTACAAAGCAAGAACGTCGACTCGGGAGGGATAGTAAATGTGGCACCTTCAGATCGCTCGTCCTGCGTCTTGCTTGCATGTCTAGATTCTGAAGAATCTTTAATTCGCAATCTTGCTGGAGTAGAAGAGGTATTCTTGACTAGAATATTCTGCAGTTCCGACCAGGACTCGAAGTCATTATCGCCTGGTGATAGGATTACTGGAGGAGAAGGTGGCTCGTCCCGTCCAGACCCATATCTCGGTGCCTCAGACACGGAAGAAGACGATAAACGCCTTCTCTTCACTGTCCTCCCGTTTTCTTCATGGTCTTCGATCAGACATCGGGGAAAACACCACACACTCTGCCTTAACCCTCTCAACGCATCCTTGACGAGAGGTCCAAAAATATCATCATGGAGAGCGCGCTCCTCCGGAGATATCCTCTCCAGGACTCTCTTCCGCGCAGCATCCGTCTTCGGTTCTGGCGGTGATGGATACGGCTTCTTCAGCGGCGGCGTGGAGAGAAGATGCGTCCTGCGATGAATTTTCTTCTTCTCGGTAGCGCTGACATGTTCCCCTTGACTAATCAGATCCCGAGCCCTTGCGATAGAAGTAGGAATATCGACAAGAAAGACGGTTTGAGTAGAGTTCTGGTGAATAATCGCAGACTGGGCGGTTGCCATCGGCGGTTCTGTCTCGGTACGGCGAATCGAATCTGTTCATGGAAGGGTCGTCAAGGTGACATCTCAGCACTACCATATCCCCTGTACATATTCTTCTAGCTCTCTGCGCATTTTCGGATTGTCGCTTTGACGTTGTATGCATGTCATCAGTTGCTCGAATAATTTAATATTTTCAGCGTGTGTGCAAACGCTTGGAGTCTTGGCATTCCTACGAAGAAGAAATTGAAATGATTTATTTTATGCTAGTGAAACTGTAGTATCTTGTTTGAATTGTCCTTATTTCAGCAGCTGAGACGATTCAACTCTTTACTATATATTGACTTTGCGCGCGAGGATTATCCAGCTTTCACCAGGGCGAAGCATTAGAGAAGCTGCATTCTATAGAACTGATTCAATTTGAGCCAATGTATCTTCTAATGAAAGTCATGGTTCACTGCTCGAGCTATTACTTAGCAGCTAAGTTTACTAAGAGATCGAGGACTCAGGAGTAGATGTGCAAAACCACCCAACTTCTCGACCAACGCTTAGATACGATCTATATTTCACAAAGCCTAAGTTAAGAGAAGAGACTTGATACCCATGCTACATGTTGGCTTAGAAATGGAAGATGATTGGCTTGCGAACATAATGTAAGGAGATTCGTCACAACAGACATCCGCTCTTTGACAAGGACATATAGGACACAGAGAGCCGCAAGGACAAATCTCAAACTTGACCAATCACCGTTGACAAGCGATCCAAAATGGACTACTGACAACGAAAAAGTAACAACACAGAGAAAAAAAAGTTTTATGGTAAGAATCGCAGATATCTTTTTTCAAATAGGAAGAATTGATGGATGAATTGGCAGAGGTCAACAACAACCTTCCGCCGCTCTTCTCCTTTTCCTCTCCGATACGATCCAGCGTCGGTCGGGGCAAGGCTGTCATTTCGTTCACATAACCCGATAATCCTCTTTTGTTCAGAAATTTATACATGCAAGTGAAGATTCAAAAGCAGATTAAAAAGTCATACTGGGAGGTTTAACGCTGCAGTCAAGCCAACATCAGTCAACGCCGCATAACATGAGACCTTGAACCTATCGGGGATGACCTACGCGTCCACGCCGCCCTCCTGCGGACTGGCCTTGTACCGTCTGTGCCTGAGGATAGAACTGAGGAGGATACTGGTACATTTGAGCGCTGTTTAGCACGGGGCTGAACTGCGGTGGGGCGAAGGCAGGCTGGTTGAGCATCGGGCTCGGGCTCATCTGAGTAGGCGCACCAGAGAGCGCCGAAGAGTGCGTTTGCAGACCTCTGAAGTTGTCGATAGAAGTCGCCGCGGCAGGATATCCAAAATTCGTCCCGGCCATGGTTGGATAGAGTCCGGCAGGAGAGACACCCCGGGATTGAGCCGAGAGATAAGCTTGATACTGCATCTGCTGCTGGTTCAGTGGCAGCATGGTGTCCTGGCTGAAGCCAGCCGTGCCGACACCGGCAAGGCCGTTCAAAGCACCGAGTCCACCGGTCGCACCGATGCCAGCCATTCCACTGACGCTGCTGACCGTATACTGATCGAAAGGTGACACAGCGTTCTGATCAGCAGACATAGGCCTCGAACCGTCAAAGTTCTGCGTCACCATGCTCGACGTGAACTGACCACTGTACTGCCTCTCCATCGGAGACTGCGGATTGTAGTTGGAGTTTACCTGTCGCGATGTTGGGCGGTGCTGCTGCTGCTTCTCTGCATTCGACGGGTGACCTGCGGTGCCGTCCCTTCCATGGTGATGTTCCCGAGTAGTCCCTCGGGACGAGAGACCAACTTCATCCATCAGACGCTTGTATCCCTGGCTTGGTGTGGCCTTCAGCTTCGTAAGAACCTTTGACACGTTCTTCACGACGTCTGAACGCATGGACTCATCAAAGAAAGGAGTAGTGAGGACCTTGAAAATAAGCGTGGCTCCAGAAGTCGGGTCGCTCAGAATCTTCTCCAACACTTCATCTCCTTGGCTGAAGAAAAGAGCTTTGAGCACGATCTCTCTGGCCTCAGGTTCGTTCCTCTGGTTGATCACCTTCAGAACGGTAAGGTACGCGACCTTGTGAGTGCAAAGATGAACCAAATGAGGGACGAGTCTAGGAGCTAGAACAGTCCGCCGTCGAGGGAAGGTGCACGTATCGAGGAACCAAGTCAGAAGCAAAGCGCCGTTAGCATTCGTGGCAAGCTGAACGCTATGAAGGGCGATAGCAGCTGCAAGCATCCGCTGCTGGTCCTTTGAAGCATGGTGACTCTCAAGACAAGCCCGCATAGCTCTGGCACCGAATCGTCCTTGCGAAATTTCCCACATCTTGCTGAGCATTGTCTCGAAGATGAAATCATTATAGGGACTTCCAAAACGCAGACAACATTGTAGCACATAGTTTCCATACTGATCCAAGAAAAGAGGAACGGTATACGGCCGAAGGGCATCGACAATCATTTGCATCTGTGCAGGGGTCTTTGTAACGTCGATGATCTTCTGGGCGGCCCAGGTACCATTCTTATGCACTCCAATCTCCGCCAAGTGCGGCGCAATTTGGACGAGCATCTGTTCTTTTGTCTGTTCCGAACAGTATTCAAACAGTTTCTGCACGACGGTGTTACCCAAGTAGTCTGAGGCTAGCTCTGCAATTTCCGGTAGCATCCCACTTGCGGTCTCCTCAATCTCCTGGATCGAACAGGCCCCGTTGTCGATTCTCTTTCTGATGTCACGAAGACGGGGAGCATCATGCATCCTAGTCTGGCTGGGTTCCGGGATCGAAGGAATCTCGCCCTCGAAGTCCTCGTAAGCAATCGCCCTGCTAACACTTGCGGTAATCTTCTGAGCGTCCTCATCCGTGGCACCGAACTCCTGGACTATCTGCGCCATCTCGGGCTGCAACTCAGCCAAAGGTGGCACATGGGGGGTTGCAGTATCAGAACGTGCTGCGCCAGCATCACCTGCACCGTCCTGCCTGGCATTGGGATCTGGCGTTGGAGAAGGTTGAGCACCGTTAGCACCTGGTGTGCCAGCCGCCGATGTTCCTGGAACCTTGGCGTAACCTATTCTCACAGGACCAGCACCGGGGAAGATTTCCTTGCCGTTGAGCATAGACTTTGCCTGAATTGCACTTTCGACGCGCTCAAAGTTGACAAAACCGCAGTTCTTGTGCGTCAATACCCGAGTGGATTCAATCTTGCCATACAGGCTAAAAATGGCATCTAAAGAAGTGACTGTCGTCGACACGGGTATGCTGCCTATCCACAACGCTCTCGTAGGACCATCCAGATTATTTTCGTCCACCAACTCCGTGCCAGATCGCATCGCGAGATTTGCGTTGCCATTACCACCTAGCTGCATCAAGTGCACAGCCTCCGATAGCTCGTCATATTCTCCGCTTTCTGAAATCCGAAGGTCAGCCGCGCTAATGCTGTTATCCAACCGCGACGGAGTAGCAAGATAATTGCGAATAGAAGATCGCTGCGGAGGCGTGTCCAGGACACCAGCAGTCCGCGCCCGCGGCCGACTGGCAGATGCATGACTGGCAAACGCTTGTACGGCGAGATTGTGCTGATGAA
This sequence comes from Paecilomyces fulvus, assembly GCA_029606305.1. NCBI lineage: Eukaryota > Fungi > Ascomycota > Eurotiomycetes > Eurotiales > Thermoascaceae > Paecilomyces > Paecilomyces fulvus. Next base: position 600,523 of record JAPVCG010000038.1, read on the forward strand.
TTTGAGCCTGGGTTGCCGCAAGCTGAGCCGCGGTTGCAGCAGCAGAGGGCGTCAAAGTTCCAGAGGGAAGTTGTGAGTAGTGAGTTCCATACTCCTCTTCATCATCTTCCGCATACTTTTCTTTCGCATTGACCGAATAAGACCGGAAACGGTTGTTATTCTTCATCATGGCCAATTCTGCCAGCAGAGGGGGTAACGTAGACTGCTGTTGCTGCTGCTGCATAAGTACTTCAACCGAAGGTCGCGCGAGAGTTGCTCGTGCTTGCTGGGGAGTCTCGGCAAGTCCGAGGTAGTCCAGCGTCTTCACATCGGTATCCGCCAGACCATCCCTCGAGAAAGAGGATTGTGTTGGAGAATTCGGACCTTCAGAGGACCGGATGCTGGTGAGCGTTGTTGCCCGCTCCCGTCCGGTGGACCAGTTGGTCGAGAATAAGGATGGCCCGAAGGGGTTGGATGACCCCAGCAGGATTGGTCGCTGCGGCATGGAACCTGCTCTCAGGCGGGAAAGCATTGTAGGGTTACTTGCAGCATTCGCAGTTGCTGTCTTGGTGCCTGTATCCATTCCAGTCACACCCGGAGGTCGGAAAGGGCTCGTGGATGGGGTTGGTCGGGAAGTTTTAGACATATATGAGGGTTGCACGTTCCCACCGTTGACCGCGCCAACGGGAGAAAAGCGCGAGGGGACCGTACCGGCTCGAGCTCTCCGCGCGGGGCTATTCAGATTACCCTCAGACGGAGGCACAAGGTCGGGGAAGCCATCTTGGCTCGGAGACTCGGGAATATTTTCACGAAGAGGTGTCGAATTGCCACTCGTCGGGGGCCCCCAGATGCTTGGGGAAACACCTTCCTGGGCCTGAATCTCCCTAGCTCTATGGGACATAAAACGTTAGTCGGACTGTAGTTACAAGTGCCTGGTCGCGGGCGCGTACCTCTTCGAATACAGACGAGCACCGAGTTCATGTGACGGGGATCCTGCCCCGAGTCTTGCGCTTCCCAATGATCCTCCACTGCCACCTAGACCACCCGGACCACCAAATGGTGACTTGGCGGTAGCGGTAGCGGAGGGATCATTGGGCGAGCTGCTCCCAGTCGAGGTCCCGGACATTGGCTGAGACGTCGGAATGTAGTTAAGGTTAAGATGACCTTCCGGTCGTGAAGCAGGTATCATTATAGATTATAGGTCTTCTGCCTCGATTATTGAAATATGTCGTCGCAGTCGCTCTGCTTTTGTTTGTTATCCGCAGCGGGCCGTTGTCACTGGCTATTGTGTTCAAGAGCAACCCAACATAGAGACAACCATGTGGTATAGACACTGTCGTCTGGAAGGGGATGGTCTCTCCTTGCTGTCCGGCGTTGGACCAAGCTCGAAAGGTTCAGCGAGCGATACGCGCTAAGGTTTTTTGTCTTAGGTCCGATGGCCGACGTGGCTTTCCTGCAGTCGAGGATGGATGGGTGAAATCCAGGCTTGGATGACGCAGGAGCTGGCAGTTACCGACCGGGAGATATAAGAATCCGTGCAATTCCCGACGCGTATGCTACTGCAAGGAATGCCGTTACTGAATCCGTCGTCTTCAGAAGTCGCCGCTGGAAGGGGAAAAGCTGTTTCAGTGTGTAAACGGATCTCTGCGCTAAATTGGGAATGAGTGGGATCCCATCTAAATCGAATTCCGATATTAAAAGTATCGCAAGCCGCTGAACGTGCTCGAGGACGGCAGAAAAGGTAAGTTGTCGTCGAGACAAAGGCGTCGAGGGACGATGCCAGAGAAACGAAAGCGATAGTTAGTTAATACGGAACAGAAAGGACCGAAACGGGGTGGCTGGAATAGACGACGTAAGACCACCAGACGTGGTCGTAGGCCGAGGAGGTTTAAGGGGAAAAGATACAGAATTGAGAGAGCTTAAAGGGGATAAGAACTAGATGGGGGAGAGAGGAAAATGTCGAGGAAGGGGTGAAGCTGCAAAAGGGAAGACGGAAGGGGACAGGGGAGTCTTAGAGTTGTACGAATGGAGGAGAGGAACGAGAGTGCGCCTGTAGGCGCTGGAGCTCGCCGGAGCGCCGGGGACAACCGCTGGTTGGAGCATTTATTTGTTGGCCAGAGAGCTAGTTAAGTTACTCTTGGAGAAGATCGATCGATGCACCAGGATGCACTGGAACTATTATCATCTCTCTCCATCAACCACAATAGTTCATGATGCCTGTGTACACTGATGCAGACAGACTCGATCCTGGATCACGTCGTGCTCAGTGGCGGTCCGGATAGCCTGGAAAGAGTGGGAACCTTTTCAGCCAGCTTCTTCCCAACGTTGAACGGGCAGTCTACGGGTGTTACTAGGACCTTCGACCTTTCGAATGACCCAAGAGCCTTGTTTCCAGCTATTCAGACTCCATCCAGCGGATCTCTTTGGTGACAGAAATATCGAGGGCGACAAGTTGACCGCCCCGCTGCCAGGCAACTGCAAAAAAGGCTCCATATGACGGATGTCCGCGGACGAGCAAGTATCACCCAAACAATAATTCTAGCGGAAACTCAGCAGTCCAGCCTCTGTCTTTAGAAAAGCTTGCCATCCGCATTCCATCCTCAAGGCTCTGGAGGATTTTCAAGTGACTCAAACGCATGCAATCGCAGGTGTACCGGGGATCAAGGTGACCATCCCCGTCACAAATCATCAAGAACTCTAACCATATGTCGAGTACAAGGACTAAATTCCTTATACTATCGAAGGATTTCCAGCATCAATACATCCATCTAATCGCAGGGGACCCCGCGCTCCTGTCTAGCTGCAACGGACAAGCTTCCGTCCCTGAGTCTAATGAAGCTCGCCACATACCCTTTACAGTATAGGATCGTTTCTGCCAAAGCATTCCCCCGCATTCCTGATTCCCATTGACCATTGACAACTCAATAGCGGACAGTCATGAGCCTCGAGGCCCCCTGCGAAGGACATACATTACCCTGAGTGGCAGATTCTCAAAGGACTCTATCACAACAAAAGGCCATCCGAGCGAAAGAGTACCTTTTCTTAGCCAACGAGGGACGGGTCGTCCTGCGCACTGAAAATGACCTATTCATCAAGTGAATACAGGGCCACATCTTGTGAGTTACAAGAGTCGGCTTCTGTTAGCGACACCATCACGGCACGTGTTTTATTCATCCCTAGATTCGGTTCGAGTAGTAATATGTTAGCGACACTAGGCCTCTTGGCCCCTACAATTGATCGTCGAGACGTTGAGATAAGAGGTCGGAGATGAGAGTGTAATGGTGGCAGGCGGCCACTCAATTTCATCATCTCCGTCACTCTGTGGCTCAAACTGGGTATAGATGGCAGCAAGGGCTCGTATAGCCATTTAATTAGTGACTCGATTAGTGTCGCTATCGAGGGCAGAAGGGTGATTTGATTTAGCGTCTCCAGCCCTGTGCCTCTCCAGAATGCACGACCGTCTGAAATAGGACCCCTGAAACATCTGAAACGTAGCTCTGCACGGATGTCGATCTGGTACTTGCTCTCCGCACGAGATGAAACAGTCAAGAGATGTTTCACTGACAGCCACAGAAGATCGTCAACCATTAATATTAACATAGAACACGTTGCATAGAATATGACCAACTCGATTCTCTACACTCATTACGAGTCTCCAGAGCCTCTCATCCATTGAGTGTCCCCATTACATACGGAGTTTCCTTCGAAGGTGTCTGTTCTTCTAGCCAAGCTTCTGGATGGATGAGCTGACAAACTAGTAGCTCTCGGCCTCTTGCGCGAGCCAAGGAATAGTCCAAAGCTCGCGGTCTGGATTCGCGTCCCAAACAAGCGCACACTGGTTGAAAGTTTCCTGAGTTCTGGCTCCGAAGATCACCCAGACATTCGATGCCGGGAAATCCGATCATGAACTGATCTCAATCAACGCAGAATAGTCTAGTTTGAAAAACCTATGAGGTGAACTCAATATAAAAAGATTTTCCAATAACAGTCATGGTAGTTGCCAACTACTCTAGATCCTAGTAGGAAAATGTTATTTTTACTCATGCGTCTTGCTCAAGCCCTAGGCAAACGTCCAGAAGGCGGAGCGAAAGGGCGTTGGCCATGTCTCAACACATTATTAACTAGCCACCATCACACCACTGCAAATAACCAACTCTTTCGAACATAAGATCGGCCTCGGAGAGTGTTCACTGCCTCAGGCATGCAGGCCTTTAGAAATATAATAAATCTCGATGGTTGAATTCTCTACCTATCTCAGAATAAATCCTTGCTATAACCTTTTCAGATACATTACATGCGCTTTCTTTATTCATTATAATAAGAAATTTTGCTTTATGCAATAGGAACCGAAGGGATCGGTAAATTGCATATAGCTATGAATCGTTGTCTTCAGCATATAGTTAACTCTAAAAGCTGAGCCTTTTGCGTGGAGATTACATTTTACCTTAATCTATCGAAGAGAATACTAAGATGGGCCAAGAGAAGATGAACAGCTTCGTTGATTACAGACAAGTTTTACTATACCTGTACTTAGTCTTTTCAGAAGATTTGTGATCGATGATTCCAGCTCTGCTCTTTCTCTAACGAAATCTTTAAAGACTAAAAAGGCAAAAAACGGCAGGGGGGCGGGGGAATTCGAAAACATCCTAAATACACCGCAGAGAGAGGGTAGGAAAGCAACAATGTGGGATCTGTAATGATGAAAAAGAAAAAAAAATCACAATATCCATGTAGACATGTCATCATAGTTTCCGTCTTCCCCAACTCTTGCTAGATGATAATCTATGTAGAGGCCATCAGACCACCCTTTCGGAGTGCACTTTCCAGGTGGGTACCACATTCCAAAGTCCACGATGTAACTGGTCCGGTAATAAGAAGGCCAGCATCTCATCTCTCTAATGTTATTTGAATATACAAAGACATCTTACCATTTTTTTGAGTCTCGGTCCCAGAGTAGATTCCGAGCGGCAGCATCTTCGTGGATTACTCCGCAGGAAAAGACCTCTCTTGGGTAGGTAACATTAGCGTATAAGCAGATTGGGAATCATGAGTTTGGGGGGGAAGAAGGAAACATAAACATACATCCAGGCCTTCTTGAAACTCTGTCGAAGCTCGTCGCGCTCCTGCGGGTCCAAATCCCAATAAATATCACACACATTAGTGCCAGGAAGCTTTTCCATTAGGATATATGCAATATAACCCCCTGGGACCCAGGAATCCCAACTTTGCTTTTCCTGCTTGAAGGCAAGAAGAGCGGGCGTAGAGGAACAATGTGCAGCAGTGAGAATCTGAAGCGCTTTTATCTCATCGCTGGCAAGATCGTTCATTGTATCGGTGGCCTGCTTCGCTCTCTCAGAAAGCGATTTGCCAACGGTAAATCTGTAGGGTATTCTAAACCGGGATTAGAACATAATTGTATACAATTAGGAAAATAAAGCCGTACTGCATTCTGATTCTCAAAATGGCTTCCTTCGGAGAGGATCCATCAACATTAGAACAAACAAATATAGCGCGAGCTTCAGATGCTCCTCCTGGTATCTTGGCATATCTTTCGTTTTCGCAGAACTCATGCTCAATAAGCTTTTGTTCCAGCTTCCAGGTTGATATGGGTGATTTTGGAAATGTGACTATGGATCCCAAAAACTGTTCTTCATCGAACCATGTGATACCAGACTTGTAGGGGGGCATATTGAATACCGGAATCGTTTAACAGTGATTGATTCGGATGTCAGTCACTGCCCGGCGCGTCCTGCAACGCATACTAGTAGACAGGGATGGCGCTTGACTAGGTCACAGCTACCAATAAGAATTTGGTATACCAATCATACATTGTTGGTTTTACCGTAAGTACGAATGTTATCGACTTGAAAGAGAGCCATTGCTGCCTTGCAGATCGTCAAAATCAATAAAGCGGCGCGGAACGGAGAAGTGATGGCGGCAACGGCACAACTTAGTGCCACCGCTTCGACGAACTCTAGAGATCTTGACACACGCGACTTCCGGCCACGCGCGTCAAAACTTTCCCAACCCGCGGTGCGACTCCATTCGTTTGCGAGCAAAATCTGCTTCGCATTCTTTCCTATGGTCTTCGCCGCCTTGATCCGAGAGGACCCTTCAGATGCGCCCTTAGTCAACGCTCTCCAAGAGCGGCATCAAGCCAGCAAGTGAAAGATGTCGGACGATGAAATGTCCCGCTCGGGGGCACAGTCCTCCACGGAGGATGATGAGCCTATCGAGACGCTGGTCGCAGGTCGCGCCAGGCGGAGCACGGCAGGGAGGAATATGGCGACCTTGCTAGACGCTGAGGCGGACGACGAGTTAGCACTTTTGTTCGCAGAAGACGAGAATGACGAAGAGTTTGAAAGCGAGGCGGAAGAAGGTGCTGGAGCAGATGTTGAAGACATGCTGTTGGAGTCGTCGTCAGAAGATGATGAAGATCAAGGGCCCAACGCGCAGGAGGAAGACTTCGAGGGCGAGAAGGAATTACAGAAGCAGGCCAAAGCGGAGCGTCTGGCGAAGAAGCGCAAGGCCCACGAATCACTGAAACTCGCAGCAATCCGGAAAAGGGTCAAGATCGATACAGCTACTGTGTCTACGCCGCCTCCCCGACCGAAGAAGAAATCGGAGCGAATTTCATGGCTACCTACGCCCGAAGAGGGTCCCACACGGTCTTCCTCCCGTCGTCAAACGATGCAGAACAAGGAGCTTACGCATGCGCGATTGAAGGATAGCGAGGAGAAGCGGATCCGTCTCATCGCAACCATGGAGGAAGCTGCGAAAAGGAAGGAGAAACTCAAGCCCAAAGGGATGACCCAAGCGGAACGGCTGGCGGAGGCCGAGCGGGTGGAACGGATCAACAGCAAGAGCTTGAACCGCTGGGAGGAGATGGAGAAAAAGAAAGCGGAAGAACAGAGAGCAAAATTGGAGGCTCTTCAGAACCGACGCCTGGAGGGACCGGTTATGTCGTGGTGGAGCGGTCTTGCGACCTGGGTAAATGGCAAGCTGACGCGTGTCGGGAAGGTCGACGTACAACAGAAGCCTGAAAAGGAAGAGAAGGAGTCTAAGAGAAAGAAAAAGCCAGAAGACAAGGACAAGGCAGAGGACAAGAGCAAGGCAGATGGTCAGGGAAAGCCGGAGGAAAAGGCGCAGGCGGACGGCAAGGTAACCTCAGAAGATACGGCAAGGACAGAGGACAAAGGAAAGGAGGAAAATACGCAGAAGGCACAGAATGAGCATCAAGAACCTCCTGCACCTCAGAACTCTGAAACGTCCCCGGACGGGCCCAGTGCTCCAGCCTTGACAGCAGTCCAGGAATCCGCTCCATCATCCCAAGCTGCTGGACCTGCGCCGGATAAACCATCGGATGCTCTGGACGAGGAACGCCCGAAGGAGAGCTCCACGGAGACCAAGGAGAATACCGTTACTACCCCTCAACGACCATTAGGCTTCCTCGATGGTATCCATCTGTATGCGTCTATGCCCGATAGCTCAACCACCTCAACCACCGACAGCGCACCAGAACCCGAGTTATCATCAGCTACTAAACCAGCCCAAGTGCCCACTACAGCGGATGAGCCTTTAAAAGATACAACAGCAGTGTCTACCGCAGCTGCCACAACCAATGAACAGGGAAACTCGGAAAAGGATGGAGCGCAGAAGACACCTCTTGAGAGGGCCGCTGACTCAGGACAATCAGAACCTAAGGCGCAGGAGACATCTCAAGAAATGCCCCAACCACCAAAATCTCCTAATCAATCTAATGCCAACGAATCGTCGGAATCGGTTTCGAAGCCGGCAGTTGTGGCTTCAAACGTAACTCGTGAGGCACCGCAGGAACCTGGGGCTATAGTCTCGTCCGCACCGAAACCTCAAGAGAACGTAACCGGAGTACAACCGGAACAACAAGCACAGTCAACAACCTCCTTTCCGCAACCTTTAGCAGACCAAACACCGTCAAATATTGAAAAACAGCCAGATCAGAATCCCTCTGTACATCTCGATGCACAAGACAATGTAGATGGGAATGCTGCAAATCCAAATCCGCAACAACCTGACGCTCCTCCTGTAGTCGAGTATTCGGGACGAAATCTGATCGTGCTTGAGAACTTCGACGAGAAGACCGCCCAAAGTCGTGACTACAGCATCTACTTCAATACCAAGAAACCCCCCAGGCTGGCAAGTATGTTTAACCACCCATCTCTGCGGCATCAACAGATCAACTGACCTCTCTGTAAACAGAAATATCCTCCCACCTCTGTGTCATTACCTCCCTCCCAGCTCGATACAAAGACCCCGAGACGGGCTTACCTTACGCAAATGCTTATGCTTACCGCGAGATTCGACGTGCAGTGGCTCAAAAACACGTATGGAGCTCCATGCTAGGCTGCTACGTAGGTCCAGCTGGTGTCGCTGCGCGAGGCGTCCCGGAGCGCTTCCTGGATCCCACCAAACCAAGAGAAAGGCCGAAGTCTGTGCCCAGTGATAGTAATGCCAAGACTGATAATGGGCATGATCCAGAAAAGGAGGAGAAAGAAAAAGAAAAAGAAAACGACAAATCAAATGCCACAAATACGAATGGAGCAACCGCTCCTGCTGCGACACCTGCCGCGACACCGGTTGCGGCCGGCGAACCCATGGACGTGGATAAGTGATGATTAACCAGCATCTCATCTACTATATCTAGGTTCTGCTTATTCTCCTGGTGCCTTGCATTGGATGCATCCACTCTTATCTCACGATCTAATATATCATGTACTACAGAATACCCAAGGTCTAAGAATCACGATATACCCGGCATGCCAGGTAATGAACAACCTGAAGCTGCCAATCGGAATATTAATGACAATCTAAACGCCATCTAAATGGCTCAGAGGATTTTTATCTCCTCGGACATTTTCTCTCCCTATCTTACACCAAATCAACCATATAACTTCTTCGCCTGCTCCTTCTCGTTGAGACGCCAACACGATCTTGCATGCAAACCTATTTCCCAACACATCATACCTCCACAGCGGGCACGTAAGCTATAGTAGGCCGCTCATAGAGAGATAAAAACCCTCAGTAAGCGCAGTAGTAGTACTTAACCTTCGACCCTACGTGTAATAGCGTGGTTAGTTGCCCCAACTCAGCCTGGTTTCGTTTCAAAGGGGGACTGTTTCAAGATGGTCCGTATGCCAACGTGTTGAAACCAACCATGCAGCTTGGGGCTTAACATCACTTATTGGGTATTGCTACCGGAGAGATTGATACGTTGGGCTTTAAACTAGTACGAATTTTATTTGGGTACTTAATTTGGGTATAGATGTGGTCTATGATCATAGTTAAAAAAAAGTAGTTTTCCTTCGTTCGCCGCGATTTCGTGATATGTAGGAATCGGATAATTTTCTTGAAGATAGAAATGCTCATTTGCTTTTGAATTCGAAAACTACGAGTTCGAATCCGATTTTATTTGTTGCTGGTTCAAATACTACTCGATTTAGATCGGAGAGTATCTCTGAGTTAGGGACAGATGCCAACGCCGGCAGCCACTGCTACGAATTTTGCGAGAAACACTGCAATGAACTGATTGCCAATCCTCTTACGCAGCCGCAGGTGAGGCGACTAGTTCTTACATCTAGACCGCATCTAATATAGCTATAGGCATGTAATTCGGCGCAAACCCACCCAGAAATGCTTATTTACAAACCTTGGGATCCTACAATTGGATCGTTCGAGGTGCAGAAATACTTTGGTGTTAAATCTTCTCCAGGAATGGAGGCAAGGATCATTGTCTGGATCAAGACCAATGGGGATGATCGAGTATCGCATGTCCCGTGGTCGCGATACAAGAGAGCGAAGGGGGCTAAGGATATTATGGGTGACGATGAATGGAAATACATCATTGACAAGTACAGTAGCATCATAGACAAACTTGCATACTACCTCATGTAATTTTTTCCCCCAACAGACAGCGGACCCAGAATGAAAATAAGGATCGAGTCAAGATGTTGAGACATGTAGGAGGCTTCTCAGCTGCGTGTGCACTGAGGAACCACCAGGATGCTTATTCTTCCAATGGAAACAGGTTCTCAATATGTCAAAACAGTAGTAGACACAGTGAAAAGAGGCCTAGACACCGTCTATAGCATACAGGGGGCTTAAGTTGGGACATAGTGTTGGCCTTTGATGAGCTCCACATTATCTGTTCAGGGGTCTCAACTCATATTCTAAAGAATGGCAAATTCATGGTTGACCACTTACACTTTCCAGATCCCTGCAATCTGATCATCTGAATAGACTTTCGCCTATCTAGAGAGGGATAATCCTCAGTGAATTTTGCATATCCTTAAGGATCCACAGATCATGCCATGTGTTGTATTTCCCTTCTCCTGTTCAATGCTAGATCGCTCTACACATGTGGGTACATTGATTTCACCAGATTCCAGTGGATTAGTTGTCTTCTGTAATTCTTCCTCTTTTCAGAGCTCCCACATTTAATAGCCATATCACCTGCAGTAGTGCCAGTACCTGTGTCTAGATATATAATATACACAAGCTGCCTCATAGTTGCCTAAGATTTAAATTCCGACTACAGATTGTCTATGACATACTCCTAACCACTTACTGTATCTCCACTATGGCTCCTCAAATTTTGGCATCAAATGAAATGGGACAAGGTGCCTACAATACGACCAGGGTCAAGAAACCAGGAGCACCACCACCACCCCCAAAATGATTGATGAAGCAGAAAATAAGGCATTTTCACTGATTATCCTGAGTAAGTGACATGATGTTGTCTCTAGTGGCATATCTAACTTATGCAGAATGGTGTCATCTTGACTTTTGCTGTCCTCTGTTGATGACTGTTTCTCCACTTGATGGGCATGCAAAGAAAAAAAAAAAGAAAAAAACTGGTTTGATCTGGTTATCTAGTTGATTCATCATTGCCAGAACACAGATCTCAAATTTTGTTGGGGTATTTGTATTGCCATGCTTTACCCTGGTATTGGATTGTCCTGTTGGATAGCACAAGGATAGAGTCTGCCCAGTGATATTAATACCGCTCAATGCATTTCTGTATGACTAGTTGTGATAGAATGAAAGGTCATCTGAATTATGATAGTGGGCAGAGACAACAATTCTGTTATCACACTATCCTTGTAGGAAAGTATACAGGTAATGTCCAGCTCTGCGGGTCTTAAGCAAACCCAATCCTGCTGGTGAATACTGACCAGTAAAGGAGTGCCTGAGCTTTAGTACATCAGAAAGGCTAGTATTTTGACCTGCACTATCTAGAATATATCTGATCAAGAGTTATTCACTTTCATGTCAAGATTGTGACTACCTTAGCCACCACCTGTTCATTGTGAAGTATTATCAATACAGGGGTATATTACTGACTTACCCAGTGGACTTCTTTACACATTGTCACCATGCACTGTCTGAGCTCTCAGCTTGTGCTGTAGTGCCCACATCTTATATTGTCCACTTAGACAACTGAGCTTGATAGATTGCAATGTGCAAGATCTAGGCTCAGTTGAAGCCAGGGCTTGCGCATATATCTAACTCTCCCAGGGAGGGGGTCAACTGTGCCTATCAGTGTATCTCTTCTATTGTACTGGAATATGCAACTCAAGGTCAACATACCAAGAATAATCTCTTGCTTAAATCTTGATTTTTGAGTATTCATGCAGTAGTCATAACAAGCCATTTATACCCCTGTAAATTTTCAATGTTGACTTGTCTATGGCTGAATTGATAATATTTGAAGAATGTGTTGTCCATGCTATGCATGATCATTAGGCCATTTGGAAACACAAAGAATGTTGGCTGTGATCAGCTCTAAAGACTGTAATAAAAGTAGAAGTGTGGCAGTCTGTATTCCCTCATTGACTTTCTATACCCATGATTTGGTGTTGAGAGAATTTACTTGTCTCTTGTCTATAAAAAAGAACCAATTCTTCATTTGATATAGAAAGCTCTCTCTGTCTGTCTACCATTCTATCAACATCAAACTTTCTAGCATCTATTGAACAAACCTCACAAAAGCAGCACAATCATCATGCCTAAGCTGGCAGATGGTGAGATAATTAATGTCATATTTAACATACAAGGTGAAAAATTGACCCTTCACAACATTCTCTTCCACAGAAGCATGAATGTTGAAAACATTCTTAAAGAAGTGATACAAGATGAAAATATCCACCAACTTCTGGGAAGAAATTTCATCAAAAATCTTGTGCAGATGCACATTAAAAAATGAAAGACATTCACTACTCAAAACAGCAATAAGCCTTTCATCTAGTAAGAATGTGATAGATTCTTCTGTGACTTGAGCTAATGACTTGATAGCTCTGCCATGGTGGCTCAGACCTCAAGAGTAAATCTCAATGATTACCCAGGGTTTACATACAGTAAAAAGCCATAAAAAGAAAAGTGATCTCTTGTGAGCAGAGCCTCTGCAAAGAATACTGGTGTCTAGAACTTGAATATTTCATGAGCCTTTCTATGCAATTACAATAGTCTAGTATGCTTTAAGCAATAAAACCAGAACTTGAACAAAACAATGTAGATTCTCAGACATCATGAAAATAAGACATTTGTATACTGTGAAGACTGAAGAGCTTCAGCTTGACTGCACTAATTTGCTGCATCTTATATAATATAATCTTTTCAGCGCTAGGACAAAATAGTACACAACATAACCAGGTGACATGTGAAAATGAGATCATTCAAACAATCTCTTGATTATACATCTCTATACTTTTGCCAAATTCACCTCTTTATTAAAATCTGAAATTCTCACTGTGGAAAAATCCAGTAGAAGTCTCTCATGGGAGAAAATGTGAGCACCTCAGTTTATAGCATACACTATGGGAACAGAAAGAAAACACAGATATTTGAAGAAAATAAGCAATATATTCACTCTTCAAAAACACATAAAAGCATTGGATGATATTCAACATCTGATTCTCTTGAAAAGAGATCAACTCTGCAGTGAGAATCAAAAACTTAAGAATGAGCTTAATCAGCTTTGGAAAGAGAATCAGAGGTATATTGAAAGAGCTAAAGAGCTAAAAAATGAAAATTCAGAACTCACAGAGACAAAAAGAAATCTCCTCAAAGTCATTAAGATTAACAGCCCACAGTTTGTTTGTTATGAGTGCTTTTACAGCACCTCTGAAATTAAGAATATCTATGAACATTGCAGAAAAACAGAGTATGGTCTGCCTAGAATGGCAGAATCACACAAAGGGAGAAATATTTGTCATTACTGCAAATCCTCAGTGAAAGATTTGGTATGACATTGTTACTACCTCAGAATTCTTTCTAGCTATTCTATTGTACTGTTTGTTAGAGAAGGCTCAACAGAACACTTTACCTGGTTTCTTCTTGATGATCTAAATCTGCTTAGATCTTGTTCATAGATAGTTGATGCAGCCTGCTTACCACAGTTCATTAAGTAAAGCTTTGTGTGCTGGGTAGCTCAGTGGGTCTTACTGAATAACAATAGCTAAGTCAGAAGTAGAGCCTGATCAAATTATAATTCTTCCAGTACTGTTCTTACTGACCTGTAGTAAATAGTAAATAAACAATATGATAAAATTAAGTGTGAAGAACTAAATACATCTGCTGGGTGAGAATGAGCTCTCTTATATATTTAGTTCTCTGTATATCATTTTATATACCATTTGCTTTGCTATACTTGTTGCTATATTGTATACCATTCTGTATACCAGTCTGTGTGTTCCACTGGGTTGGTATATCAAATTGTCACATGATCTCATGATTGTCTTTTGAATTTGCCTTGCTCTAGTGCTGTGCTGTAAAGTCTCATCTTATCAAAGTGTCATAATTATACCTCTTCATAGTTGGTCTGTAATATCACTCTCTCTCTTTAAGGTCTTCATCTCTGAAGACTCATAAGTAAAGTGCTCACTTTTATTGCCATTATGACCTTGACTCTTTTCTGTAAGTGATGTCTTTTTTTTCTCATTATGCCTTCTCAATGTAAGTGTGTGTTGAAAACTGACTCTCTTTATGATCAGTATCATAAAAACTGTTGTCACTCTGAGAAGATTAAAAAGAACAGTTTCATTGTTGAGTTTTCTTGTCAATATTGTTTCTCTTATGATATCTCTTGCAAAATGGATGATTGTCACAAAAACTGTGCTGCATATACCAAACATGATCAAAAATGTGAAAAACACTTTCATAGCAATAAAGAGTGGTGTAATCTTTAATCTGCTGAAGATAAGATTTAATATAAACTTTAAAATGCTAATAAGAAATTAAAACATCTTCAATCTGAAATGAGCTATGTACAGTCTCAACTAGTCTTGGTTTTTGCTTGTCATTTTTGTTTTCACAAACATCAAAAGTTTCTGAAAGAGTATAGTTTTAAAATGTTCAATTATAATACTCATGTTTTTGAAATTTTTGAAAAGCTAAATTCCTCTGAGAATGCTATCAAATTGTGTTGTATAGCCAATGAGAATGATTGTCAGTGTCAAAAGCTATTAGCTACTCTTGATGATTCATTAATGAGTCAACTCTTTTGTGATTTGAGTTTCAGTTTCTGAACTTCTGCTGGTCTTGATATTTCTTTATCAGATGTTGGCAATTCATCAAATTTTTAATGAGTTCTTAAGTGTTCTTTAAGGTATTGTATCTCTTTCACTTCACTAGGTATTGTGTTTGTCTGTTGACTTTTCTCTCATCTAGAATTCTCTCAACTTTGTATTCTTCTTTTGTGGTTTCAATTTCTTTGTTTTGTGTCTGAGTGTTTTGTGGTGCTAGTTCCAATAATGAAATATAAAAGATTGAGTATATCTTCATGCTGTCTGATAGTTTTAATTTGTAGTTCACCAGTTTAATTTTCTCTTTGATAATGAATAGTTTAATTTTCTTGCTGTTAAGTTTGCTGCTTAATCATTTTATTTTGATGTTTCTGCATAGCAAGTATACTTTCTCTTCTCTTTTTAGATTAAGTCTTTTCTGATGGGTTTTGTCATAGTAAACTGCCATTCTGAGATTTGTAAATTCAATATCTTTCTGTAATTGCTTGTGTAATGTTTGTAGCTGTGTCACTTTCTTTTCTGCTTTGTAGTTCATTTTCTGTGTTTTCTTTGGTTTGCTACCAAATTTGAGATTATACTCAAAATTGATATAAAATGATGTTTCTTTGGTTGTTGCATTGATTGAATTGTTGTATACAAATTATGCCATAGATAACAGTTTAACTCAATTGCTCTGATTATAATTTGTGTAGTTTTATAAATACTGCTCAATTGTCTGATTCATTTTTTTTGTTTGTTCATCTGTTTGTGGATAATAAGCTGTGCTGAATCTATACTCAATGCCAGTTATGTTTATCAATGTCTTTTATAATTTTGATGTGAATTGTAAATCTTTGTCTGTTGTAATTCTCTTTGGTGTGCCATGTTCACTAAACACATGTCAAAGTGGCAGATATGCTATGTCTGAAGCTATTGTGTCTGCTTTTATTGATATGATATATGTATATTTTATTAATTTGTCCATCACTGTGAGAATAGTGTTGTATGTAACTTTATTCTTTTTTGACTCTGGTAGTTGTGTGATAAAATTCATGATAATTTATTCTCAAGGTTGAGTGAGTACTGCAAGTAATTGTAATTCTCTGTATGATAAATGTCTCACTGTCTTGTTTCTCTGACAAGTGTCACATTCCTTCAAGTATTGATATATTGTCTGTTGCATATTTGAAAAATAAAAGTTCTTTAATATTAATTCTTCTGTTTTTTCAGTTTCAAAATGTTCTTTCATCAGTGGCTTATGATATTTCTTAATCACTTCTTCTCTTGCTGTAAACAGTATGTATATCAATCTGTTGTAGTAGATTAATCTATTGTCTTCTGTTATCTTGTCAGTCTTTTCTCTAATTATTTTGAAATTCTCATCTTTTACACTTTTTTATTTAATAATTTGTATCAGTTTCTCATTTTGACTCTCAATAGTCATTGTCACTGCTAATATCACTGTCTGCTTGTTGTATGTCATTATTTCATTCTTCTGGGATTTCAATAGCACTGATTCTGGTTCAAGAACTTCTTTCTTATAGTCTGATTGTCTGCTGAGTGCATTTACTCACTTATTTTACTTTTCACTACAATGTTCAATCTTAAAGTTGTAATTCATCAATATCTTTGCTCATTTTGCTTGTCTTTATATTAACACTTTAGTCATTATGAAGTAAGTAAAATTCTTGTGATTTATGATCACTTTAATCATATGCTTAGCTTTTTTAAAATATACTCTTCATTGCTGAAATGCTGTTATTATGGCCAACAATTTCTTATTGTGAATCTCATAATTAAGCTTTGCTAATATCATCTTTCTTGAGTAATATACTACTGAGTGTAGTCTTTCATTGTCATCTAGCTGTGACATCACTGCTTCAATTGCATAGTTTGATATGTTAGTCTCAATAATTATTTTCTTCATTGAATTGTGCTGTTTAATCACTGATGCCATTATTATTTTCATCTTCATTTTCTTGAATGCTTTCTGTTCTATTTTTGTTCATTGAAACTTTCTCTTCTTCTTCAAAAGGTTAAATAGTGGTCTTATAATATCTGTGTATCATCCAATGTATTGTCTGTAGTAGTTCACTATTTCAATGAATGCTTGTAATTTTTATAAATTTGTCAGTACTGGCCAATCTCTGATTGCCTGAATCTTTAGTTAATTTGTTTGTATCTTTTCTTGGGTAATTTAATGTTTTAGAAAGTTTATCTTCTGAACATAGAATTTACATTTCTTTAGCTTGAGTTGTAGCTTTGCTAGTTGTAGTCTTTGTAGTACCATTCTGACATGTCTGACATGATTTTCAAAGCTCTTGAAGAATACTAAAATGTTATCCAAATAAGCTATAATGAAGTCAAATTGATATTCACTTAGTACTGAATTGATAAATCTTTAGAATATTGCTGATGTGTTTGTCAATTTAAAAGGCATGACCTTGTACTGATAGTGTCTAAACTTAGTTTTAAATGCTGTTTTTTATTTGTTTTCTGGTTTAATCTGTATTCAGTTGTATGCATCTGCAACATTGAATTTTGTAAATTATTTTGCTTCTTATACTACATCTTGTATTTTGATAATTAACAGTAATAAGTATTTGTCTTTGATCATAATCTCATTTAGCTGTCTGTAATTAATATAAAATTGTAAGTCATTGTCTTTCTTTGGCACAAATAACATCAGATATTCTGCTGATGATGTTACTAATTCAATGTAATTTTGTCTCAATTTGTCATCAATGTATTTTTTCACAACTTTTGCTTCTCTTTCTGATATTGAGTAAATTGATTTGCATGTTGGTTTCTTCTCTTTCATTAAAGGTATCTCATGGTCAAATAATTTGTGGTTTGGCAATTTTTTATTGATACTAAGATTAAAGAGATTTTTAAATCACTTATACTTCTTTAGAATTATTAGTTTTGCTGTTTCTTGTGCTTCTCTTTTGTTTACTGTGGTATTGTATAATGTCTGATTATGCTGTCTCTCTTAAATTTGCATGTTTTTTTGTGTAATCTCACCTGTTAACTCACTGTCTGTAGGCTCCTCAAGCTTTGTCTGTCTCTTTGTCCTAAAGCCATCAGTTGTTTCTCTCAACTCAGTCTCTTTTGTGGCTGACTCTATTTCACTTTTTACTCAACTCTCTGAGGTCTGTAAGTGATTTTGTTTTGACCTTATTCTGCATGTACATTATGTGAACTGTATCTTATTGTGTGTTCAGTCAATCTTTAGATTGTGTTGCTTTAGTCATGATATTCTGAGTATTACATTATACTCTTCAATTTTGGTTACATCAAAGTTAAGTAACTTTAAATGGTTTTGAACTGAGACTGATATCAATTCTATTTTTGTGGTCAGAAACTATCTTAAATTTTTTTTATTAAGTTCTAAGATTAGTACTAATTATTGTTTGACTTTTTCTAAAATCTGTAGCTTCTTCATGAATTTTAGATTTATAAAGTTTTCTGTGGCTTCTGAGTCAACTAGCACTTTAGCTAGCTGGCTCATAATCTTAGCCTGTATCTTGACATGTCAGCCTTTGGCTGTCACTGTCATTTGATGTTACTGTTCTCATTGTTGTTTTCTGATTCAATTTTCCTGTGGAAAATATACACTGCTGACCTTTGTGCCATAGTGCCTTATGCAATATTTGTCATAATATGCTGTTCAATGCATGTTTTTGTGCTGTAAGTGTCTCTGATACTCTATGCATATACATTCTAGCTTATCACAGTAAGCTAATGTTTCTCTCTGTGAGGAATTCTTTTAAGTCTCAGTTCAATGAGTCTCTTACTCATAACTATTCTCATCTGAGTTTAGCAAAGTGAGATTTATCACTTACATCTCAGCCTCAGTTGCCTCATTGCCTGGTTTTTTATTAATTTCAAGTAATCTTCTTTTGCTTTCTGATTTCTTAGATGTTTCACTGGCTTCATGCCATTCTTCAGTGATGAAATTCTTGTTGTTCTTCATGAGTTCATCATAAATCTGTTATATGCTTTGTTCTTGTGCATATTGTCTGATAATTTTATTATCTAAGTTGTCTTGCTCTGCTGTTTTCTTTATTCAGTGTTGTTGTTTCTCTCTTCTTTTATATCACTTGATATTTGTGATTTAATTCATGATTATCTCAACATCTTTTAAAGCATTGCTTGTGTCTTTGTCTAATTCTATTACTGCTATCTTCACTGTGTCAATGATGGTCTCAACTATGAAGTTTGTTTCAGTTCTCATGTGTCTTACAACTTATTGTTTTTTGGTGCTGTTATCATAGCTGGGTTTTTTAAGTGTCTTTTAGAATACTTTATTTATTTCATCTTCAATTTGTGTCATGATTTTGTTTGGTCTTATTGTTTTTTCAAATATCTCAATTAGTTCTCAGTCTCTTTCTTCATATTCTGAATGCTATAACTCTTTATATTGTGCTCATTCTTAGCTTTTGAGTTTGTCACTAAAGTTAATCTCTAGAAAGTCATTGTCACTGATTTTGTTGCTTATTGTGTTAAGCTATTATGTCTCTTTCTTAAGTGATTTGCAGTGTTTGGCTATATGCTTTTTCTTCTAATAGTTATAGCATATGATTTCTTTCTTTTGCTTGTTTTTTGGCTTGATCTTAGCCTTGTCTTTCTGTTGTGTTGTGTCCAATTCTATCAGTTGTGGTCTGTAAAGGTTCACTTTAAGTTTTCTCTGCTGTTGTTCTTAATTGATGCACTGTAGATGCTATGTAAACTATTCATCATTTCTTCATTGTTTCACTTGTTGCTTAGCCAACTTTTTCTCATAAATTCTGTTGTTAATTTATATAAATTGTTTAATCAATTCATTGATGTTGATAAATAGTTTTTCTCTAACTAATTTATTTTGAACTTCTTCTCTTAGTTCTTGTTTATAAGTCACAACCTGCACTTTGTTTTCCCATTGCAAGTGAGACATAATTTGTTGATACTGTGTTGTATATTGTCTGGCTGATTCAATCTGTTGAAGTTGTTGCAGTTTCTGTTTTATGACTTTAGTCTGATTGATTATTTCAAAGATTTTATTCAATTCTGTGATGAAATTTATATATCTACTGAATATTTGCTTGGTGATCTTGTCTTAGTTTTCTTTGTTGTCTTAGTTTTCTTTTCTGTTTTTCACAATGAAGTTGATTCAATCAAATGCTAATTCTCTCATGTAGAATATTGCTAACATGATTTTGTCATAATCTCTAATGATTTCTGTTATTTTGAAATACAATTCAAGCTGAGTGAGGAATGCCTGTAAACAGTAAGATTGTCCATTAAATGATTCAGATTTTGGTGATTTGAGTTGAGTTGTAGCAGTCTGTTGTGTGCATTGTAATTTATTGAGTTTTTAAATCATTTCTTGAAGCTGTTTAAGTCTTTTTTTGATATCTTTTGTATTGTTTTTTTGTATCATTGTGTGTAACTATCTAATCTCTTCCATCAATTTCAAATTGTCTAATTTGTTATTGTCTTCAGATGTTGTCACTAGTGATGGCTGTGCTGAAGTTGCTGGTCTTACAGCTAATTGCTTTTCTACTGTTTTAAATATTGACATGATGACTTGCTGTTTTTAGTTATAATACTTAAGCCTTCAGTAACAGGGTCAAAGGCACTTAATGTGTTATCATCTCAGAATTCTTTTTAGCTATTCTATTGTACTGTTTGTTAGAGAAGGCTTAATGAAACACTTTACCTGATTTCTTCTCAATGACCTAAACTTGCTTAGATCTTGTCTGTAGACAGTTGATGCAGTCTGCTTACCACAATTCATTGAATAAGGCTTTATGTGCTGAGTAGCTCAGTGAGTCTCACTAAATAACAATAGCTAAGTTAGAAGTAGAGCTTGATTAAATTGTAATTCTTTCAGTACTATTCTTACTGACCTGTAGTAGATAGTAAATAAACAATATGATAAAATTAAGTGCAAAGAACTAAATACATCTGCTGAGTGGGAATGAGCTCTTTTATATATTTAGTTCTTCATATACCATTTCATATATCACTTGCTTTGCTATACTTGTTGCTATACTATATATCATTCTGTATATCAGTCTGTGTGTTCTACTGAGTTGGTATATCAAATTGTCACATAATCTTATGATCATCTCTTAAGTCTGTCTTGCTCTAGTGCTGCACTGTAGAGTCTCATCTTATCAAGGTGTCATAATTATGCCCCTTTATAGTTGGTCTATAACAGACATCAAATCACTATTCACTCTAAGGTGTTTAAACATGACTCTTTTATGCAATTTCATTTGTGGAAAGAAATTAACCATTCTATTGAGCCAAAAAAACTATACAGAACCACATATGCTACAGAGGTCCAATAATCTCATGGTATACTTAAGTACAAAAAAAGACAGTGGCAAAAAAGACAGTGGAAAAAGAGCAAACCTTCAGGTAAATCTCTACTAGAAGTAGAGTTATTACTCAAAGTCTCTGGTGAGTCTTCTCTTCATGATAAATAAATCAACATTAATGTTTTAAATAAACACAAATGAAGAACACAATACAGCAAAATCTGGACTACCCTCAACTATGCCAGCTAACTTCTAATCATACAATCTGAAGTTCAATGGTGGAAGTGACTTCATAGAATGTTCTGCAGCAAGTATAACAATGAAAACATTTTGGGCTGAGCATGAAGTTAATGTCCTAGTCAATTAGCAGACATATTCTGAAAATATAGAATTCAGCACATCACAAATATCTCTTGATACATTTACTTCATTTCTATATGATCACCCATCATTCATGTAATTGAGAGTTTCAGCAACTTGAGGACCACAAGTTTACTGTGTGATTGAAGGGCCATTGCATCATCACTATATATTGCAGTAAAGTGAATTTCACCACTAGGTGATTCCTTTTGCATTGGAATGAATATATAATATGTTGGACAACTGTCAGCTTTCACAATGCATTTCTCCAACACATGGATTAGTTGAAATTCTATTCTCTAGTCTCAGTTAGATAAAATGCCTCTTGCACTTTCTGAATATGGTTCTGCTTACTTCATCATAAAGCACTTCTAGAAGATTGGCTAGTTTCTCTTCCATCTGAGGATTTGTGCAAAACCTGATACTTTGGTTACTGTGGAATTCTTTAAAAGCTTTCTTTTGTAACCAAGTATCATTTCCAAGTTTGAATAGCTCTTTCTTTGCTTTTGGTCTTAGGTAGACCATGGTCAGTGTGCATCTTAAACTGCAGAAAGGTACAGGCACTGAACCTCTCAGACATGATCAAGGCCAGAAGACAACAAGGACTGTAGTTGTGCCTTGCAATCTGGCTATTGCTTTTCCATTGATATATACACTATGATTGATCAATATCTCCACCTCATCCACTGTTGACTGCTGCTCATAAATAGAGAAAAGAAATGCAGATAGCTTATAATCAAGACATCCACTCTGTCCGTGGATTTGAATGAGTTTGATACTTGTGGCCTATTATAGTACTTAGTGTGAGTTGATTCTTTGAGTCAGGGAATATACTTCAGAAATAATCTTTCTGATAACTGGGCTTAGAAGTTTCTTCCACTCAGTCCTTGTCACTTCCACAATTGTATTGTCTACAAATACCCTATGAAAAGTGATTTCACACAGACATTGGTCAAGCTTTTCAGAAATTTAGTCATCAATATTCACATCAAAATTGAATTGGGACAAGTGTTCCATCCTGACACTGTTTGTCATATGAGCAATTGCCCCTCATAAGATGTGCAGTGAGCTGAGTCAGCATCCATTGTTAACTGAAGAATAATTCACAGGATCAAGCTAGCCTAACTGTTATGGACCAACCATGGAGGGGCATGACTGTGACACTCTGATAAGATGAGACTCTACAGCACAGCACTAGAGTAAGGCAGACACCAAGGTCATGTGACAATAAGCGAGTCCAATATCACATGATAAGAAATAGTCCACAAGGGACTATAAGAAGATAGTCCAGTGAGGACTACAGGAAGGGAGTCCATATGGGACTATAAGGAATCATAGGAAGAAGGACTAAATCATGGGATATATAAGAACACTCATTTCAGTCCAGCAGATGTATTTAGTTCTTTGCATTCAATTTGATCATATTATCTACTATCTACTACAGGTCAGTAAGAACAGTACTGGAAGGATCACAATCCAACCAGGCCCTACTTCTGACTTAGCTATTGTTATTCAGTTAGACCCACTGAGTTACCCAACGCACGAAGCCTTACCTGATGGACTGTGATAAGCAGGCTGCATCGACTGCCTAAGGACAAGACCTAAGCAGGTTTAGGTCATTGAGGAGGAACCAAGTTAAGTGTTCCGTTGAGCCTTCCCTAACCAATAGTACGATAGGATAGCTAGGAAGGATCCTGGGGTGGTAACACTAACTAAGTGTAGATAATGGGTCTTCTGACTTTGCGCCCGGGAAACATACACGCTGACAGGAGAAAAATTACCTTAGAGTGCTATTTGGTGAGTTGTTTTGTTCAAATCTAAAGATGGCTATATGTAGAGGCTAGATAATCCAACTCTTCCAACTATAGAAGACCAATTAGTAATTCCAAATATTAGTGAACAATGTGACTTGGTACAACTTGTGATGACTTGACAAGCAGTGGTGCGTAGAGGAGAACATCATGTACGCAACATTGCTACTATTGGACTTTAGTTTTTAGTGGCTCCTATAGCAGCTTAGATATGCTATGAAGATGGGCCATATGTTCATTTTTGCATGGCTGCCCATTGGCAAGAGGTGTCTTTGATCCATGAAGTGCAAAGTGGGAATAAGCGCGTCTCTAGATGCCCCCTAGCGAAAATTGGGAAGCATAGACCATGTCGGGAAGGAAGTTAAGTGATTTTTTTGATGAGGTTTGAATAGGGGAGACCCTGTCGGGAAGGAAGTTAAGGATTTTTGAGTGGCGCTCTGATAGGGAAAACTATGTCGGGAAGGAAGTTAAGGGACTAGAGAAGCCCTGGCAAGGGTGCTGTGTGGGAGGGATTGCATCCGCTAGTTACGCGGTCCATCATACTCCACTTAAGATCAATCCCAGTTTATACCCCCAAAGGTCTACGATTTACGAAGATGTCCAACATGCGCACTCCGATGAGACGATCACAGAGGCAACAACGTCCCTGAATACTCCTAGCTTTCTCTTGCGAACTTCTTCGACTTTTGGTGTGGTAGATGGCAGTGTCCAGAGTCCACGAGTCACGATGAGTTCTACGGATGCTCTGTCTCAGGAACCAATGTCCCCGAGAGAGTCGCTAGGTCCTAATCGACGCTCTTCCCAGCCAGCAGAGACTACTTTATCGGTGCCACTTTCTCCAGTGCCGAGTTTGGAGGATATTGAAAAGGTTTGCACCAGGTCTATGACCTCCGTCGCTTCGGACTCGGGTGCTGAAAGGGAGTTTCCGGATGATGATGAGCTCTGGCATCGCCGGTTGTCGAGGTCTTCTCTCTTTCTGGTGGAGCCGTATTATTTGAATTATATTCGACTGCTGTCTCTGGACCTGCCTCACTTGACATATAGTCCGATTCGCCCACAGCACGATGTCATGTCGCTGGCTGTACTGGATTTCAAAGCTCATTCTTCTAGTTGTCAGACACGACTCCTGTGTCACGGTTCGGCTTCTTCTCTTCCCAGGCTGAAAAGACAGATATAACTCAAGTCCTCGAGGAGTCCGCCTCACTGATGTCGGATGACACAAAGACATCTCTCGTCGTTGCTGAAGACTTATCTTGCGAGGTAATAGACCTTCTTGGTACTACTTTTGAGCTAAACCCGGAGTTCTTCGAGACACATTTAGTGAACTCTAGGTATGCCCGCCCGAGTCCGAGGCAGATGCCGTTGCCATTGTCCGCCTGGTCAACGGCGTCTTTCCCGAAGGATTTCCAGTCCGTCAAATGGTTTAGGCCGGTCTGGAGAAGTTCGGGTGCTGGAGCCCAGAAACTCTGGAATAGTTACGCCGGAAGGCCATTGCACGGACCGATTGCTAGTCCCCACAGGGTCAAGAAGGGGAGCTGCGGTCTACTCTATTTTGCGAACAATATTGTTCGATTCGGATGGGACCTTTCAGAAGAACCAGGCCGGTTTCCTCCGGAGAAGACGGGGGACTTGTCCACGGACGACACCGGAATGCCCTTGGCGTGGGAAGAGAGAGCGACGTTCTGCATAAAAACTATCGGGGAGAGACGATGCAGTAAGCTTGGTAAACATAATGGATGATAGCATGCACTGACAAATACTTCAGTTGTCCTCCTTCTTGACCCCTTCCCAGTGGTAAAGGAGATGATGGCTAGCGGCCAATCCAATTATGTCCCTGAATTACAAGGGCCGGCTGACAGCGAGTGAAGTGGAAAATGGAACCAGGACTACGCGTTTTGCCGTGACATGTACCCCAGAAATCCTATTGAGATTCCGCTTCAGGAGGTGGACATCAACAACTGCGCCAAGGTCCGTCGACAGCTGCGAGAATCCGGTTCAACGGCTTCCTATTTGCGGAGATGGTGCGAAGCAAAGCACAAAAATTCCTTGAACTCTGCTTACAGTGATCCTCTGGAGAGCCTCACCGCGATTATCTGTCACGATTCTCTGAATCTTTTTCGAGTTGTCGACGAGACACTGGATCGTATCCCAATCCAGTCTTGCCGACGACCTTCTCACCGAGACACAACTATGCCACTGGCAAAAGTTCAGTAAAAGATGTGAAGCGAATATGCCGGCACTGCGGACCACTCTTCGTTCTTTGCTTCCAGGTGTTCAGCCCACTACAGCTGAATCGTCCTTCCGGAGCATGCTGCAACTCTCCTCTGAAACGCTCGAAGTTGCAGCTGCAACCTCAGATCGATTACACGAAGTATCAGCATCTTTAATGTCGAGCATCACTATGATGGAAACCAGACAGAATATAGCTAAGGAGAAGAGTATTACCAGGCTCTCAGAATTAGCTTTCTTTCTTGTTCCTATCGCTGTGTCTGCGAGCATATTTAGCATGAGAGTCCGCGAACTCGATCATGACCCAATCTGGGCATTTTTCACCTCGTCTATTGTCCTCATACTGCTGTCATATGGTCTTCGCTGGACCATAGGTCGTCACATCTTGAAACGATGTAAAAGGCGCTATCAGGGACAGTCTCCCCACGAAATATACCATGATGATCTTCTGGACAGAAGCACCACAATATCAGGCTTCTTGAGATGGGTGCGGGAACGAGTTCGAATACCCTCTGTCGCCACGTTTGGTACGGTTGTTCCCCAGTTATACCACAAGAATGACATGGATGTCTGATTTGGATATCATGTTGCAAATTGCAGTATGCCTAAGTTCACTGTTTTTGTTCCTGCTGACAATGCATTTGGGCGACGCAGTTCCAAAAATACGAATTGATCTCCCCAAGACATTAGGGCTCTTCAGGAGAGCATCACAGACATCCCAAGGAAGTGGATAAGAAGTGTCCGTCTAGGTAAGTAGCTGTCAGACATAGACCTAGCTCTCTTGGGTAATCTAATTGCGGTGACTTGGTTGGTTGAGCGACTATTTCAGCATGAATATTTCATGACTCGTAGAGACAGGTCAATAATGTCAAGTGCATAGAGAAGAGAAATGGCGGAGCTAGATTGGCAACTGAAGGGTTCGCGGTCAACTTTAAGGTTCTCTGTGTGCCCCCACAACTCCGAGCTTAACGCCGGACTTTGGACCAGACTCCGTACATAATTCTACTTGACATCTTGAACCAAGGAATACTGTCCTTCTAAGGGCTCATATAGCTCGTTATCCGAAAGCAATGAACAACAGACCTGTTGAACAGGCTCTTGCCACACTTCTCCCAACACATGCGGACGATCTGCCTCGCGAGCTGCTCAGCTTAGCTCTGTCGCTTGTCGCGCAATCGCGGAGCTACTCTACGAGTCTGAAGCCGGAGGAAGAGATTGCGCGACCATATGCCTGCGCCGAAATAGCTTGCAAAAGGTAAGTATCCAAAGACCTGTGTCTCTATTTCTACTAGAATCAATTGCTGATCCCCAATCGCGAATTTCTAGACTGAGCCGGTCGCTCAAACTTCCTCCCTTACTGGGCCACCCACCATGTCCTCCACGTCTCTACAAGAAGCTTTACGCGTTCCTTGATCGATCACTCACAAGTAGTACGATTTCTTCAAGGCGTACAGGAACTGGCTCGGTAACGGGAACTCCTACACGACCTTCATCCGTGACAACGACTCCTACGAAGAGCATAGGCACGGCGTTGAGAACAGCCACGTCCCGGACGCTGCAGGGCACACCCACCAAATCGACTCCCTTGAAGAGAAGTACAGTTGATCCGGCTACCCCTTCATCAACGTCACGGCAGCCACTTCCTGTGAGGAAAGTGGGAGGAATCAATGAGCCCACATCAACAATCATCGGTGACGCGCCCGGATGGGTGATGTCAGCCATCCGTACTGTGTGCAAGACACTTTCTACACCAGCACCCAGGATGAGCACATGGTCACGGCCTCCAATCTCCAGGACGCTTCCGCCGCATATATACTCCGGTGTATCGTCAATACTGCATTTCATCGCTTCGGAGTCAGATGGAGATAGCCTGGACGAGGAGTCACTGGAGTTCTTGGAGCCGATTGTGACAGCACAAGATAAGGAAAAAGATGAAGACTATAAAGAGCTAGTCAGCGCTCTCATAGTAGCCGTATACTTTCTCGTTCTCTCTAGGCGGCGAAGTTCGGCCCCGGGTGCCGCGCCGTCAGGGGAAGGCTCTGGAGACAGCAACGGTGAGGGCAGAAAGATGGACAAGAAAACATTTTCAGAGATGCGTCAGACAGCGCTTACAAGTCTTGGGCTTCCATCTACTGAGAGAAGACACCGCGAAGACGTCGATGCATGGATTGCTCTCATTATGGAACAAGGCTGGGCAAAGGGCAAAGAATGGTTTGAAAACATCCCGCAAGCAGGGGCAAACTGGGACGAAGCGACCCAGGATGAATTGGGTCTGGTAGATGATGACGAGGACGGTCCGACTGATGCGATAAGCACCAAAAGACACAAGAAGGATCATCTCCTAGACGAAGCTACCACGAGAGGTGGGCTTCTTCCAGGCCTTGGTACCATGATGCAGGATCGCGTGGACTGGTTGAGCGAGGAGCGGCAGGAGGACTATATGGAGTGGAAGAAGGATATCCTAAAGCGGATCGAAAAGCTAGAGAGGGCAGGCAAGATCGCCGCTTGAGATGCATGCCCAGGAGAATTTCACTTGTATATGATACCCATGAGAAAAGGCAAATGAATTTCTCTATTTTTCCGTTCTTGTCTATCTGTAACCCCAGAAAACAGTAACAACTGTCTAAGTAGTTATTCACAGTCCTGCCAGAGCATGAAAGAAAGATCCTCCTCATCTATTTTGGCCAAAGTGGTAAAAACAATGAAGGTCTATCGGGGATTGAAGCTCAGAAAAAAAAAGATAGCGATAAGTTCAATACCAGATGCTCCTCGTCCGATGGTGCGGGATACTTTCCGCTCCCTTAGCCTCCAGCTCTTTCATGGTATCATAAAGGAAAAAGTCTATTAGGATGGCATTGATGCTGAAAGATGGAGACGGAGATTCTGTTGTGCTCTCCTGTTTGTCTGTAGTTTTCCCTTGGTCCTCCTCTTGCGATTCTTGCATATCGATGTCCCCATTACCGTTCTTCTCTGTGATAGATTTCGTGGTCTGCACTCGCGTTTTTGGATGTTTTCTCAGGATCTCCCGTCTGATTAGCTCCACGCACCAGATGCAGGTACCGCGGAGTTCAATTTCCCAAGTTGACCCGCTGGGAATCGGTTTCAGTTGTTTGATGTGGCTCTCTAATGGAGGAGAGTATATGAGACAGCCGAGCTGGTGAAGCATTTGAGGAATGCGGTAGTCTTTAACATATGTTGTGTTAGATTTTTTTCTTGGTTTATTTGCACAAGTAGGAAGAATAAAAGTGTAATATACGAACCTGCAAACATAGTAATCTTGTCGATATCATGGAACTCCCCGTAGCCTTGGCCTTCAAAACAGGCCCATAAGTCTGCAACCAGGATCTGGGCGCGCTTATATAGGTGTACTTTACGCCCCTCAAATGTCCACTGATCTCGAAAGCTGGGGAAATGTTCTGCTAGCAGATTGACGAGAGCGGCAGCAGAATGGTTCGCGTCATAGAGACAATTTACGAAGCTGCCGTCAAATTCCTAGATCATAGGCCATCAGTTATGAGTACGGCCAGCCAAGTGATAATTTAATACGCTACCTCGCTTAATACTCTGCCTGCTTCACGCAAGCATTGCACACGCTCTTCGAACAATGGGATCTCTTCGTCTGTTGCTGAACGGAAGACATGCTTCAGCAATTCATCTGTGCACTCGAGTTCATCGTGCCAGAAGTCGGGGCTTGTAATTGGGATCTCTGTAAGTCTCAGTTAAAATGTCCAGCTATGAGGATATATCAAGACGATACGAAGTCCAAATTCTATAGATCATAGACCTTACCTTCCTCAAGAGCTCTTTGAAGTGCTGCAACGAGACTCCAATATCCAGTCCATCTCTTTCCACGATACTCAATGGCAAACCGTCTCGATTGATCGGTTTCCTCTGACCAAAAGCTGAAATTTAGGAGATCCATTGTGAAAATAAAATCGACAGTGCTCTCATCCTTGGATTTTGGATGTAACTCATGTTCGGACCAGGTCTTGGTCGAATAGCCTTTCTCTTGCATCAGACGCCATATCGTATCTGCAGCTTCTTTTGTCTTTGAGACATCCAGGGCAACATCAATTGAGTTGTCAAAGATGAATTGTGCGCTCTCAAGTACCTTGGTCTCTGGCGGAGTCGGAGTTGATCGTCCACCGCCTAAACCAAGAGACTTCCGCAGCAGCTCCAGGAGTTCTGGATCCGCCTCGTCGTCTGACATCGTGGAGCCTTAGACTATTATTTCTTCCTCCGGCTTAGAAACAAAGAAAATATGCCTCCGGGGAGAGTTGCGGTGTATAGAAATGGTAAAACCTCTAGTCTTGCATATAGAGAAGTGGACAAAGGAAAACTATTAGCGGTGACTCAGTGTGGCAACTCCGAGACACAATTTTGTAAATGTGCTAGAATCACTCTTCCCCAGTCACATAATAGAAATGGAATGATGAAATAAAGAGAAAGAAAACAACACCGCCATGAATGGGAAAAAATCTATATTTGTGGTGTAGGATCATCATAGTGATTATTCTCCGTGGTGGTTCATCCCTCTCCTGATCGGCATCAGTTACTTACATAAGCAAGGGGCGACCAACGTATGCGGATATCCTAGAGCCTAGGTATGTAGTCAACAACACATTCCATTATTACATCTAACGGCAGGAGAATAAAAATTAGTCATCTTCAAGATAATTATGTGATGTTCTTATTTCCAAGTTAGACTGTGAACAGTTTTTGACAATCTTTATCCAGGAGTACCAGTCTGAATAGGCTCATGAGAGCTCAGTACCGTGATTCCTAGGGTTCAATTTATTGTACAATATACGAGGGGAACCTATGATAGCATTAAGGATGGGAATTATACCAAAGAAATCCTTCTCATGGTTTTCATTAAGTTTTCTAAAACAGAGTTTTAGTCGTCCATATCAGTTTCAGCACCGGCTACTTTGGACGACGCGTACCATGTTCAAGGAATCCGAAACCAAGACTTCAGGTAGGAGAGCATAAATTTTATTATAGCTCATTCCACTTACATGGTCATAGCATGTGGTCCAGATGATCTGTACAGCTATAAGGCCCAGCGATAGATTTGGAATGAAGAACGGCAGTTACGAAATCGATATGTCCGATTTGACCTAGGCGAGCTCATCAAGATCGCAGAAGGTTTTGTATGTGGCCGGGTGGCCGGGCGGCGTCTCGCCGGGTGGTCGGGTTTTAGTTACCAGTAACTTACTAGTAATTTACAATAACATATTATTATATATTAATAGGGAATAAAATCTGAAAATTTCAGGTCTCGCTGGGCGGTAAATACAGGTAAAGATTATCTCACCAGGTGGTAAGATTGTATTTTATATATTTTATATTAAATATTATTGATTTTACTAGTAGGACCAAGATTACTATTAAAAAGTTCTAGTTTTAAATTTCATAATACCCCCTGGTGAGATCTTGTAAATGACTGTTAGATCTGTATTGAAATTTAGTGAATACAGGCTATTAAATAAATCTAGACCTATTGGTATGTCATACTGTATTGGTAATGTTTGGTATTTTCTAATAGGTAGTAGTTTTAAATATTTTAATATGTAAATTACTCATATAATCAGAATATGTCAATATTATCAAGTCATTGGCTTACTAGTAATACTTTGTTATATTTAGCTTTTACTAAATACTAATAGCTTTGAAATTTGAGAATTAAATAAACATATTCATGATAAGTAAGTTAATATATATATATATACTGTAACATGGCATCCCAGCTAGGGCTATGCTCATCACATGACATCTGCTTAAGTAAGGCTACAACTCTGCATGCACACATGCAAGCTCCTTTGTGAGCTTGCCACAAATGTATATAATTCTTGCAGGCTGTCAGAATTCTGACAGTTAAAAATTAGTTCTACACATATTTTCAGTATAAAGCTATATCAGTATTAGTTTCCTTACACTACTTTGTATTGCTAGTAGTATACTTTGTATATTTTAACATTTTTTATAGTTTTAATTTTTTTTTGAAAAGAAATGATTTAGTGAAACTGTAGTATGATTTTTCAACATTCTGTATTTTTATGTATAACATCTGATATCTGTGCAAAGTTCTTGCAGCAAGCTACATATAATATACAAATAAATGTGACAAGTGAAGTGAAAATTTTTATTACTTTCTTTACTAAAATTAGTCTGCAAAAAAACTTTGTTAATTTAGAAAATCAGAAAAATAAAACAAAGAAAAAATCTCAGAGTTATAATAATGATAAAGAATTATTTAAAATTAAATTTGAAAGATGAGCTGCAAACTCACAGTGACACATGCAGCAAAGCATATGCTTTAAAAAAAAACTTCAATTTGAAAAACATATAAGTGAAGCTTGAGAAGCTTTGTCAACAGTGAAAATGACTCAAATTGAAGCTAGAACTTACATGTGAATAAAAACTACTGAAAAAGACTTAAAAACAATTTCATTAATTGATCAATTTGAATATTTTAAACAATTTTAACTTTATAACTGCAAATAAGCTTGTAAGACTCACAGCAAATTCACAAATTAATTTGCAGAACAATTTATAACAATTGTTGAATTTTAAAAACTTTTGCAATGACTTTGAAATATTAGACAATTTGAAGAATAAAGTTTCATCACAAAAACAAAAGCAACTTTAAGAAAAAAGCAACTTTGCTGTTAGACCATTACTTAAAATGTTTAGTGAGCAAAAATATCAAAGTAAAAGCATAAAGAAATTCATTATTTTCATAGTTTGTATAAAGCTCATCTTTCAGAAATACAAAAAATGATTTGCTAGCAATGAAAGCTGAAAAATAACTGAAGAAGTGAAATTTTTATTAAACAATTAACTGCTGAAGTAAAGTTAACATATCAAAAATATGATTTAAAACTTTACTTAAAAAAACTTTTATAAATTCAATTTGTGGCAAATCAATGACTTAAACAACTTTTGCTAATAAACAGTGCTAAAATATAATCAAACTCAGCAAAGTGAACATCAGTCAGTGCATAATTTCACAATGTATTTTGCACAGTGAAAAGCATAGTTGATAAAACTTTATATTAAATGACAATGAAAAGAACACTTACATATGAAAATTCTAGAAAAAATTCACAAAGAATCATTATGCTTTAAAAATAAGCTGAAGAACTATAATAACTTCATTATTCATTTGCAAATAGTGAAAAATTCTTTATCTGACTGAAAAAAAGCATTATGTCAAAAATGTATCTCTGAATTGAAGTGAATCAACAAGAATTTAAAGTGGTGAAAATTAAATAACTACAAAAAAGATTTAAAGTAAAGTTCACAAAAAATTTTTTATTAATTTGTGAACTTGCAGTAAATCTCACAAGCAATTTTTTAGTTAATCTCACAATTAAATAATAGCACTTTCAAAGACAAAAAGCATGCTAAAAGACAATGCAATTATTGTCAAAGCATGCATTATTAATGTCTTTCAGTTTCTGAAAGTTTAAAAGCTTATTAAATTGTTTTTGTTACTATTAATATAGTTAATATATCTTTTCTGATTTAATGTGAACTAATTAAAGCTGCTAATGTAGTAATGCATATGTTCTTAGAATTTGTTATTATTGCTAATGAGCATTATTATCATTATTATTCTTTTATTTTCAACTTTGAGCTTTAAATAGTAATGATGAATTTTTTTTAAGTAATCAAATTAAGTTTCTTAAAATAAAGTTTGAAATTTTAAAAAAAACATATACTGAGCTTTTCAGAGCTATGTTAGTGTTTTTTCTCACTTTTAAACTTGTAATGTTGTCTCTTTGAAAATTATTGAATTTTTTCTCTGTGAATTTTCTCTGTGCATTATGTGTTGTGATTACTAATTTGTAATAGTTTAAAAAATAACTTGTTTGTATATTTTATTTTAATGTTGTTGTGTAAATTGACTAGTGTTGAAATGTAAATGTGCTTTAAATGCACTTCAGTATTGTAATTAAGTTTCATTTGTGATTTGTTTAATTCTTTTTTATGCTTTGATGCTTATACTTTAATATTTGTCTTTTTTAAGAAATTGAGATTAATTTTTATCTTGTTCTTTTTATTTTTTTAAAAGTTATTTTTTGTAGCTCTTTGTCTTTTTATTTTGCACTTTGAATTCTCACAGCAGATTTACTACTTTTTTTAAATTTAACTTCATCTATCATGTGTTATGATTATGTGAGTATTTTTTTCAGTGAACTAAGTAATGTGTTTTATCACTGTTTCATTCTGCTTACAGAATGTTTTTTATCTTTTATTGCTTTTTATCTTTGATATATATTAAGCTAAGCAGTTTTATCTCTTCTTCACATGCATAATATGATTTTAGTAGCAAGACATAAAATACAAAGTAAATACTTTTATATTATGCAAATAAGTCAAGCTTATATATTTACTTCTTTTATACATTTATGATCTGAAAAAGTTTAAGAAAATAATTTTTTAACTTATGGTTTGAGTAAAGTATTCACACATTTTTTGCTCACAGCATAATTCATTATTTTAATGCAAAAATTCTCAGCATTCACATTTTATCATAATAATGCTTTTATGTCTTTTTTGCAATTTATAAATGCATTTTGAGCATTTCATGTGTTTTCATCATTTATCTCTTATATTTGACTGCATTTTTTACTTCTTCAAACTTGCTTTTTTGTCTGATATTTAGCCACAGCTTCAGTATATATTTTATAAGTGTTTTTGCTGGCACAATGTCAGTTGCACTATGCTAAGATATATTGTATATTAGTTGTGTTAATGATAGCAAACTGAACTAATTGTTTTGTTTGAAATTGCTAAATGCTCATAAATAAATGCTTTAGAATTAAATCATCTCAAATGATTTTACAAAAATGAATAAAAATTTTAGCTCTTTATACAGCTTGTGTTACTATTAATTTACTATATATTATTAATATGTATAGTCTTTGACTAAAAAATGCTTTTTAAAATGAATGTATTTGTTATAGACCAACTATGAAAAAATATAACTGTGACATCTGAACAGAATGAGACTCTATAGTACAGTATTAGAGCAAGGCAGATGCAACATCACATAATTAGAAATAGTTCATCAGAGACTATAGAAGAATAGAGCTAAAAAAACTAAAAAAACATAGTTCATCTAAAACTACAGAGAAAAAGTTTAGAAAGAGACTATGAAAAACCACAGAAAAAGAACTAAAATTATGAGTTATATAAGAATGCTTATTTTTACTCAGCAAATGTATTTTAGTTCTTTGCATTTAATCTGATATTTTATTTACTATCTACTACAGATTAGTAAAAATAAATACTAAAAGAATTATGATTTAACTAGACTCTACTTCTGACTTAACTATTGTTGAAGTTATCTATTCAGTGAAGATTCACAACAATATTTAGTGAGATGACATATGAAGCTTTACTCAAAGAACTGTGGTAAGCAGGCTGCATTAATTGCTTAAGAACAAAATCTAAAAAGATTTAAATCATCAAAAAGAAATCAAATTAATGTTTCACTTAAGCTTTCTCTAACTATAGTATAATAAAATAGCTAAAAAGAATTCTAGAGTGATAACACATTGAATGCTTTTAACTCTATTACCAAAGGCTCAAGTATTAACACAATTATCATGTTAACTGTCAGTAATAACAGACAACAACTAGTCAGACAAACTGCTTAGCCAGCAGCACTTGAGCTCAACACATTGAATAATGAACAGTTGATGAGAATAATAAATCAATTATAAAAACACATATTTCAACTGAAGAAAGTGAAAACTGTATAATAGTAATGAGAAGCTGTACAACAAATTGAAGTCACATCACAGCTAAAAGAATCAAAAATTAAATCACCAAAGCCAGATTTATTTCATAGTAAATAACACAAGCTGCAAACATTTTTAGTACAATTAGATCTTTACTTCAAGATGATAAAGGTCATTAATTTAAAAACTAAGACTATAATAGCTATTTCTTACATGAAGAAAGCAGCTTTCAAATGAATTAAATCTATTCTGAAAAACTAAAATGCTAATAAAAGAGAAGACCAAGATGAGATTATTAAAAAAATCTTTTAAAAATATTTAAGCTTCAAAAAACAGCTTGAGAAAGTGTTTAGATTTGTTGACAAAATTAAGATTATAAAACAGAAGCTCAAACATCTAAAAGACACTAAAGTGACACAGAATTATGCTTTAAAGTATTAACAAATTATGTCTCATTTAAAATGGAGCAATGAAGTACAAATTGCAATCTATGAGCAGAGACTCAAAAAAAATGTGCAAAACAAACTGATGAGACAAAATAGGCCAAACAATATAAACAAACTTATTAAACTATTTATTAAGATTGACAATTAAATTTACAAAAGAAAAAAAGTGTAATAATATGCCAAACAGTGAAGAAATACTAAAAATTCAGAATTCAGTTAATATAGATTCAATGAAAAACAAAAAGTTCAGAAAAAAGACTTAAATTTTTATAAACCAAAGCTTATAAAACTAAATGCAATAATAGACAAGCTAGTGAAAGATTATAAGAAGAAAGCAAACAAAAAAGAATACTAATGCTTCAACTGCCAGAAGAAAAAATATATAGCCAGAAACTGCAAATCATTCAAAAGAGAAATACAATAGCTTAACACAACAAGCAATAAAGTCAACAATGATGACTTTTCTAAAATCAACTTTAGTGACAAACTCAAAAGCCAAGAATGAGCACAATATAAAAAGTTACAGTATTCAAAGCATGAAGAAGAAAACTAAAAATCAATTGAGACACTTAAAAAGACAACAAGACCACACAATATTATGACACAACTCAAAAATAAGATGAACAAAGTATTTCAGAAGATATCTAAAGAACTTAACTACAATAAAAACAACAAAAAGCAATAGATTATAAAATGCATAAGAACCAAGACAAACTTCACAGTTGAGACCATCATTGATGCAGTAAAGATGACAGCAATAAAACTAAATGAAGACACAAGTAATGCTTTGAAAAACATTGAGATGATTACAAATTAAATTATGAGTATTAAGCAATACAGAAAATAACAACACCAGTTGAAAAGAGAATTGAAGCAACTAGAGCAACATGATAATGAAATTGTCAGGCAATACACATAAGGACAAAGTATGCAATAAATCTATAAAGAACTAGTGAAGAACAACAAGAATTTCACCACTGAAAAATGGCACAAAGCTAGCAAAACACTCAAAGAATCAGAAAGTGAAATACAGTCACTTGAAACTAATGAAAAATCAGGCAATGAGACAACTAAAACTAAGACACAAGTGATAAATTTCACTTTGCTAAATTTAAACAAGTGTAGCCATGAGCAAGAGGCTTAGCAGGCCAGAACTTAAGAGAATTTCTCACAAAAAAAACATTAGCTTATTGTGACAAGCCAGAATGTATGTGTGTAGAGTATCAGAAATACTCACAACACAAAATCATACATTGAACAGCATGTTATAAAAACTATTGCACAACACACTATAATGCAAAGATCAACAATGCATATTTTTTACAAAAAAACCAAATCAGAAGACAACAGCACAAGAGACAACATTAAATAACAGCAACAGCCAAAGATTGACATGTTAGAACACAGACTAAAGTTATAAGCCAGCCAGCTAGAGTGCTAGTTAACTCAGAAGCTACAAAAAACTTCATGAACTCAAAATTCATAAAGAAGCTACAGATTTTTAAAAAAATCAAACAACAGTCAGTATCAATTTCAGAACTTAATAAAGAAAATTTAAGACAGTTTCTGATCACAAAGACAGAATTGATATTAGTTTTAGTTCAAAACCATTTAAAGTTACTTAACTTTAATGTGATCAAAGTTGAAGAGTACAATGTGGTACTTAAAATATCATAATTAAAACAACACAATTCAGAGATTGACTAGACACACAATAAGATATAGTTCACAAGATATATATACAAAATAAGGCCAAAACAAAACCACTTCAAAATCTCAGAGAGTTAAGCAAAAGAGATAAAGTTAGCCACAAAAGAGACTAAGTTGAGAAAAACAATCAATAACTCTAGAATGAAAGGACAGAAAAATTCTGAAAAGCCTACAAATAGTAAGTCAATAAGTGAGACTATGCAGAGAGACATGCAAACTCAGAAAAGGCAGCATAGTCAAGCACTATACAGCACTACAGTAAGCAAAAGAAAAATGCAAAAAGTAACAAAAATCACAATTTCAAAGAAGTACAAACAATTTCAAAATCTTTTTAATCTCAGTATCAATGAGAGATTGCTAGACTACAAATCATTCAACCATAAAATATCTCTAATAAAAAAGAAGATATTAATATGCAAATCAATTTATTAGCTATCAGAAAGAGAATCAGAGATACTGAAAGCATATATTGAAAAAAATCTAAGAAAAGATTATATGCAATTATTAAAATCACCAGCAGAATACTCAGTTCTATTTGTACCAAAGAAAGACAGAAGTCTACAACTATATGTGAACTACAGACAACTAAACATAATCATAATAAAAAATAAACATTCATTACTGTTAATCACAGAAATACAAAATGCAGTACAAAAAGCAAAATGATTTACAAAATTCAATGTTGCAAATGTATACAACAAACTATGAATCAAATCAGAAAAAGAATGAAAAACAGCATTCAGAACTAAGTTCAAACACTATAAGTATAAAATTATATTTTTTAAACTCACAAACACACCTGCAACATTTTAATGTTTCATCAACTTAATACTAAATAAGTATCTGTTTGACTTCATTGTGGCATATTTAAATGATATTTTGAT
Organism: Paecilomyces fulvus; assembly: GCA_029606305.1. Lineage (NCBI taxonomy): Eukaryota > Fungi > Ascomycota > Eurotiomycetes > Eurotiales > Thermoascaceae > Paecilomyces > Paecilomyces fulvus. The sequence goes on from JAPVCG010000038.1 coordinate 638,542, forward strand.
ATTTTTCAACAGCTTTAAAGATCATGTCAGACACATCAGATTGGTATTACAGAAACTACAACTAGCAAAGCTACAACTTAAGCTAAAGAAATGCAAATTTTATGTTCAGAAAATGAATTTTCTAAAACATTAAATCATTTAAGAAAAGATAAAAACAAATTGACTAAAGATTTAGACAATTAGAGATTGGCTAACATTAAAGAAATTGCAAGAATTACAAGCATTCATTGAAATAATAAACTACTACAAACAATACATTGAATAATACACAAATATTATAAAACCACTATTCAATCTACTAAAGAAAGAAAAAAAGTTTCAATGAACTAAAAAGCAACAAAAAGCATTCAAAGAAATAAAGATAAAAGTAACAATAACACTAGTAATTAAACAACATGTTTTAAAGAAAAAAACAATTCTTAAGACTGATACATCAAACTATGCATTAAAAGCAGAAATGTCACAGCTAGACAACAACAGAAAATTACACTCAGTGACATATTACTCAAGAAAGATAATATTAGCAAAACTTAATTACAAAATTCATGACAAAAAACTGTTAGCTATAGTAACAGTATTTCAACATTAAAAAGTTTATTTGAAAGAAGTTAAGCATATAATTAAAGTAATTACAAATCACAAGAATCTTACTTACTTTATAACAACTAAAGTGTTAACACAAAGGCAAGCAAGATGAGCAGAAGTATTAGTCAATTATAACTTCACAATTGAACATTGTAGTGAAAAACAGAATGAGATAGTAAATGCACTTAGCAAATGATCAAATCACAAAGAAGAAGTTTAAAAACCAAAACTAGTGCTATTAAAGCTACAAAAAGATAAAACAATAACATACAATAACCAGATAATAAAATTAGCAGTAACTATAACTATTGAGAGTTAAAATAATAAATTAATGCAAATCATCAAGAAAGAAATTACAAAAGATGAAAATCTCAAAATAATCAAAAAAACTAATAAGATTACAGAAGAAAATAAATTAATTTATTATTATGAATTGATATATATATTATTTACAGCAAAAAACAAAGTGATTTGAAAATATCATGAATCAACAACCAAAGAACATTTTGAAGTGGAAAAAACAAAAAAGTTGATATTAAAAAATTTCTACTTTCCAAACATGCAACAAATAATATATTAATATCTGAAGAAATACAATACTTGTTAGAGAAACAAGGCAGCAAAACATCTATCATACAAAGAATTACAATCACTTGCAGCACTTATTCACTCATGAGAGTGAATTACTATAGATTTTATCACACAACTATCAGAATCAAAGATGAATAGAATTACATACAACACTATTCTCACAGTGGTGAATAAACTGATGAAATATACATATGCCATATTTACAAGAATCAATGCAACAGCAAGTAACATAGTATATTTATTACTTTGATATATGTTTAGCAAACATGGCATATCAAAGAGAATTACAATAAACAAAGACTTATAGTTTATGTCAAAATTGTGAAAGACATTGATGAATATAATCAGTATTGAGTATAAACTCAGCATAGCTTATTATTCACAAACTGATAAACAAACAGAAAAAATAAACCAGATAATTAAACAATATTTATGAAACTATATAAATTATAATCAGAGCAATTAAGTTAAACTACTATCTATAACACAATTTGCATACAACAACTCAATTAACATAACAACTAAGAAGACATCATTCTATATCAATTTTGAGTATAATTCTGAATTTGACAGTGAATCAAAAGAAATTAAAGAAATCAACTACAAAGCAGAAAAGAAAGTCACACAATTACAAACATTGCATGAACAGTTACAAAAAGATATTAAATTTATGAATCTTAGAATGGCAGTCTACTACAACAAAACTCATTAGAAGAGACTTAACTTAAAAAAAAAGAAGAAAGTATACTTGCTATACAAAAACATTAAAACAAAACAATCAAGCAGCAAACTTGACAGCAAAAAGATTAAACTATTCATTATTAAAGAAAAAATTAGATCAGTGAATTACAAATTGAAACTATTCAACAGCATGAAAATGCACTTAATCTTCTATATTTCATTATTGAAACTAGCACCACAAAACACTCAGACACAAGAAGAGAAAATTGAAACCACAGAAGAAGAATATGAAGTTGAAAGAATTCTAGATAAAAGAAAAGTCAATGAACAAATGCAATACTTAGTGAAGTAAAAGAGTTATAATACCTCAGAAAACATTTGAGAGCTAGTCAAGAATTTGACAAATTGCTAGCATCTAATGAAAGCATATTAAAACTAACAGAAGACTAAAATTCAAAACTCAGATTAGAAAGAGAGTCATTTATAACTGCAGCTAGAGAAGCAAAGCTAGACTAAAAGATAGCTTTAAAATTATAACAAAAAAAGAAAGCACTTCTATTTTGAAGCTTTCACTGATACTCACAAAGCACTTGATGTTTAGATAATTTAGTGAAAAAACACTTTTGAATAACACTCATTTTAGCATGCAGTTGATTAGTGTGTTTTTGAAGCAAACAAATATTGAAATCTCTAGCAACTAAAGCAGAAGCAACTTGAGCCTTTTCTTTATGAAGCAAATTTCACTGACAGCTATTCATAATGAGGCTGAAGTAATGAAAGTTGTGACAAAGACAAAAGAAGCACAAGAAAGATTGAGAATTGAACACTACACATGAAACAAAGAACAAAAAGTAATAATTGCAAGAGAAAAAAACAATAGAATCATCACTATCTATTCAGTCAGCAAGAATTATATATTCTCTATAATGATTGCAGAGAATACAGAGAAGCTTGCAAAAAGACATTGTGACACAACCAAAACAAAGAAGACAAAAATAGCTTACATGAAAGAGTCAAAGTTTTAATGGCAACATAGATGAGCACTTTATTTATGTGTCTTCAGAGATGAAGACCTTGAAGAGAGAAAATGATATTATGAACCAACTATGAAGAGGTATAACTGTGACACTTAGACAGAATAAAACTCTACAGTACAGTACTAGAGCAAGACAGACACAACATCATGTGACCAGAAATAGTTCATCAGAGACTATAGAAGAATAAAGCCAAAAGAACTAAAAAAACATAATTCATCTAGAACTACAGAGAAGAAGTCCAGAAAGAGACTATGAAAAATCACAGAAAAAGAACTAAGATCATAAGTTATATAAGAATGCTTATTCTCACTCAGCAGATATATTTTAATTCTTTGCATTCAATCTGATATTTTATCTATTATCTACTATGGGTCAGTAAGAACAAGTACTAAAAGAATTATAATTCAATTAGACTCTACTTCTGACTTAGCTATCATTGAAGTTATTTATCCAGTGAAGACCCATGATGACATTCAGTGAGACAACATATGAAGCCTTACTCAAAGAACTGTGGTAAGCAGACTACATCAACTGTCTAAGAACAAGACTTAAGGAGGTTTAGATCATTGAGAAGAAACCAGATTAGTGTTTCACTTGAGCTTTCTCTAACTATAGTATGATAGAATAGCTAGAAAGAATTCTAGAGTGGTAACAGTATTATTATTATTATTAATCATATTATCTTTAGTATTTGTTCAAAACTTCAAATAAATGAATTCTTTAGTACTTACTAAGTAGTACTAAACTAACTATATTATATTATACTATAATATAATAATACTATTAGAAAGAATATATATGCAAATAATGCAAACATTTTAGTGAGTTTTAAAACACCATTATAATAAGATTTATTAAAAATTTATTAAAATTCTTTTTATCTTAGTGAAGTATTTTTTGTCTTATTAAGACTATTACTGGTAGTCTGGTATTATCAGTTGCTGTAATAAATCTGACATTTTTGTAATTTGCAATCAGTCCAGTAATACCAGTATTCTCAGTACCACTGGTACCACTAATCATGGTAAGCAATAATATTTATTAAATTTATCAATATTTTGTGTACTGATAAATGCTGTCATTGCTAATACATTACTAGTACAGTATAATTTACAAATAGATCTAGATTTATTTAATAGCCTGTATTTGCTAAATTTCAATACAGATCTAACAGTCATTTACAAGGTCTCGCTGGGTGGTATTCTGAAATTTAAAACTAGGACTTTTTAATAGTAATCTGGGTCCTATTAGTAAAATCAATAATATTTAATATAAAAACATAAAATACAATCTTACCGCCCAGTGAGATAATTTTTACCTGTATTTACCACCTGGTGAGACCTAAAATTTTCAAATTTTATTCCATATTAATATATAATAATACAGGTTTGGTAAACTACTGGTAGGCTACTGGCAACTAAAACCCGACCACCCGGCGAGACGCCGCCTGGCCACCCGGCCACCCTACCAGTCATCGCAGAAGAAGCAGCTGGAAACAATGCCATCTGTATTGATGTTTCGAAATTACCGGAAGGAAATTTCAACAAAGCATTTCTTGTCACAATGAAGAGCGGGACGCAGCTTGTCGTCAAGATTCCTAACCCAAATGCTGGAACGGGTCATTTCACAACAGCCTCAGAGGTGGCAACTATGGCTTATGTATTTGACCCCTTTGGAAGCGCTTCAGGTGCCGTAATCGATGATTTTTGGCTGATAACATGAAGGTCAGAAACAATCTTGATATCCCAACCCGAAGATTCTAGCCTATTGTACTCGAGCTAGCGAGAGTAAGCTCGGGTCAGAGTACATTGTGATGGAAAAGGCTCCAGGAATAGAGCTAGGTCGCATCTGGAATCGTATGAAGCCCCGCGACAAACTTTCCATCTCAAAGCAGATTGCCTCAATAACAAGCAAACTCTCCCAAGCACGGTTCAGGTCATATGGTTCACTATACTTTCGGAAAGATCTTGGAGGATTTGGAAGTGTCGATGTCGATGATACATTTGCAATTGGACCTACAACGTCGCGGTCCTGGTTCGACGACCGAAGGAGTGAAATCGACATTAGTCGAGGCCCGTGTAAGTGCGCTTACAACTATATTATCTTCTATATTATGCTGAATAAGACCTGCTTCAGGGAGTTCGGCTGAGGAATTGATGCGATCCTTCGCAGAACGTGAACTCAAGTGTCTAGAGAAGTTTTCTAATCCCCCGCAACACTGCCAACAGGGTCTATATTATGGCCCAGGGGGGTATCACCCGACAAAGGACGCAAAGGCATCTGTATTACACGACTTCCTCAAAGTTGTCCCATATATCCTACCGAAATTGGACTTTCTCAACGCCGGAATAATGTGGCATAGCGACTTACATACTGACAATATATTTGTTGACGAAGCCAACCCATCCAAAATCAGCAGTGCTATTGATTGGCAAGCTATTGCTATCTACCCTATGTTTCTCACCGTCAGTCATCCGGCTCTACTCGACTACGAGGGCCCGAAAGTTGAGCCCTTCGTGAAACCCCAGCTCCCGGATAACATTGGGCAACTCAACCCGAAAGAGAAAAAGGCAGCTAAGGATCTTTTCCTTGCACAGTCATTATGGGTATATTATGAAACACAGGTTCAAAAAGAAGCACCGAATCTCATTCAAACATTTCGATATCAAGACACACTTCCTTGTCAGATTCTTGGTTTGATCAGATCAACCTTCAATGATGGTGAGCCGCATGTTCAAAAATTACTCGCGGATCTGGCCAGTGAAGACATCTGGAAGGCTGTCGTCGGGCAAGATGACGATGGAAATCCTCGCATACCATGCCCTCTAAGATACTCCCAGGATGATCTAGAAAGACAAAGGCAGGACTACGCAAAATGGGAAAGGGATATAGAGCACAAGGCACAGATTATTGATGAAATAGGGGCCTACACTGGGTGGGATGGAGCTGTTTCTTGGGATGAATACGATATGGTGGTAGAGAGACTAGAAAGGGCAAAATCGAAGTTTCTGGATCGGGAAGCAAAAACTCCAGAGGAGCGCAGATTATGGGAAAATGTCTGGCCTTTCAAGGATGAATGGTCTTAGGACTATCCTGCACCGTCCTTGAGAAAAATAGCCATAAATAGCTCCTAGTTCAATATCCGTTTGGCATGTCCCTAGTTCAGCGTTCCCGGTGTAAGCCCACATATAGACCACTAGGATATCCTGTCCTGTTAACTGTCTGTTCATTGTGAAGCCCAAGGGTCCTCCGAATGCTCTCAGTTCGGGGAATGATAAGTCACTTCTCGGGCCGTCACAAACTGGAAGATTTGTCCATCAGCGGCAGCTGCATAGGATGAATCCAGAGCACTTGGTGGTTCACTTACATGCTGCAGGAGATCAACTAGTCGTCCATAGGCAGATAAAAGAACCAAACAACACAGATCCTCGTTCGCTCCGGAAGGGAATCCGACTGGATGGGGAACAGCAGATTGTCTGTGAAAGGCCCAAGGAGGGTCACTGCAAGCAACATTTCTGACTTGCATAAATGGATAGTTTCAGGTGTACCTATATTGAAAGAGATCTGATTGCAGCTAACTAGGAAATGAGTGGGATTTCATGCATAGCTTGTCGCAAAGATGAATGTTGGTGGTTGTGGAGACGTCACAACTCCATCTCCGGATGGAACCCTGACTTTCCCGAATGCGCTTCCAGCAAGGCTGAGTTTCTTGTCAGTTTCTCCTCAGTTACTTCTCACACACGGTCAGCTCTCTGACAACTCTCTCTGGCATTTAAACCAGCTCAGTTATATCCTACAATCCCCTGATCTTGCTTTCACAATTGCTCCTGGCTTCCGCATTCATGCTCGATCTGGTGAGCTTGTGACGTCCATCCCATCCAGCTTCGTCCCGACACGCGCTCCTCTCCTCTCTCCTCACCTCTCTTTACTTTCTTGCCTTCTTGTAACCGACTCCTTCGCCTCTGACGTGCGACAATTCAACCATCCTATCACCCCTATGCGCCGCTAGTTCCTCAAGATCTCCCGGGAGACTACTCGCCGACGCGCAAAGATGACGCGGGATGCCTATCTGAAGAGGTCCCTAGGGACCCTATCGAAGAAGATCAAGGAGGTGAGAGGTTCTAAATATCTGCGCTTCTTTCTGCAAAATATCGATTACACCTTATGCCCACAGATTACTGACCTTTTTTGGTCTACTCTAGTCGCGCGTTCTTCTTGTCGGTGCTGGTGGAATTGGCTGCGAACTGCTGAAGAATCTCCTGCTAACCGGCTTCGGTGAGATTCACATCATCGATCTGGATACTATTGATTTGAGCAATCTAAATCGTCAATTCCTCTTTCGATACGAGCACATTAAGAAGCCTAAAGCTTTGGTGCGTGGTCCATCTTGCGCCCTCCCCGTTGCCCTCCCACGTTGCCGACAAAACGTCGTCCTCCCGTTTGCGCCGCGGATAATCTGACAGCTTTGGGTGCGGAAATAGGTAGCCAAAGAGGTCGCGCATAAATTCCAACCCAGCGCAAAGCTCGAGGCATATCATGCCAATATCAAGGATAGCCAGTTCAATGTCGACTGGTTCGCGACCTTTAACATCGTCTTCAATGCCCTGGACAACCTTGATGCCAGACGACACGTGAACAGGATGTGCCTCGCAGCCAATGTGCCCTTGATCGAGAGCGGTACTACGGGGTTCAACGGACAGGTCCAGGTCATCAAGAAGGTGAGATATGTCAGATGTTTACCGGCACAGCATGATGCGTCTGGTCAATGGGACAGTAGCTGATATGAGCATAAAAGGGTCTAACTGAATGTTACGACTGTAATTCAAAGGAAGTGCCCAAGAGCTTCCCGGTCTGTACGATACGGAGCACACCCAGTCAGCCTATCCACTGCATTGTATGGGCGAAGAGTTACCTTCTTCCGTGAGTTCTGTCAATGACAATGATTCGGAGCTTTCACCCTGACATGTAACAGAGAACTCTTTGGAGAGAGTGAAGACGACGCAGAGTTTGATCATTCTGAAGACTCTGATAATGGTATGCCGCGCGGTACATCCCAACTGCTTTCAACCGCTAGGATTGACATTCTTATAGCTCAAGAAATCGAAAACCTCCGTCGCGAGGCTCGAGCTCTTAAGGAGATTCGAAATTCTATGGGCTCCAACGACTTCGCCCAGAAGGTGTTTAATAAGGTCTTCAAAGAAGACATAGAGAGACTGCGTGGTATGGAAGACATGTGGAAAACACGCAAGGCACCCGAGCCTCTTGATTTCGAGACGCTACAGAACCAGTCATCTTCCATAGAAACGACAGTCTCCTGCAATGACCAGAAGGTGTGGACGCTATCAGAGGACTTTGTGGTCTTCAAGGACAGGTCAGACATCGTTTTCCATATACGCCGACTTCACCAAGCTAACCATAATACAGCTTGGATCGCTTAAGCAAGCGACTGCGGACTCTACAAGACACCACAAAAGGTAATATTCGACCCATTATCACTTTCGACAAGGATGACGTGGACACACTCGATTTTGTTGCTGCAAGTGCGAACCTGCGATCGTCTATCTTCGGCATCGAACCAAGGTCAAAATTCGATATCAAGCGTACGTGAACCTAGGATGGCACGTGGGACATCTACTAAATGATTGTTGTACAGAGATGGCTGGGAACATCATCCCTGCGATTGCCACTACGAATGCTATGACGGCCGGCTTGTGTGTGCTGCAAGCATTCAAGGTCCTGAAAGACGATTACCAACATGCAAAGATGGTATGCTTTCAAACGGAAAAGTGATCGTTAACGGTTGGTCACTAACTGCTTGTTCAACTAGGTCTTCTTGGAACGCTCTGGTGCTCGTGCTATCAACTCGGACAGCCTGAAACCTCCAAATCCTAACTGTCCTGTTTGCTCCGTTGCACAAGCTAGGGTATTCTTTGACCCCGAGAAGGCCACTCTGAATGATCTGGTTGAGGAAGTCCTCCGTTTGAAGCTCGGCTACGGCGAAGAGTTCTCCGTCAGCAATGATCTTGGCACCATCTTCGACCCTGATCTAGAAGATAATCTTCCAAAGAAACTGTCCGAGCTAGGTGTTACCAAGGAGAGCTTCATCACCGTTGTGGACGAAGAGGAAGAGGAGCCACGAGTCAACCTAGAACTGGTGTTGTCGGAGAAGTGAGTATAATCACGGATAATTTCCTGCGAGATTGAAGAACTAACAATCCTTCAGATCTGAATCAGCTCAAGAAGGAAAATCTGTCTCTCTCGAGAGGGAGATCGAGGTTCCTCGCAAGCCAAAGGCACCTCCTGCCCCAGAACCTCCTAAGGATGAGCACGTCAACGGCGTCTCCGGCCCCGACACGAACGGCATCTCCGGCAAACGGAAACGTGATGCTGAGGAGGCGGAGATCGCTAACGGCCAGGAACGCGCCAAGCGTTTCCATGGGACTCTCGCTGTTGACGGGGACGGAGATCATCCTATCGTCCTGGACGAGGCGGATGGTGGCGCCATCTTGATAGACGATGATTGAAGAGCAGCGAGCCACCAACTCAGAGCGGGTTCGCTGGATGAGAGTCTTGATTCACCGTTCTAAGGCCAGTTCCGTATTCCGGTCCCATGGACTCAAGGATGAAGGCCAGCTTCGCCTCGCAATCTATGCGATTTCTGTAACATACACTCAAAAACATTTCTAGGAGTTTTGTGAAGGTGGGGTTTGGTGCTTTTCAAGAGCAAAAAGGATATTTCTTTTTGCAATTCAGTGAAGCGGCCCATACAAGGCCGCACTTAATGAACAAGATGACGCGTTAGCAGCTTCCGCGACTGTGGCTGATTATTGTGGTGCGTCAAGCATTCCCAAGTCAGGTCCCTGAAATGTGAGACCATGTATGAGATAGTTTATTTTGCAAGGTTGGTACGGTCGGTAGGGACCCCGGGAAAAAGGAGGTTTAGGTTCACAGCTGTCACTGCACACTCCAATAAGAAAATGAGAGATCCTTTTATCCTGACCTTCTCACTATTAGAGGCGATGCTTGCATTACCGTAGTTCTTCATAGAACCAGGCAAGACGGAGCCGGTAATGTCACACTGCGTTCAACCCGCCGTCGAGATTGAGCACGCAGTTATTGGCATACTCGTTTTGCGCCAGGAAAACTGCCGCATCAGCAACCTCGTGAGGGCTACCAAAGCGCTTCAATGGGATGCTCTGCTTTAGTCTTTCCAGTTCAGAAGGAGCCATGTCTGCATTGTTCATCCTGGTTAGCAAAGATGGCCATCTAGGATATCACCGGAGCACCATGAGACTACGTTGTTTACCTCGGATCATCGGCGTCTCTATGTAACCTGGTACAATGACGTTCGAGCGGATCACCACGTCTCGAAGAGTCTCTGAAGCCTCAACGGCGAGAGAACGTGTTAGGCCCAAGACACCAGCCTTGGATGCAGCGTATGGCACAGCGCCGGTTCCGCCTTTGTGCGACAGTAGTGACGAGATGTTGATGATGCACTTTGAGCGTTTCGAGGTCTCAGAATCTGTTTTGTTGCGGTTCTTGATGCGACTTCGGACAGATGCACGCAGAAAGGCGCGGGATGTGAGCAACGCTCCTTCGAGGTTCGTACGGAGTGTTTGAGAGATGTCTTGGGGATTAGTTTTCGGAAGCAGATTCGAGAGAGAGATTCCGGCAGCGTTGACGAGGATATCAATTGTCTCCTGTAATCAGAAATTATGGTGAGTTTTGTTCTTAGAAACTATTGAGCTGCATCGCATGAAGCCCATGAGAGCCATAATTAAATGATCCTACCATCTCCTTCTCCAACGTCCTACTCCAGGAATCAATTGAAGAGACATCTCCCACCAGCAGGGAGATCTTCTCTGACACTGCAACAAGCGCACCTTGACTCTCATTGATCTCGTTCAACCTGTTTTCAAATCCCAGCATTTTGTCCTCCTCCGGAGCCCTCGTTGCAACATCATTGCCTGCGTCCTCCCCGGCTATGGCAAGGTTCCCAGTAGCGGACTGTAATTGATTCGCAGCATCCAACAGCCTCAGATAAGACCTTCCAACAATAACAACCTTCGATACTCCCTCCTGAAGGAATCTCTCGGCTATAGCTAGTCCTATTCCAGACGAACCACCAGTGATCATGCATGTGCGGCCGGAGAGACGGGCACTAGACCCGAATAACGAATCATATTGGCTGCTGTCCTTGAGTATGGAAGAACATTGCTTTGATTGTTTATCTGGGTTGCCCAATTGTTCATTTAAAACCTCCGAAAATAATCGATTTCCAGACGTATTCAGGCGCCGGGAGAGTGAATGCGGAACAGGACGCAGGAAGGGCCGTCCGAAGGTGACGGAGATGGAGCGGGCAGACTGCATGGGTAGGAACGTTTTGAATAGAAACTTCGAAGAGGGTGATATTGTTAGAGTCTCATATCATAATAACTCATCATTTAAAAAAATAATGCAATAATACGCAGTGGTAGACGTGCAAGATGCCCGAAGAAGTTACCATCAAGAGATCGTCACTCGAGCTTCTCGCACATCCCGCATCGGAGCTTGAGCACAGACCACCTCGGAGAAGTAGAGGGGAAAATGGGCTTAAGCTGCCTAATTTTTTTTCCGAGGCGTTTCCAACCCTTCGCATTCTTCCTATAGCACTTTTGCGCATCAAGATGTCTTTGGAAGAATCAAAGCCCGCTGAATACGTGACGCTTGTCTCAAGTGACGGATTTGAATTTGTGCTTCCACGAAGTACAGCATGCGTATCAGGGACGATCAGACGGATGCTGGATCCAGCGAGTACGTCTTCAGCTCTTCTACCTGGTCAGGATCTGGACGCTGGAAATCCTGTGCTAACATTTCTATTCTCTGTGTGCAGGTAAATTCTCAGAGGCAATCAGTGGTCGTTGCGTGTTAGAAAATATCAGGTACGGTTCGCTGGAGCTCTTGCTGCATGTGTTATTATCAAGTTCCATGTATGAGTTTCTAGGGTATGCTGACGCCGTTCTTGGGAAAACAGTGGAGTTGTTCTCGAGAAAGTCTGCGAGTACTTCTGCTACAACGAGAAGAACAAGGACCAGGCCAATGTCCCGGACATGGATATACCATCAGAGCTGTGTCTAGAGCTGTTGATGGCGGCGGATTATCTGGATACCTAAGGTATGTGGACAGCAGGGCACAGTCTAGTATCAGAAAATATTAATCGAACAAGGAAATTATAGATGAGCTATGGCTTGTTCATGCACGAATTACGATTCATGTACGAATTATGGGATCAGGTCAGGTCACGGTGGGTTGGTCCATGGCGTTTTGCTGCGATTTATCGTTCTATAGAGAGGTAATTTCAATATTCTTGCCTCGGATTATGAGGCTCCGGGAAATATTCACCCTTAAACTTCTACCGGCTGCCGGTTTGGTGCCTCGGACGAGGGAGAATAATGGAGCTTATGAGCGTTCCAGCACCCCTGAGACACTCGATGCCAAATGATTGGCAAGATCGCGATTCGTATGCGCTAGACTCCGCATTCCGCGGACCCGGTAGCCGGCCATCATCAGCATCTCATCCGTCCTTTCTTGCTCCAGGGACGGAGGATCTAAAGACGATGGCAGATCAATACCGAAGAGACCTCCCTATTATTCAGCCGACATCCTTTATCCATGGATATCCTGGCCTTATTCCAGGGGAGACATGTCTTATGTGGCGTTTCCCTCGAGGGAGATGAATAGCTTCTGAAACAACAACGATTCATCTTCCTCTGCCGCGTCCTCTTCCACCACGCTGCGAGAATCCACCTCTCTTTCCTCCTCTCAGGACACCCTTGTCCTTGTATATCTTCTCTCGCGAGAATCCTGCGTCTGCGACCCTGAGGAAGCTCACAACTCCCTGGTCCACGACGGCCAGAATAACATTCCTGTATCCATGCCTAAGTCGCATGTATAACATTTTGTCCATCTTCTCACCGCGAGGAGGATCCAACGGTGTGCTCTCCAGGAGTGCAGTGATTTGTAACAACGTAGGTAGTGTCGTCTGCGTTCGAGCGTTAACCACTGCTATCCGGAAATCTGGCGTTGGAGGTGCCGACTTGCGGAAGGGTGTGGATGGCTTGTAGACATGGTAGGCGAGGCGGAAAGGAGGTGTGGTAGGCTTTGGAAGTTTCTCGACTGTAGGATCTTCACAAGAGATCAAGGACAGTCGACGATATATATCGTCTGTAATCTCATCAGTATGGCATCCAATGACGAGTATGTTTCTAGGGCTCGCAGCCATATGACTTACCGTAGCTGTGATATATACCTAGCCCGATGATGGGACCAGTGGCTGCAGATGTTGAGGAAGTGGCATTGTATATTGATCTGCAGAAGCGACCCAGAAGACCCATCAGGTCTAAGCCTTTACCACCATTGGCGCGAAGACTCTGCGATGTTTCTTCATCCAACTCATACGTGCTTTCATCCCAGCTTGGGGCCCGAAGAAGCGTGTACCCTCCTCTCCTGAGTCCAGAGTAGACAGTGAATCTCTCCAGCGTCAAGCCTCCTCTTCCAATGAGACATGCATATGCTGCCTGGAGACTCATCGGGATGCTTAAGTCTTCCTCATATTCTTTACCAGAACCTGTTGATGGCCATCGAATATCCAAACTGCCTCTCTCGAGCAGATACAGAGCCTCTTCTGGCAACAGCCAGACGCGATTCCACCGGTCTGCCTGTCCTACTGTCCTGAAGTGCTGGCCTTTGGGATTTGGTACGTAAACGCATGCGTCGGGGGAGATTGCAGGGCCGGTTCCTGAACTCTTCTTCACTTCAGTCTCAGTTGTCTCTTGTTCGTCTTCCTCCTCAATGCTCGTCGTAGCCGTGGTCTTCGAAGAGGATGAGGGCGGTGCAAACCCGTCTGGTGCGTAGAACCCAACGATCTTATTTTTAGGATGATGAAGACGCGTAAAGGAGAGTGCATTGTGCATAGCCTGCCGTGAAGCAGCTAAGGCATCTGACTGAAAAAGTGTCGGGTTGGGTTCGAAATCTTTCTCTCCACGACGGGGAAGCGTTGCATGGGAATCTCCGACACTGCTCGTGTACCGCAGGTCAGTTTGGCTATTCCGCATTTAATAATGGCAGAATGAGTTGTAGACATAATTAAAAGGTGTATAGGCACGTACATTGACAGATTATTCAAGAATCGAAAGTCTTGTGTCTCATCTGAAAGATCATGGTCGACATGCGCTGCAGAATCATGCGACGCAGGGTGGTAGATCGCATCTTCGTCTGCGTCCGCCATTGCAGGCGATGAAGTGTTTCCAATTTATTTCTATATGTATGGAAGTATCGAAAGGCAATAATATCGTCTTACAAAGCGGCGTAGTGGAAGAGAAAGCTGTAAGGTCTGCTCCGAAATCTAAAGTTTAAGATAAAAAAAAGTGGTCTCCGATCCATGTTGGGTTCCACCTTAGCGCCTTGGATCCTGGAAGGTTGGCTCCACGCCAACTCAGCGGGGGTATGGATGGATAACTAGCACCCCAGATATCAGGATATTTTAGAATTTTCATCCTGCAACTACAACTAAATTCTACCTCCATGGTGCTTGCAAGCAAGTTAATTTTAATCTCCCATTCCTCCTCTAAGTACATTACATAACAACTGCAAGGTACAAAGGTAACATTTCCTTTTCAAGTGAATACTGCCCCGCATGACACTGCTGACCACAAACATGAAAAGAGGACCTAATAAAGCAAAGATGATCGCTTTTACTCATGTCTAAAAAAGTCCCATCATACCTGGTTGTACATAAATTCAATTACATGCCGACATATATGCACCATGTGTCCGCCACCGTTCAAAGAATCCAACTCGGACCCATCTCCGAACTATAACGAGGTCCTGCTTCAGGTACGCTTTTTGAAAAGTCCTTATTCCATCCTACACTCTGCAGTCTATGACTTCAAAATCAAAGAGTTATCATCTCGAGATGAATCTCGAAAAGAGATGAGATTGATGCGAGATCATGCCACCCATATATATATATATATATATATATATATATATATATATGGTAACTTCATGTTTTATGTTACAATCACATGTAGCCATTTTTCTGCTGTCTGGTTAATCACCATTTCTCATTCCAAGGGCATCTCTGATCTCTATTTACAACTCTTTTTAATCTGAGGACTCTAATAGCAAGAATACTAATTCTCTCCCAGATATCCACCAATCTCTCGAATACTCTTCGCACGTTCGGACCTTCTTCCCGTCAGTACCAGACTATTCTACAGACATTGAAGGAATGCCTTCAGGAGATCGACAGTCATAATTCCCAAGCACAAATGCCTGCTTCAGAGGCAGCGACTGCGGCCAAAAATCCACTCGATGTGGATCCTGATATGCTGAGTATGGCCATGGAATTTTTGAGCTTGGGAAGCTGAACGATTGATGATGGTCTACAGAGGGACTCTAATGATTCGTTGTTTGTATGGCCATAAATTACCCTATGTGACGATATTAGTAGATACCTCGCGATGACTTTAGATTCTGGCAAGATACCCCTATTCTTAAAAGGAATCGCATATCATAGAATTCCTTTCATGCTATAGTAGCTGAAAATAGACCTCTAGCATAAATCATAATCATAATCATGCATGCATGCATGACCTACTAGGAAAGGGGCTCACACAGATGGCCTCTGGGGCAAATGAAAGGAAGGTTTCGAACAAGATAAGGTAGAGGAACCCAGTATCGCAGACTATTTATCACCTAGACTCTGGATTTTGCACAAATCATGCAGAGGCTCTCAATGGTTAGCTGATGTGAATAAGATGGCTCGTCGGATTCATGGTTATTGGAGGTCCAGGTAAACCTCGGCCATGATGGCACCCCGCAGATCTAAGCGTCAATACTAGCGATGGCGCTGGCCCGTCCGCCGGCCCAGGCGCTTGTTTCAATCAATAATGTCCTTGTTTGTCTGGAGAGGGTTGAGAACTAGACCCAGGTGGGCACTACTATTATGTTGTGCATTGAAGAAAGTGAGAAACTGTGATGGCTCATGGGTCAAGAAAATCCTCATCGACTCTTCACGCAGTCTGTTCTGTGACTGTCAGCCTTCTCCCGTCCGCCGGTCATCCCCACAGCACCAATACTTGAGTACACAGACCTCCGGCGCATCGTCCGCTGCCTGCTCACCAGAACTCAGCCCGCAACAGGACGGCTCTCTAGCAGTTTGGCTGTCATTTTGCCAGTGCTATCCTCTGGTCCATTCGCGCAAACCTCAATCCCTGTCCCTCCAGAGCTGCTGCGCTATCGAGCTCTCCCAGCTGCAGATCGGTCGGGAGCCCTAGCAACTGCGTCATCGCTGCGGCCCTGGATGCTGCATGATCAGCGGTGACCGCTGCTTTGAACTTCATGATCATCCCTCAGTTTGGAACATCACAACACCTGCAGACTTTTGAGCTGGAACTCTCGAGCGCATCCGTCCACCTGGCACCGGCTCATGGTGGTGTGGACGCTGCGCCCTCAGCATGGCCGCCTTTGTGCGAGTGTCCGGCCCGCCGAATGGTAACTTCCTCATAGGCTACCCGGGCATATCTGCAACGATGGTAAGTGTGAATCGGAGATATTACTGGACATGATGCAGATCTTGCTGACTGTCTGGAAGCCGCGAATCGAGGGGAGGGTAGAGATACGACCCAGCGTCGGCGTCACAGCTCCTGTCCGCATCTCCATGGTCACGATCTCCCTCCAGCGTCGAGAGACGATCCACCCATCAGCCGATTCGGTGACGAAGAAACATTTAGCGGCGCCCAGGAAAGAGATAACGGATCTTGTGGGGAAGGAGATGCTTCTATATCGGTGCGCCGCTGGTCGAGATTATGAGGAAATCATGTCAATGGATCTGCCATTTGTCCTGTTTATACCATACGGGCGAGGAGGCCAGGAATCGTCGAGACGGGTGCCGCCGGCAAGTCTACAACTCCCGAGTCGAACAGCTGAAACCTACTACGAAATGGTTGTGATGGTGCAGCAGGGGTCGCAGGAGCAGAGGAAATATTCCTTTCCAGTGCCGATATCTCGATATGATACGCTCTCAACATTTGGGATGTATAATCGCCCTGAGTTCGCAGAGAAAGTGTCGGATCATCTGGTCACGCTTGGTATTTCATTACCACGATGGTCCTACGGGCCCCTCGACCCTGTGAGCGTCTACGTCAAATTGTCGCCCAACCCGGACTGGTTGAGTAAAGCCAAGAAAGTCACAATAAACAAGATCACGATCGGCATCGATGAAGAGATTATATATAACCACGAAGGGGACGAACCACATCGAAAAGTCAAGACGTTGACGAAAAAGACAGAGACGATAGGAATCAAACTCCCGGAGAACGGGTATCTTACGCATCTTGGATTGGTTTTCCCAGCAAAGGATATGCGAGATGCAGACGGGATCCTCCCGAGGGGCAAGGCTGCGTTTCCGCTCTACGCAGTCAGTGGTTTCACAACTACTGCTAGTCTCTATAAGATCGAGTACTATGTAACGGTCAAGGTATGTCTGTCTTATGATTCACGCGAATGGTCCCTTGCCAACGGACCTTGACATACCTCTGCAGGCTCATTTGACTTCCGCTCGAGATATTATCATCCGTCAGCCCATCGTCGTTTGTCCAATTGACCATGCTGGGTGTAAGTTGGAGATGGAAGCTATCGAACAAGCCGCTAGGGATGCAGTGCATGTCAACCCTGAGAATCCGATGCTACCGCTTCCAACAGTAGTTCGACCGAGCGATCCTAACGCATTATCGTGTCTTGGCGTGGCAATAGTTGGCAACCAAAAGAAACCACTCATCGATTGAGAGAATGGCATGGATCTTAGGTCAATATCCGGTTCAACACTCTTTGAATGACGTTTCGATCTTCAACGCGGGCAACTTTTTCCGCGCACGCCATTTGGAAAGTATGAAGACAGTCCGCCCTATCACGAGACTCAGTCCTGCTGTCAATAGCTATTGTCTGACTCGAGAGTACAGACAAATCTTATTCTTCTTTGCTTGCCGTTCCGGCGGAGAAGGAACGGGAAGCGCGGTGGTTTAAACCGCTTTCTAATTCACTACGGATTTTCATCCACCATTTTTTTAGCTGCATTGCAAAGCGGCGGGGGCCTGTATAGCTGCATTGGTCTTGGAGTTTCACGGGAGGTGTTGAAATGCACTTTTAACTGGGCCATTGGACTTATTTGGGTTGGTGATGGATGGTACTTTTGATGTTATGTGTGTGGTACATGATGTCCTCTGACGTGTTTATGTGCATTTCTGATGATTAGCCATTATATGGTTTCTTGAGATCTTTTCTTATTGGAATCATAGCTTCTGTTGACGATACCATGAGATCCACCAGTACGATAGGTGCAATCGAAGTATAATGATGTGAGAGACGCTGCTACGTTTTCTGTTCAGTAGACAAGGACTTATTGTGATTCTTTTCGACCTGGCAAATGAAGGACCTTCATCTCCACAGTAGATCTTCGAAATATATCAAGGAAACTTCATGGGGATACAACAGGTACCTCGTGCTGGCCAAATACGTGTGCTTAGTAAGCATTGCAGGAATCCCAATCAGGAAAGCTTTCCATTTTCAGATGATGGAGCTTCGGCTTGAAGAGCCCGCTGCTTGATCTTTCCAATCTCACGCCTCTACAATTCTCACGCTCTTTTCGTTAATAAACTTGGACTTGGGTTTGATTCTTGTCTGAAATATGTCTGTCACTGTAAGTTCTCATAGGACTTTTTGAAGCGTTTCACCTCGCGCATCGCAAAGACATCCCCATCTACGTGCTCTCATACTGATGATCATGCAATAAATAGCTTCACACCACACATGGAGACCTCAAAGTCGAGCTCTTCTGCGAGGCAGTTCCGCAAACAGCAGAGGTGAGTTGAGTTCCTCTTATCGACTTATCCCCTCCAAAATGTCTTCCTGTCATCATAGCTAAATCATCAAATCTACCAACAGAACTTCCTCGCGCTCTGCGCCTCCGGCGCATACAACAATACCCCCTTCCATCGCCTCATCCCAGGCTTCATGATCCAAGGCGGCGACATCTCCCTCGGACCCGCTCCATCCACCCTGCCAACACTCCACCCCATGCTCCCCGTCTCCGATATCCCCAAAGGCGGCACATCTATCTACCACCCCTCCGCCTTGAACCAAGAAATCCACCTCCCGACCCTCCGACACAACGCGCGCGGAATCCTCTCTATGGCCGCTCGACCCGTCAAGGACCGGACGGCACCGGGTTCGCAGAATGCGACAGGCGCGTCCGTCAACGGGAGCCAGTTCTTCATCACCTTCGCGGCGGCGCCCCATCTGGATGGGGAGAGTACGGTGTTTGGGAAAGTGCTAAATCTAACGGCGCAGGATGAGGGAGGAGATGTCTTGACGAAGTTGGAGCAGGCGAATGTGAAGATCGATAAGAAGGGGAGGGTCGTGCAGCCGAAAGAGGGACAGGAGGGCGGGGAGTATGAGGCGCTGAAGTTGAAGAGTGTCACGATTCATGCGAATCCGTTTGCGAAGTGAGGAGGGCCGGTTCTAAGTTGAGAAAAGGGACGTCTTCCGAGCCCACCGGTTATTGGGCTTGGAGGATCGTTCCCATCTGGTTACATTCTATTACGATCGAATATACGATCAGGATACCCAGCTGTCTCCGTGGATGGGGGGTAGCGGATCAGGTCATGATAAGCGTCGATATATTCCGATGCTGTGACCTTTTTAGCGTCCTTGGGGCCGAAGCTCAGGGACTACCAGGTTGCTCCCGAGACCAGTGGGAGGCGAATTCCTGAAATGAGGAAGATCCGGATGTCTCGAGGGTGCGAGATGTCACTTATTGCCAGACAGCATGTCCTCTTCGGGGATCTAGCTAGCTAGCTTACTTACGAATATCTACGAGATTATATGCTGCAATGAACACTGTGAATGAGAAGAAAAATGCTTCATTCCCCGAAATCTAAACATGACTTGATACTTTTCATCCCAATAGTAAACACGCTCCCACAGATTCTGGAAAATAAACAGACAACCTCGACAACTCCCCAGGGGTTTCTCTACATCAAACATAACCTCACCTGCCGAATTAATATGCTTTGAACAGTATCATCCAACCATCGATATTGGGATATAAAAAGGAAACAAGAACCGGAGAGTCAGCACGAACATGACAGGGCACTGTTATGCATACAACTGCGTAGAAACAGGGGACCTCCAAAAAAAGAAATCATAAGCGTCATTAGACAAGAAAAGAAAATCTGTCCAGAGTCGGTAAGGTTCTGTTCACGACTTCTGCGTTTTCCTCCGCGGGCTTCTCCTCCTTGGTCTATTCCTCCTTCTGCTCCGCGTCCTGCTCCGCGTCCTGCTCGTAACCTTGGACCTTCATATCTTTCAGTCCCAGTTCTTCCTCCTCCTCATCCGTACGAGTGTACTCCTCAACGGTGAGCTGCGGGTCCGGAGCGGGTGAGCACAGATCTTGCACGTAGCTGTTGGCCAACGGATCCTCCAGAACGATGGTGAACTTCAACTCGCCCTTGATAGCGGCGTCCAGCTGCTTGAAGAAGCGAGTCCATGTCTCCCGATCGCTGTTAGCCATACTGTCTCCACCATCAGTGCCAAGATCGAAGATCTGTCCGTGCAATTGGTCTCGCACTTCAGTGAGAAGACCCTCAATGGTGGTGAAGCGACCGCCCAGAGTACCGGGTTGAACTTCCAGGTCCAGGTCCTCGCTCTTGAGAGCACAGGTGTCAGACTTCAGAATATCACGCGACAGGTCCACCACGTTCTCCACCTTGAGAGTGATCCGCCTGCCCTTTTCGGGGACCTCACCACCAGTCTTAACTTCATTTGTGCGGTAGCCACAGTGGTCACAGACCGTACTCCAGACGAAGACTTCCTTGAAGTGAGGGATGTTGACCTTCTGCATGTTGACGACACATTGCTTCGTGCAACCAGGGCATTCAGCAGGAAGGGTGTAAACTTTTCCATCAGCAATATCTAGGTCCTCAGGATCTCCAGCTGCTTCCTTGAGTACGATACCCTCGTGCTTCTGAGCTTCCGGATCAGCGGCGATACCAAGTTCCTCGTTCTGTTCGTGGGTACGAGGGTAGTCCCTGCGTCTGTACTTGTGTCCCTTGTCGTTCGGCGAAGGAGCAATCCATGAATTTCCGGTGGGATCGTCCAGCGAAATAGTGAATGGGAAGGACTGACCCTCAAGCATCTTGCCAATCCTCTCAATGATAGACTCCAGAGCATCGTAGAGTTCAGGTGCTTCGACCTTCCTCAGGGGCTGCTCCTGGGAGAGGGAATCATAGATTCTCCTCAGAACACCCTCCACGTTCGTCATCTGGCTCTCGCCCTTGGGCATCTCCACTCCAAGGGTCTCGAGTTTGAAGATGGCAGTGTCACTCTTGATGACCTGTCGTTGCATATCCTCCACATTCTCGACATCTAGCGTGTACTTCGTTCCCTGTGGCTGGATCTGACCGGCGGATTTGACTGAATTGTCTCGGAAATTGCAGTGAGGGCACTCGAAAGATTCCAGGATAATGTCACGGAAGAAGGGAACTCTAATCAACAAAAGTCTGGTTGTTCCCTGCATATTTGTTAGCCCCATTCGTTCATATCGTGGGGTATAGCTCAACCTACATTTTCACCACAGTTCATGCATAGACTCTCGACTGACACCAGTCCGGTGTCCTCATCCCTCTCGACCAAGTCACTTGGTTTCTGGAATTGGGACTCATTCTTCTGGGCCATGGAGGCGTCCAGCATTTTGTCCATCTGCGCAGCAGCATGCGCCTGGTCGTTGTTTTGTTGCTGGCCCGTTTCTTCGACGGACATGATTGCGGATTGTAAAGTGAGGGGTATATCCAAGTCTGTTGTCTTCAGCGTGCTGTTGTATCGCAATAATTGACCGTGTGTAAAGTGCAAAACGCTGGTTTTTAACCACTTGGGCAATGAATCAAGATTCCTCTGCTGGCTCCCTGTCAAAAAAATATGGAACTTTCTTCGTTCTTCGCTGTGGCGGGGTTGCTGACCCAAGCACAGTCTTCTGTCCTATCGTGGTTAGTGGTTTTTCACGCCCCGCGCTAACCAGAAACGGACGGAATCTCGACTGTGAGTCACGTGAACATGGTTACTGCTGCAGGAAGTCGAAGAGATCGAGAGACGAGGAGGATGTCTGATTCTGTGAACGCTGTTTAGAGGCCAAAAGAGCTTGAAGTCCACCTTGCTTTCTTGTTTTGGCCCTCTTCTTGCTACTGGCATTTTCAGACGTGGTCTTGATGGACGTGCTAGCGGTCATCGCCTCTGCAGCCTCCTGAGATGGAGCCTGGCTTGTAGAAGCCGCCGTAGAAGAAGGCGTCGGCTCAGTAGCAGTTACAGAGACAGCTTGGATATTCTTGCGTACTGCTGATTTTCGGATTGGTTGTATCGCCCGTTTGTGGCATCGTAGACACTTGTAGACGATAGCTCCCTCGGAGCCATCTTGAGACCCGATAGGCTTGGTGACTTTAGATGACTTTTTGCCCTTGGATTTTATGCTCTTTTCTTTGATCTCGATCTTCTTAGAGGTCTCAGGCTTTCTGATACTGCCGCAGGCACCACAGATTGCCTCATGCTGGCGGAAATTTAATGGTCTGAACTGGTCGTAAAGAATCCGATTGTGTACCGCCAAGAGATGAGCGGATGTGGATGGACTCTGAGAACTTAGAAACTGCGCGGAATCCCGCAGGAAATTCAGTTGCGAGGCTGATTCTGCTAAGGCCATGGCGAAAGTGATGGTAGATGTCTGCTCGGATTTGTGTGTCCAAGTCGATGGAGGATGGCGAAAAGAGACCGTTGCAGCTCGTCCGGCGGCTTTCGCCCTCTGCAGCGGTAGCTTTTCTCTGCGCTCCCGCTCAAAGAAATATTATTAACCTCAACCGCGCAGAGAACTCCTCTCAGTTTATTTTCAACACACAACATCAACTTCTGCTGCTTCCCGCAGTAGCAGATTTTGAATACAGTGAGGGTTGATTGTTCAAAATAAAGTGATTGACTGTACTCCTATTCTTCTTTCAGCATCATCAGATGTTATTTTGTCCTACTCTCACGCTTCGTCTCATCTTCCGTCCCGTCTTCTCCATTTCTGGCAAGAAGCTCCGTGCTGCTCGGGACAACAGTACTTCCACCATGGGGGCTGTGAACAATTCACGTCCTGGCCTACGTGTAGCTCTTGAAGGCTGCGTAAGTATCACCTCTGATTTTGATGTTTTCGTTGAGCCTGACCTGATATAACACATAGGGACATGGCAAACTTCACGACATCTATGCCTCAGTTGAGGAGGCTGCGAAGCTCAAGGGCTGGGATGGCGTCGATCTGGTCATCATTGGCGGCGATTTTCAGGTGAGTCGTGCCAGTCCTGTATCCTAGTAACCAAAGCCTGACACAGCTTCAGGCAGTTCGCAATTCCTATGATCTGAATGGAATGGCGGTTCCCAAGAAGTACAGGGAGATCGGTGATTTCCAAGAGTACTACAGTGGAAAACGCACTGCTCCGTATCTGACCATCTTCATCGGCGGGAATCATGAAGCCTACAATCACCTGTTTGAACTGTACTACGGTGGGTGGGTTGCTCCCAACATCTACTATCTGGGTGCGGCCAATGTCCTTCGCTGTGGACCACTACGTATCGCGGGCTTGTCTGGAATCTTCAAGGGTTATGATTACCGGAAGCCTCATTTTGAACGCCTGCCCTACAATGACTCGGATATCCACTCAGCGTACCACGTTAGAGAACTGGACGTCCGCAAGCTGCTTCAGATACGCACTCAGGTTGACTTAGGCCTCTCACACGACTGGCCAAAGAAGGTCGAGTATTCAGGAGACTCCGAGGCGCTCTTCCGCGCAAAGGGGTTTTTCCGTCATGACTCTGTCATCGGGCGACTTGGCAGCGACGCTGCCAAACAAGTTCTTGAACGTCTACGTCCAGCCTACTGGTTCTCAGCGCACTTGCATGTCAAGTTTTCAGCTCTTGTCCAACATGTTGATGCTACTCCTGAAAATGCCAGTGCCAATGTTGAGCCAGCCAAGGATATCAAAGAACCGCCGCGCACTGCCCAGGCACAGCTCTCTGCTTGGAACAACTTCCACGCCGTGGCTGCCAAGACTGACGCCGAAGAAAGCGCCCACTTCATGGCAGAAGTTGAACGTCAGCGTAAAGAGCGGGAGGCTGGTGTTCCTCTGGATGCCTCAGAGGTGAATTATCAGCAAATTTGGCGTAAGGTCAACCTTGATGAAGGAGATGGCGACAGAAAGATACTTGGGATTGAGAAGACCGGCTATGAACAACAAACTGAAAACAAAGACAACACTGGGACTGACGCAGCAACTGTCAAGAATACTGATGAGATCAACCTTGACCTTGATGACTTGTCTGATGCGGAGATGCTTAACCCAGCCGAGGCTGAAGAAAAGAAAGACGTCGAAATGTCCGATGATATTGGCAATGCTGCGGAGAATAGCGGTCCATCTGTCGACGTTCAAGCCCCTGGAAAAAGTCAGGACCAGGAAATTGATGAAGTTCCTGAAGATCTCCGCAGTCAACTTCCTGCCAGCTTCGCTCGCCCTCAACAGCACCAGGCTCCATTGAATGGACCTTTCCCAGAGGCCATCACTAACAAGGAGACGCGTTTCCTGTCTCTTGGGAAATGCGAACCAAGACAGGAGTTCCTGCAACTGGCAGAGTTCTATCCTGTCTCTGAACTAGATGACGTTCCGGAAGAGCGTCCCTACCGCCTTCACTATGACAAGGAATGGCTCGCAATCACCCGCGTCTTCGCGAATGACCTTCATGTCGGCGATCGTGACGCTTCTGTACCTCCTAACATGGGTGATCTCTACTATAGAAACCAGATCATCGAGGCTGAGAAATGGATCGAGGAAAATATCATTCAGAAGGGAAAGCTCGTCGTCCCAGAGAACTTTGTCCCTACCGCACCCTTCTATGACCCAGCTATCCCAATCAGCACTTCTGAGCAGCCTCACGAGTACAACAACCCACAGACAGCTCAGTTCTGCGAGATGCTCGGCATCGAAAACAAGTTCTACCTGACTGACGAGGAACGCGATGCTCGTATGGCAGCCGGTCCCGCCCCGGACACCTCCAACCATCGCCACCACAACCGTGATCACGGCCGTCAGAACACCTTTGGTAGGCGCGGTGGTCGAGGTGGTGGCCGTGGTCGTGGCGGTCGCGGTAGAGGTCGTGGAGGCCAAGGATTCGGTAACACGCGCGGAGGCGGACAGAACTCTGTCCAGTGGTGAGATGTCTCTCAATCGCCGCCCTTTCTTCACTATTTGTTGGCGTTCTCGAATCACGAACCTGGAATTTTCGATAAGTGTCTCTCTTGAATGGTCTGTTTTTTACCTTGTAACCTGGTTGTTGGAGTTATGGATCATCCCCTTCTCATACCCCCTGCTTTATCCTGTTCCCCTAAATTGTATCATTGTGAACAGAAAGCGGTGTTATTCTTTCTCCATCCATGTATCGGGAGGTCCCCTGTGCCCGTTTGCGGGTCTTGTGTGTCTCATTGACTGAGGGGTTAGTTTCTTGTCCAGTTTGTCTTGTGGAAAACTTTCAAAAAAGAACTTGAATGAACCGAAAGTCATGTACAATAATAGGAATATCAGCAAAGCTGAGTAGCCTTGAATTGAAAAAAGTCTCTTGAATCCAAATATGTATTCAAGACAATTATCACTAGACTTAACCTTTTATGTTAAAGACGCTGTACATTCACAAACTACTCAATCTCTTCAATCCTAGGTCCTATCCTTCCATCCCTCCCTGCCAGCGGATCAATATCCAACCCAGCAAGTCTATCACCTAACTCCAGTCTCGGTTCCTCATCCTGTGCTCTCTCGCCCCGCGCCCCGATACCCCACATCAAAGACTTCTCCATCCACGCCTCCAGACTCTCGATCAGAACGCGTATGTGACCTCTGACAATACTATCTGTTTCTCTGCTCTCAACGAAGAGCAACGTGCGAAGTATTTGCGGGATGTTCCCTATCGATCTCCCGCGGTCAGCATCGCTTGATCTGCCCACATTATCTGTGAGAGAGAATCCGAATCCCAGGACGCTGGAGCCTTTCTTTTCGCGGGTTTCGTCAATTGCTTTGACGAGGTCGAGGAGGAGAACGACGCTTCCGCGGCGGATGATGGCGCTCTCGGGTGCGGATTCCAAAGAGAGTGTGGATAAGGCGAGATCAACAGCAGATGAGGCGATCTGGGGACCTAAGCCGAGGAGGTTGGTCTGGATGGCGGTGGCGAGGATGGATATCGCGGAGGCGCGGGCACGGAGGTCATCTGGATCTTCGTCTGAAGTTGCACCGGCAGCCCAGGCGGAGATGATGTTGGCTGATTGTTCAGCTTGCTCTGGTGTCTCTGTCTCCGAGTCATCTTCGTTGAGTTCGGAAATAGATGGTCCGGATTCTTTGGATGAAAAAGAGGGCGTGGATATCTTCCATCCTGACGGCATGGTGGATTCCCGCGCTTCGCGTTCTTTCTGTCTCTTTTCCTTTTCTAATTGCGACTTCTGAGCCCGTTGAGCTTGTGGTTTTCGGCCTCTTCTACCAGCCACAGAGATCATGCCCTCGCCGAGAATCTTGGCTGTTTCTCCGGCTAGTGCCTCTCCAAGGTCCTGAACTGTGCGTAAGAGTGCTTCTCCGATTTTGAGTCTTTGGTCGAGAGTTCTCTCTTCCTGTCTATCGGCATAGCGTTCCACAAGGGTCTTGACGACTGTTCGAGGATGTCTTGAGGCCAGTTCTCCGATAAGCTTGATGACGTTCAAATAGATAAATTCTTCGTTTGCTGCCGACTCCGACGTATCTGTAATAAGTGATAGAAGTAAGGAGAGTGTCGAAGGAATATCCAGGACTGGAGATGATTTCGTAATAAGGTTAGAGAGTAATAAAAGGCCCTCTGCCTGCACCGGTGGAAGGGTAGAATTGAGGTTGCTCAGAGCCTGCCGATGAGTTTCGAGATCAGATACATGAGAAGGCACTGCCTTAGTATCCTGTTTTTGTTCTTCCGGTGATGATAGATGGATTTCCAGGAGCATCGAAGAGGTCATTCCTGGTTTTGACAAAGAGGACGGCAAGTTAGGAATGAGGCGATCTAATTGCGCCTTTATACTCTCGAGTGTAGGTATGATAGCTTCAGACACAGCGAATTCAGGCGAAGCTAAAATGGTAGACAACAAGCTGAAGGCAGCTGATAATGAATCCCCAGCTTCTGCTTGCTCTAGGCCCTCTTCTGAAGCTTCCTGGTCTCTGGCCACAATGTTAGAGAGCGATGCCAGAGTAGCTTTTCCGCTATCTCTCGCTCTCCTTCTGTTTTCGCGAGCTTCGTATTGTCGAAGTTCACCTTCAATGAGCTGTTTGACAAGATCAAGTACTCGCAAAGGATTACGAGACAGAGTATCCTTGAAATTCTCAAGTAGCTTCTCTGCTATTTTGGCGCTGACAAGCTTCTGGGTCATGATTTCGGAATCGTCTTGCTCCTGTGGGAGCTTCAATCGGTTCAAAGAGGGCTGCTGCGCGGACGGTTGTACCAGCCATTTCTCGCTCACATACAAGAAGATATCGCCCGTTCTCTCCTCACTTTGAGGATCCGATCCCAACATCTTGACAAATTCGTCCGCTCGCGAGTCCAGGGAGTCAACCAGACGAACAAGATTAATTCCTTGCTGTTTGGCCTTCTCGCGCTGTTGCAACGATATGCCCTCATTTTCGCCAGGTCCGTAGGTCCATGTAGATCCACCGTCCCACAGCAAATTATCGACGAGCTTTTTCAACGGTGGGATACCCACTGCCATACCGAAGAACGTCTGCAAGAGCGTCAAGATCTTTTCGTGCCACACGGTTTTTCCTTGTTCCCGTGCATAGCACGCCATGCCCCATAGAGGCAGCAGAATGGGGTGAAGGAGTCTCTTCACAAGACCAGGATTTGGGTGCTGTAAGGTAAGAGTACTGAGTCTCTCGATACCTAGAAATATCTGGGCTTCTCCAACAAGAATCTTGGTTGGCGAGTCCTCCTGTTGTTTGTCCCAAGGTAAAGCTTCGCCTAGACCAGTAAAACGTCTCATCCACCGCTCTGATGCTTCATCGAGTTCTGCAGTGAGAACCTTGAAAATAGGTTCGACAAATATCGAATGCCCAATGGTTCCAGGAGCACCATACGCTCTTTTCCCCAGGATTCCGCTACCCACCACGTACGCAGCAGTTCTTTTCAAGTCCGGATCTTCACCGTCCAACAATGATAATAGCTTCGGGGAGATGTTCTCAAAGTAAGCCACCTGATCCATACCCTGTGGTACAGAAGAGAGAAGCTTTGAAGTCTGCATGATCGCCTGCACGGTGATAGGAGGACCATTAGAGGACGGCGTCTGTGCCTCATGTCCGAGTGACGGGGCGAATTGCGACGCGACGAATATCATAGTCTGCAGAACTCCATCTGGCCGCAGAGGTATCACGGATAGATGACTAGAAATTATGGATTTGAACCATGGAGTAGCATCTGGACTCAAAAAGGCAGACAAAGTTGGTAGCAAGACCGGAGTCGGAGTTCTACCACCACGGTCAACATACTGTCATAAAGATGGCATAAAACAATAACTTACTGATCAATGATCTTCTGAAACATTTCCCTGAACCACACTTTTTCCCCTAAGGGAAGAGTTCTTGCATTGAATGCCAAATCAGCAGAGCCGCTTATTACGTCACTCAAGATACGGCCCCGAATAATCGGTTGTATACTAGGTCGTTCATCAAAAAGCAAGTCACCTAGAGTTCTCAAGATGTGGCTCAGGAGCGCTTCATCTTGAGGCTTGCTATCTGCAGGCATTTGAGACCGTTTAGCAATTACCCCAGCAGGAAGAACCGAAATGACTCTTTTCTCAAGAGGAATCCCAACTCCCCCTGACAAGGAGGGATAGACACCCTCAAGAGAAATGAGGTCTAACAATGCATGGAGTACGCGACGGCGCTTTGCATCTTCCAAAGCAACGTCTTCCGTCTCGGCGTCAATCTCTGGTTCATCGTTCCCTATGAAGGCGGCAAAAGCTATATGGATCTGCGTAAGGAGTGATAGAGCCTCATTGATGACTACCTTTCGGGAGTCTTCCTCCTCGGGAGGCGCTATTAGTTTTCTGCTCAGTATCTGAACCAAAGAGTCTCCGCGGGACTTCTGTATTTCCTCTTATAGATCGTTAGTTCCTCGATCATCATATTATGCGGGACGCCAAGCATGCATGCCTCGATTCAAAACAGGTGCTAGGAAGCTATTCGCGGACTCGAAAGCTTCTCTGATCCGCCTTGAGCCTGTCATAATTATGATCTAAGCAACGTCGACTAGTGTCAATGCGACATATCTTTACGCCACCGAAGTCGCTAAATGATTTCGTTCATCGTCTAATACTCTGCGGTCATGAGGCGGATCTGCTGACAAAGCATCTTCGAGCATGTTATCGGCACGTGACATTCGCGATATTAGTATCACGTGCCCACGCGTCGCGTCTATATGTTTACTCGTCCAACTTCACCGTCTTCGATCCTGAGAGCCTCATCAGACCACAGTCTTTCGTGTGCATGCGTTGCAGGATGAAACTGCTTATTGTCTTGAGACTCCCTATCCGTGTATCACTGCTGCTTGTGATTCTCAGTTGGACTCATTCTCCTGAAAGATATGGTCCGATGCGGTCGTTTCTACCATGTCAACAACCTCTCTTGTTCCACTACTCTCTTGCCTTGAGTGGCACAATTTATACGGTCTCGCCTTCCCAAATCTCCAGTCTTTGCTACACTGTCAATACACCTCGAATGGGCCATGTCTCTACTTCGCTTGTTGCCTACAGTGCGAGCTTGGCTTTTCGGGGTGGGTAAATTCTGGACACCTAACCCTAATCAGTTCATCTGTTCACTGTCACAATGGCAGTAGTTTCGCGGTCTATATGTCGAATATCCGACTAGCAACCTCGAGACCTTCCGAGGCCTCGATGGGGGTGAAAGGTGTTTGGCGCCCAGAGCCTGTCACAAGGCATTCAAAGAAGGTCTACCATGCGTTCTAAGTCCCAAAAGGGACACGCGTCGGTTTATCATAGCTGGGCAATATAAATTGATCATTATGGGTGCTCGGTCTGTGCTTGCAAGTTGAGAGACAACTGAGAGAGCAGAGGTGAAGCATGCCGGGCACCTCTTTCTTGGAGGTCGCCTTTGGGAGCTTTCCAACGTCTTTCTACTAAGGGCTTTTGGAGCAGGTGCTAGGATCTTGGATACAAAGACCAGCTTCGTCTTCGCGATCATTGGAGCGTCGAACACAACAATTGCTGTCTTGGATAGCTGCCCACAAACAGCCGTGTCTTCAATGTGCGATGGAGATCCACTCGTCAGAATCAACTCTTCCTATTGTTGGCACCCAGCTGCTTGCAATGGGAGGTTGTAGCGAGGTCTTCGTATTCGCTCCTTGAAGTGCGGCTTGTCGACTGGTGTCTCGACGAAATGCCGTCGACTTTTTGGCTTGTTGTCAGTTCCGGTCGCCGCTTTATTTGTCGAAGACGCAAGTGCAAACGGGCAAGAAACGGCCTGTACCGGTCTCCTTGTTTCCTGCGCTTCTCTCGTCTTTATTGTAGTTGACTGCTGTCCCGTGCGTGTTTCCGACTTCGAGGAAGCTGGATTCTTCGTCCCTGTGCTCGACCTCGTTCTCTCAATGGAGACATCCATGATGTAAGCTCGCCTACCAGCCTCAAGTCACGGCACCAGCCACAGACTTGAGCTCCATCATTGGGGCCCCGATCAGCCGTGTTAACCGTCTCTTCGTAAGCTCAACTTGCGAATTGATTGACGGGCACAGATATCGGTGATTGTGAGGTCTCGCATTCACCCCTCCCTTCGGGGAGAAGGAAGCGGTTTTTGAGGATGTCTTTTGTTCGCTTCTAAATGCCCTCCTGGAATCAGTTCTCTGATTTTCCGGGGGAGGAAACAAAAACTAGTCTCTGAGGGTACTGTATTACAAACAAGAGAGGCAACATTCCCGATTCCTGAAAGGACTTGCGGGTCTGGAACTCGAGAGGTTGACATGGGAGGATACGGTTGGCTACGACCTGTCAGATGGTATTTGAGAGACGGGGAATCGTCAGCATGGTTTGGAAGGAAAGGCTGAGAGGCACAGAAGCTGTTTTCATTCCCTTGCTATCGCATGCAACGAGGGCTTGATTGCTCCCTGATTATGTTCCTCAAGAAGCTTCCATAAGCCGTCCGTGCCCTGCCGCCTGTGTCCGACCAGTTTCGCAAATTCGCGCTATTCTATGAAACTCCATGCGTTCATATCTCAAAGGGGCAGTTTTCCTACGGAGCTCGACTGGTAGTTTCTTCAATGACCTCACTATATTCCCCGGCGCTCTCTGTTATTGTGTTGCTTCCTCTGCGATGTCGACGGAGAATGGATTTGACATAACGGGCAGCTTGAGTGGGACCTCTCTCGAGTGAGGATCAAAACTTCGGTTTGTCTGCTCTAGCTGGTTTGCTGTGTCGTCCTTTCATCGATCGATATCGTTCCGAGCGTAAAGCAATTGCTTGACGGATCGTGATGGGGATAACATCAAAGGGAGCTTACCTAGAGTCTTCTATCATCGATGACCCTTTGGGAAGGAGTGACAGTGGATGCGCGAACTACGGAGATTGGCCAAGGATATCAGGTAGCAGAACGGTTTCAGCGATGTGGGAGAAGCAGAGGGACCGCCGTTCCCTCTTTCAGGGGACGGCATCACTTTTTTTTATAAGTCTCCCAGCTCCTCCAATGTCTTTTCTTAACTAACTACCTTGCGCAGATTAGCCCGTCTCGAATTTCGACTCAGAAACACCTTCGCTTATTCGCAGAGATGAACGCAGGACGGTGATTCAATGATCATAACAGGAAGTGGAAGTGTATCAATCAGACTTATAATTCAATATTAGTGTTAACTATTCCCGCGGGTTAACTAGCACACAGTCATGTAGCGATAAAACTAGTCGGAGCACTATATGGATGGGATATGTCGATCGCCGTTGGAGAGTTCTTTCCCTCTCTCCCCAAGCCTAGCGCTTTCCTTCTCATTTTCATGTGTAAAGCCAGGGCAACCGGCGGCTCTTAGATTCATTTCATGACTGCCGGTGCTACTTTAATTCTTCGTTCTTCCATTATTCACACTGGTTGTATCCATATCCCATAATCCAACTAACGTAT
Organism: Paecilomyces fulvus; assembly: GCA_029606305.1. Lineage (NCBI taxonomy): Eukaryota > Fungi > Ascomycota > Eurotiomycetes > Eurotiales > Thermoascaceae > Paecilomyces > Paecilomyces fulvus. The sequence goes on from JAPVCG010000038.1 coordinate 670,716, forward strand.
CCATTCGTTCTGTATCTCAACTTCCTTTCTGTATCGAAGAGTCCTTCAAGATGAATTCATACGTTCACGGTCTTCTCTTCTGCTCTTGCCTTGGAACAATCGCGGCTTATAGGCATGACATCAATAGACTCGACTCCGTGGATTCGCAGAAAGTCCTCCAGCGGAATCTTCCTCTCTCGGGACTAACTGCTCCTCGAATCGATGCTAGGTGTGGTCCCGGAGTAGGACCTTGTGCAGATGGTCTCTGTTGCTCGCCCACAGGTTAGTTCCTGGTGAAATCTTCAGTGGCTTGAACTCCAACTTAGCTGCCATTCAGGATGGTGCGGCGCTACAGTCGACCATTGTCGATCTCCGGATTGCCAGTTAGATTACAGCAACGGCTGCGATGCCAATAAAACTCCTCAAGGTCAACCAACTATTGGCCTTCCGAGACCTCATGTCGGAAATGTCCCATACGGTCGTCGTGCTATTTACTCCTGCACGGTTCCGCAAACCGTAGCATTGACATTCGATGATGGGCCCAATCGCTACACCAGCGACCTTCTCGATCTCCTCGATTCGTACAACGCGAAGGCTACCTTTTTTGTCACTGGTGTGAATTCTGGAAAGGGCCAGATTGACGATTTCAGCCTGCCTTGGGGGAAGTTGATTCAGCGAATGCATTGGAGCGGACACCAGGTTGCTAGCCATTCTTGGTCCCATCAGGATCTGAGCAAGGTGACACCGTTGGTACGCCAGGATCAGATGCTTAAGAATGAAGCTGCCCTGCGTAATATCATAGGTGGTATTCCGACGTATATGCGTCCCCCTTATTCCAGCTGCACCGTCGAATCTGGTTGTCAGGATGATGTCGAAAAGTTCGGCTATCACATTATATATTTCGACCTGGATACCAATGACTATAACAACGACAGTCCTGATCTGATTCAACTCTCGAAGGATGCTTTCGATCGGGCGCTGGCCCAACGAGACAGACCGGATAAGCCATTCTTGGTCATCTCTCACGACGTGCATCAACAGACAGTGTACAATCTAACAGCTCACGTACTAGAAAGAGTACGTCAGGAAGGCTATCGTGCAGTTACCGTAGGAGAGTGTCTGGGTGATCCTCGAGACAACTGGTATCGCTGGGATTATAATGCAGTCTCCTTTAATTCAGGATATCGAGATTTGAACGTTACGACATCGAAATCTGCTACAGGGTCTGGAGTGCCAAAGCAGTGAAGCTCTGCACCAGAACGCCAACATTCTTGAAAAGGTCTTCGTGGAGGCTGGATCGATTCTCTCGCCGCAGTGACATTGTTAAACATACTGGAAATCATTCAAGGGTCGCCCTGGTCTCACTGCACTTATTTGTATACATAGAACTTATGAATAGGGAGCGATGAGCTCTATCCAATACCATTCGTGACTTTGCATGGTCGCCACATATCATCTCCTTCTATCACTCAAGTAATCCCACGAGATCTCTTTTACATGTAGAACATGATGAAACGACGACTCTACACATTTGTCTTACTGTGCATCATTAAGGTCAACAGAATGACACTGCCTTGCGGGTTTTTCACTACAGAACAGTCACCATTACAATCCATAATACGTACCTAAGGATAACCGGTATCAATATTGTAGAGGTCGTGATAATGACTAGATAGCCTCCAGTCCATTCCTCTCCCTGCTCGAGTAACAATAGATAGAATTTCCCCTTCCATACTTGCTCAAGAACCAGACATCATTTGTGCTTCGTGGGTATATATGCATGTACATGTATCATATGTCAAGTATCAATAGTTCATAATGCGAGAATACGTCAGAAATGGACGGAAAGAATCACAGATGAATCATCCCCCAACACGCAATGTGTGGTTGCAATCACTTTCTCACCACCTTCAATAGTGGTGCGATTCGCGCTCTGCGACTCAGGCCGACGCGGAATGGAATCTTGCTCGTGGATGTGATGGGGCTATGTTTGTCGGGGCCCTTTGTCGTGGTTGTTTTGGGGGTGCAGGTCTGTTCTTCTTGAGGTTCTGCGGGTTGCTTTTTGGGAGTTGAGATATTGGGAGGTGGCGTATCGTCCTCGTTTGTGGGTGGAGGGATAACGGTATTCGGGGGGTCTTGAAGAGCGGTGGGTTCATTGGTTTCCGTTTCTTGTGGAATATGTTCTTGTACTGGAGGATCTGTAATCACGGGTTCTGCGGTCTTCTTCCTCTTGCGTCCGCGCTTCTTTGGACCGGGAGGTTCACTCACTTGGAGAGGAACCGAGTCAATGGGCAAAGAATTGCTTTCTTGTTTGTCGTTAATTGTATCCATGGGCTTGGTTTCTTTCACTTCGTCTTCTTCGCCGTCTTCGGAGTCGTTCACGCCGGCTGTTTCAGGTACTTGTGCTACAGATGTCTTCTCTTTGATTTTGAACGTCACATCTGCAGGCTTTTCATCGATCCATATCACGTCATCCTCGACGTCTGATTCGTAGGATTTCTTTATGATGGCAGAAGTCGTCTTTCCCCGCTTTATTTTCCTTTTCTTGGTCTCTTTAGGGAAACATGATATTGAATCGGGAGATTCATAATTTTCAATCGGTTGGGCTCGTGAACGACTTGGGCGAGGTATATATTGTTCTCGCGGTAACCCTATGTCCGCTTCTGCCGGGTTAAAGATATCATGGTCTGGTTCATCCTTCCGTGGAATCAACTTGACATCTTCGGATTTATTGGCTTGGACATGGTCTGAGATGGTGTCTTGTGGAACAGCGATGACAAGGGCGTCATATTGGGGTCTTGGTGATTCCACGCCTTCGCCTTGCACTTTTCTAGGACGACCTCGCCCGCGTTTCTTCGGCTCCGAAGGCATACCATATGTTTCATCAGCGTTTAACTCATCTGTTTCACCGTCTGTACCGTCCTCTACCACTTGCTTCTTCTTCCGGCCTCGTTTCTTCTTTTGCGTCACTGAAACTTCCACGGCAACGGGGAGAGACAATTCGTCTGGGGCGTCTATAGATGGTTTGTGTGAGATGCCTTTCACAAGCATGTCACTTTTTGCCCTCTTTATATGTGGAGATATAATTGGGGAAAAAGGTTCGGTATCGTGAGGCGAGTCCAGAGGTACCTGCATCGACTTCGATCGACCAGGCGTTCGACGAATGGTCTCCACCAGCTCGCCACGCTCCTCAGCCGGGGTAGCAATAAGTACGGTACTGACTTCCGTATACTCTCTCGGCTTTAATGACGAGTCGAAGAAGTTGTATGAGGTCGCAACGGATGCCTCATTATCATTTGTGATAACCCTCTCTCCTGAATTGTAAGAGCCAGAATGGCCGTGCGGATGCTCATCCTCATCAATAGCTGTTGCATGCTGCGGAAGGTCCTGCAGTCCATCTTCATAGCCATCCTGAGGCAACCCCACTGGCTCATCTCCACCACTATAACCTTCCGAAATCTTTGACCTCTTCGCTTGCTGTTCCGAACAGTATCCCGTATCATGGTCTTCTCCTTCTGCAATGTCCGCCATTGGCTGACTGCGCTTTGCTCCATTAACCCCGTTAGAAGACTGGTACGTGGACAGCATCGGATCCGCCAATGGGTCCGTTGAGGGAAGTTGTGGATAATCAAAAGGCGTCGCATCGTCGACGAGCCGTCTCTGTGCGCGACTGATTTCGTTCATCATAGCACCTGTAGGAACAACCCATCAGCGACCCTAGCTAATCGAAGCATCAATAAACATATGCATACACTCACCAACAGACTCACTACCAGTCTCTGCGGGGATCCATCTCTCCTCCCTCCTCTGCTGAGACGATGAGAGTCCGGACTCCCCCATTGTCTGATGCTGAGATTGTAGGAAATCATCGAAATTGACCCCCAGTTGGGATCCAGTAACAACGGGCTCTGTAGGTCTTATCCCATCATCCTGTGGCAGTTCTCCATGCTCTGCCTCAGCGTTGCCATACCGCGGTACACTCTGCTGCTCCTGCTCCTGCAACGGATCAACCGACGTCGCGACATCAGATAGAGCATCTTCCTCATCATCCGAATCCTGAATCACTCTTCCTGGAGACATTTCGATTCCCAATATCAATCCTTACGTAATCATCCACTTCAATCGAGGAGCATCTGGAACATAACTATTTGATGGGCGGAAGTACCTACTAATCCCGCCCATCCACTTCCACCCTACGCGCCGCCGGAAAATGCGAAGTCACGTGTTGATAAGATAAGATCGACCTACCCCAGATCTACAAAATAACATCAGTCACCACCGCCTTCTCACATTTCCAACACAGCACCCATAACATTCATTCTAAAGAAGTCCCCTCGACCGAGACCCGGGTTTCATAGCGCAGCGGTCCTGTGGACATACGCCAACATGAGCGCCGAGGTTCGAGTCCCGGCCTGGGCGAGTTATTCGGTTGATGAGGGGGGTCATCCAGGTAACCCGCGGTGTCAGGTCATTATCTTTTTTTTGGTTTTATGTTTCTTAATATTTTGGGGGTTTTTTAAATTCGCTTTTATTGACTGTCTTCTACAGGTGTTTTTGTGTCCCTATAGTAGTGGATTTTGGGCGTGGTGGTGGTGCTGGTGAGCGAAGTTATTCTGAGCCAGCTTGCGCGCTACGCACGAATCCTCCCTATGCGATCGTACGTATATGTGGACAAGATTAGTCGGAACTGGTTCGTTATTTAGATAATTTGGTATTGGAATCATTGTAGATAGGTATTTCATTGTCAATATGCGCGTAATCATCATACTCGGTCTACAAGGAGGTATCAAAACGTCAACATCGCAGTACATTGCAAGAGCATCAAACAGAAATCCCCACTTCACTCCGTACTCTGTGGTCGCATGACGCCCCTGCCGAAGAATTCGCTAACGAGGCCAAACCGGTCCCTGCTACGCTGGAGTTCCGCAGTGAACAGGTCGTGCTGGTCCGCCCACTCTACTTGCCTCTTGCGGATCTCCTTGATGGTGGCGTTCTGCGGCGCGCAAACTGGACACTGCGCATTCTCGTCGGGTTTGTCGAGGCATCGCTGGTGGAACGAGTGCTTGCAGAGGAAGTGGACAGTCGGGAGGTCTAGCGCATCGCGACAGTACATGCAGCGACGGGATTGGAAAACAACAGGCTTGCTTCCCAGCTCCTCGATCTCCTTCTTTCGACTTTCGGTCTCAGCACTGTAGCTAGATATTAGGCGGCGATTCTACATTGCGAATTAGTATTGCATTGCTCACAAGCAAAGTTCGAGGGGTCGAGCTCACCGTTGTGATCTCCTTCCGTTCTCTCTCTAAGTTGTTGCTGAGATACCTCTTCACCATGCCCATCGTCACAACGGCGTTGTTGCTGAGCGCTTGGATGACCTGGAGCGGAGCCATCAGACCATCCTCGTCGATCTTCCTGAGCACTGTATCCAGCTCATCCCCTGCTTCTTCAAGTATCTTTGGGCTAGAGGCGAAGTATGCCAGAGCGTCAACGTATAGCTGCGGCTCCTGGGGGCCATACTTCCTCAGGGCTCTTATCACGCCCTGAGTGTCCTTCGCGGCAGTGTAGGACCGGAAAATATCGGCTCGAAGACCCTCTTGCTCGCGCACTAGAGTCGTACCCTCACGGAAATCGGCCAGATCGGAAAGAAGCAACACGTTTGAAGTTGAAATGGGTATCTGTCGGCAGGATTAGTTATGAACCGTGTAATAATAGTATCCGTTGTCCTTACATCCTTTCCCTCAATCAGTTTCTTGGCTTTGTCCTGCCACTCCTCTTTCTCCGTATGATCCTTCTTTCCATTCGCCGTATCAAGATACATCTCAAAGAGGGTTGTGTATAGGTCGATTTTGTCCTCTTTCTTCAGATCTTCTCGCTGGATAAGTGCCTCCAGGAATCTGATAAACTCTTGGGGATGGTCCACAAATGAGGAGAATGCCGTCCTAGGTTTGGGGATATCGTATTCAACAGGCGTTTCGGAAGTTATGTCTTCAGTGACCACCTGAGGTTCGCTAGGTCGAGCCTTGGGACCTCCACCAACGCTCATGTAAGGGAGAGGAATCAAAGCAGCTAGGTTCGAAACTGCACTACTAGACTGCTCCTCCGGTTGCGCAGGAGCCTCGATCTCCTTCTTCGGTCGATATTTGCCTGTATAGTAATCTATAAACAACTGCGTGGTCTCTTGCGGGCAATGTCCCAATAGCACCCGTGCATATTTCATAAGATTGGGATAGGCCTAAGACGTGTCAGATTCGGATCGCAGACAACATATATCAGCAGCTATACGTACCTCTTCAGGTTCAAGTCTCCAGATGAATTCCACAGCTTCCGCATACTTCTTTGAGTCTTCAATGAGAATGTCAACGACCATCTCATTCTCCCCGTGCTTTGTAGCCAAATATGCAGCCTGCTCGAAGTAGCCGCCTTGCCTGCACATAGCTATTGCTGTCTCAAGATCGAATTTAAGCTCACCAGGAGCCTTGATAAACGAGTCCAACTTGCTTGTGTCTTTCAGCTTGGCATAGCAATTCAGAAGCAGCGTGGTATGGTCTGCCGTTGCTCGATCATGCTCATGGAGCTCCTCCAAATATTCAATCAAGTTATGTATTCGTTGCGTGTCCAGGAACTATTCATCGGTTAGTAATTGATATTTCTAACAGCATATGAAGTAATCCGAACGAACCTTTCTGATGACTTGAGAAGGCTCCGTGTTGTCTATTGCCCGAAGATACTGCTGCATTGCCGTATCGTAATCCCCTTTCTGGTAAAGGTAATCACCATACTTGCGGAAGATCACATTTTGTTGGTAAACGTCAACACCAGCCTTCTGCGCCAGGTTGATCCCTAGGATGTAGAGGTTACGCTGGTAGAGAATCTCTAGCTTCTGCTGCAAAGACTTTTCATGGTAACGATAGACCTAGAATATGTTAGATTATCGCTCTCAATATTCAAATATGGATATATGGATACTCACCTTTCCATCCGTTGTGAGAAGGAATAGATCACCCCACTCCATGAATATACTCTTTGGTGGAGAAACAAGCGACTCAGTATGAGCAATAAACTTGAGATCTGTATCCAGCAGTGTGAATGTTGATGTGTTCAAAAAGTCGTCCATCTGGCCGAGCCTCCGCAAAGAATCAGACTTCGTTGATGCGGTCTTTGGTGGACAAACAAGCACAACATAGTCCCTGAAGGTATTGATCGAGGTCTTAGGGCTCTCGAATGCGTAGCTTGGACCTCTTCCACGAGGACCATAAGTGTATATAGCATCCTCTCTCGCGATGAGAACGTCTCCAGTTTCCCTGTCCAACGTCATACAACCAAGCCCACAGCCCGCATCTTCCAGAACCCGCGCTGGCTGTCCCTGTCCCCGGCCTGCGATCACGAGCGTAAGGATACGACTCGTCGTCGCAATGTAAAGATTCGTGATCCCTCCGACTTGCACCTCCAGTCCGGTAATCGGCTCCTCCGATTCGAACACTATCCTCTGTCTAGCACCGCGATCATTGATCAGATCTCCTCGGATGACGGTCACAGCTCCATTAGCGAAACCAACCGCAAGCTGAGATAAGTCATCCAGGGCAGCAAATGCAGAAACCTTATCTGATTAGCTTCATAAATAGTATCAGAGCGGACACGAACAGTACGTACCGGAAACTGCCTCCGCTGGTTCTGCACAGAAACCGTCGAGAGACATCGCGGCGCCCCAGTCTTCTTCTCCAGCTTATCCAGCGCCCACACCTTCAACACCGGTTCATTCAACAAGTCCTCCGCTATCGTGACCAGTAATGACGTCCCCACCACCTGTTTCATGTGCGTGATAGAACCCGCATCGTGCGCCTGAAACGATCGGACCGGCTTGAAGGACGATGAGATGATATGGACGGTGCCATGGGTGGTGCCTAGGAAAAGGTTCGCGGAACCGGTACATATGGAAGAAACATCATTCTATCGCGACAACAAGAATTAGCCAGGAAGTCTACGCAGCATGAGAATGGCGGAGCGAGATCGTACGTCGAAGGCCGAGGAGCTCTCCTCGGGCAGCTTGACCTGCGAGACTTCGAAGAAATTAAACGTTTTCCACTAGTTTCAAGCCGGAGTCAGCATGAATGATACATCAAGAGAAGTATCGCTTTTTCTCACCGAAGTCAGAGCCATTTGCTTCAAATCGCGCCATCAGGCGGCGATAATGGTATGCGCGGAGATGATGTTGGCATTCGCGGAGCTCCAGAGCCACGCCGTCCCGCTGGTCGTCGGGAGCTCCACTATTGGCTTACAACTGACGGCTCCGGCTACAACTACGGGTGCGAGACTTCATATTACAGTCCTCGTGCTAGGTCTATGCACTAACAGATTGGAGAGACGTGAAATGCTTGACTGAATATGAAATGCGATATTCGGTATGCAATATGGGAATCTATTTACATCACTAACCCCTCCATGTATGCATCCGAACTCTCTACAGTACCTGTGCCTATGAAATAGAACATACATGAGGGATGGGTATTACTTCTCCAACTGTGGAAATCCACTATCCAAATACTTCCTGAGACCAGATCACAGATCGAACAATCCTAAAATATTCCAGGTCTAGCTGACGGCATCAATACCTACAGCCGGTCGACGTGCCTGACTAGAAGATGACGGTGCGCTCTTGCTGCTACACTGCTGGAGATCTCGATTCACATCCCAACTTTGTTGGAGCCAACTCCCTGCCTCCTCAATGGCTTCACTGAGGTCAAATGTACCCATGTCCATAGCCGGCCCTTGACCATCCTGCTGTGCCGTAGTAGGTGTCGACCCAGAAAGAGTGAAGGGCACCGTAAACTGACTGTCAGACCGGCCGTCGCGAGGACCTCTGCATGTCTCTTGTTCGAAGCCAGACTCGCGATCAGCGTCTGCTTTTGACGCGTCAGAAGGAGACCCGGCTTGAGCTCTATTGTGTCTCGATAACGACGGGGAGGCGCGATCAGGTGAGCCTGGGGGAGACATCGCAAAGCCGGCCCTCTGAGCTTTCGCGCTCGTTGTAGGACGCTTCAAGGAGCTGAGAGGAGCGTCGGACTTCTTCGAAGAACTAAAAGTGAAGGGAGTGACTGCGTCGATCATGCACTGTGTGCTGATCGCATGAAATTCTTCTCTTCGGGCCGTCACAGGATCGTCTCCAGTAGGCTCTCTGATAGGGGTGCTGAGCCGGTGAAAGGGAGTGATCCCAATTGAGACCCGTGAGTTATCTTCTTCACATGACTGGAAATTTGAGGAGCCGCTTCCAGGGTCTGTCTCAATCTCCCTCTCGGGAGTCGCCAGGTCATCTTGGAATGATCTCTGCGCGAGTAATAACGCAGCTTGCGTGGAAAGCTGGGGATCAGCATCGTTATCGCTTTCTGCTGTGCTATGCTCGGGCACATTGGTCGATCGCAGTGATATAAGCTGATCACGGGAGCCGACAATGCCCGGCACCACCTGCGCTGACTGAATGCCTTCAGTGGACGTGAAATCGACATTGCGACTGGTTGATGTAGTCAATGCAGATACCGGGGCTAGACTGGGGGAAGGAGATCCTGACTCGTTCCCAGCATGTTCACGGCTACTTGTGTGATGGACCCGAGATTCGCTGACGTCCTGTGGTTGATCTAAATGAACAGATGACCCTCTTACGGATGATGACATTCGATTCGAAGAGGTTCCGGTTCCACCTTTGTTGCTACTTCGTTCATTCCCGGTCTCTACTGGAGACGCTGGTCTTGAAGGCAACCCCTTGAGACTTTTGTTATTCTTTGGTCGACGATACTCGAACTCGGGTAGATGGGAAGATGGCGGGACAATATGAAGAGATAGCCGTTTACCGTTGTTGTCAGATCTTTCGTTTCGAGCAACCTCTGCGTGAACTTCGACTTGGTCCCAGCGAGACGAGCCATCATCTTTGCGGCCTTCAGATGAACGTTCTCTTTTCACAGAATCTAGAGTCCGTCCTCCTCTTTCTTCTTGTAGGATTTTCGTGGATGTGTGTTCAGCTGCCTCTCCATATGCCGGCGTAGAATGGTGCCGAACACTTTCATATGACCCGGGCCTGAGGGAGTCGGTATCTTTTCGGATAATAGTCGAGGTAGAACTTGTCTTCAAGGTCCCAGGAGATGTATCAGTGGCTGGACTTCCCCGATTTAGTAACGGGACGCTTGTTCTCGATATCTTTGTCCTTCTCATTCCTTCTGCGCTATCGCGTTGGCGGGATCTGCCTATGGTAGGAGACTTGGGTGGGTTTATATCAAATGTCTGCATTTTCCTGCTGTCTCTCTTCAGCCAAGGCTTGAGAGTCGGTTCTCGAACGAAACTTGTAGGCTCCAGGCCGACCGAACGATCGCTCGACCGAGGTACAGAGCTCGGGGTCGTCCCTGGATGTGTTCGGCCGCCTATCCTCTGATGTACACCGCCATCCCTCTTGCTAGGGTGATCGAGATCGTTCTCCGGTATGGGAGAGCTGGAATAAACTGCAAAGCCATGGTTGCGGGGTCTAGCAGACTTCGATTCCGGGACGTTTTGGAGCTTCCGTTTCTTAGGGTCTGTCTCCGGGATCGCGGTGTGTTCCAGTAAATCTGCGATCCTGTGATGGGTCTTCCTGCTGCGTTTAGAGACCGTGGCGTGTTTTCTGCTCTTCGTCCACGGATTGACCCAGCCATTATCGAACGGACCTCTGAGCGAAGCAGAAAGTATGAACAACGGCTGGCCCTTCAGATAGGACTCCCCCAACTGCTCGATTCTCCGACGTTTGGCCTCGCGGGCTGACTCGTCCAATTCGTCATCGGACCCGAGAAGCTCATCGACATCTGCTTGTCGCGCGGGAACTGTTTCGAGCGAGAGGGGCGAGGTAGGTCGCCGAAATGGCATCTAGACGGATAGGGAATTCGTTGTATGAGAGGGGTTGAGCTGCCGCAGTGGACAACTGCTTGTGGGCAGCAGGGATGGAAGGAGAACCGATAGACGACGTCTGCATATCTGAAGCGTTCAGGGATGTCAGTAGTGCTGCATGATTAGAGCTTCACACGATCTCCATGGGGCAAATTCAATAAGGCTGTAAGGTTCGTGAATTCACTTAACGCGTTTGGCTTCCCCAGCAACGCGTCGCTTACTTAATTGGGTCGATCCATCCTCCAACAATAATGGCTAAAATTAAAAGATACAATGTAGCTTTACTTCTCATGAATTGGAAGACGACTTTTTCCATGGACAAAATAATGGCCTATGAGGTCATGAGACATGACCTCAAATTGCCTTTTTGTCTTGTCCACATAGAGTTTCCAATGAATGATACGTAGGTTACAGAAAATATATATATCCCATCAGTAGTCAACGCTTTCGCTTCAGTGCATCCAACATCTCTATGACAAGTACTCCGGCTCTCTGAAGAGGAGTTCAATCCATACAATCTGCATACTATAATATCGACCATAACCCATAGAGTACCGCTGAGTCGTAAGCGATCATACCCTTCTGCGTATCTATAAGCAAATGTTATGGCGAGAAGAACTAGTACCGTGCAGACACCAAGCTCATTCCGTCTGGAAATTGGAAGCAATGAGGATTGGAAACTATATTCCCGTCGAGACACGGACTGCAGTTTGTTTCTGTCGGTGAAAGGGAGAAAACAACAAGCAGCACATCCACTAAGGATGATCATGGCCATCGACCAGGAAAAAAAGTTAACACTTCAGCTGCAGGACCAGTCTGTCCGGACGACGGGACCCATTCCAACATTTTCAAGTAGTCTGTGAATGGTTAACCCACTCTAGGAATGGGTGATGCAATTCCATTCTTCTTACTAGGCCTAGTAGAGAATTGTTCTTTGGTCGGTGCTGCCGAAGTCAAAAGTCTGTGCTTCAAATCAGTGGCACAAAGAAAGAAGAGCAACACAGTGATGTAATCAGGCTTTGTTTACTGATCGACTGAAGTTGGGGACCTTAGAAACCTGATATTTTTGCCATGGCCAATCTTGGCTTCCTTCGGGTGGACAGGAAATCATCCTTGATAATGATGGGGCGTGGAGAACAGCGCTAGCACACGGTGCATGATTATTGATAGGACTAAAGCAATGATAGGGCGTTGCTTGGGCCATCAGATTGGGATAATTTGCAGTCCACTGGGATGTCATGGCGGGTGTTTCAGGGCGATCGATGGACAAGTCATTCCCGGTTCACAACTGAATCTTCCCGCGACTACTAATGTTGTGTTGCACCTCAACTTACACCACATGCCCTGCCTGATGGTTGCCAGGCTCAACTTGGATCTTTCGAATGTGCTTTCTTCGATTTCTCTGCGCTTCTCATGACGATTATATCTTATGGACCATGTTATAGATTTATCTCGCGCAATTAGCATCTGTTGTTGGAGGGGGTGTCGCGCCCGCGCTCCGCGCCTGAAGCCGTTTAAATACCAAACAACCGTGGTTGAACAACGATGGGCAACCAACCGTGGCTGGATGCGCTCTCGGATGACTGGGTCTCGCAACCCAGAGATTCCCCTGGGAGTCCCAGAGTTGACAGTCCCAGAGTTGACAGTCCCTCGAATCTGTCGCGACGGTCGAGCATCCGGACCCCCAGTCGCATCCCCCTTCCCGCTCGCAACTCGACCACTCCGCAGAAGAAGTCGCTGCTGGACGACGCGAAGAAGGTTACGCGCCCATGCCATTTTATAAAACGAGAACCGCCTACGCCAAAGACTCCCCATCGATTTACGAGGCCCGTGAAGACGCCGGTGAAGAAGACTCCGGTAGAGAAAAAGACGCCTGCCCCGAACATACCGAAAACCGACCCAAAACAACAGACCCGGAGCTCGGCCGCTCATCGCAGACAAGCATCCACGCCCTCGAAGAAACCGCCTTCGCGCACCGTCTCGACCGCGTCGAATCAGACGGTGCAGCATAATACTACCGTCCAGCGCATGTCGAAGAAAGGCAGCGGAGGAGACGTCACCCCGGAATGGCGCAAAAGACTGGTACGCGGGGAGGTTCCACCCGGCGAACAGTGTGATCTATTTGCGCCCATGGGCCTGGAGAGTGTTTTCAAGCCGCCTACACCGGGATCGGAAGCAGTGCGACAGGAAACACTGGCGCTTCCCAGTCAGACAGATTCCTTTTGGGCTGTTACGGAGAATGGCTCGGGAAAACAGGGGAAGGATAGGGAGGGCGATACTGCGGCGGATGGGAGCCAACATGAGGAAACAAAGGCAGTGGAGGCTACAAAAGCTGCGGAGCAACCCAACGAGAAGATCGAGGACTACACTCCAGAGTCGGACAAAGAAAATAGGCCCAGGGACGACGCAAGGGATGAGTCGCCAAGTCCAAGCTTCAATCGGAGCGGACCCAAGGGAGACGCCCGATTGAGGACCGTTAGCGCCATGGAGGAACTGCGGAATGAAGGCATTACTCCCATTTTCTTATCGAGCAATAATACGCTGGAAGGGAAGAGGCCGTCTGATATAGTACAGTCGGCATTGCAGCAGCTGAACACCAAGCTCGAAAAGATGTCGTTAAAGGGGAGGTACCGACCCGGTTCGCGCGCCAGCGACAGCGGGATCGTGTATCAACAGAGTGATGGCGAGGACGATGGGTTGCCGGAAGACGACCTTCTTGATGTGACAAGCCACTCCCTCCCCCAGGATCTGTCGATGGGTACACTGGACTTCAGAGCGCGCGCTGCATTTGTGAACCTCCGCCGCGGAGGATACTCGGATGACGGCTCTTTCCAAGCTCGCCAGTTGACTCCCTCGTCCTTTCCCTCGCAGTTTCGCTCTCCTTCCTTTCTCTCCAACTCCAAGATCCGCAGTTCACCACCGTCATACGAGTTATTCAAGCCTACGCGACAAGAGTTCGATATTCCCTCCGATGCACCTTCGCCTCCTGCTGTCATGGTCACTCCAGCTCGAGACTCCAACGACCGTCGATCAGAGTCCGCCGCGATGAGACCTTCCGGCAGCCCTCTGAAGCTGTTTGGCAATCATGACACCTTTACCAATAACAAGTTGCTGCGGAGGATGAGCCAGTTCGAGGAGACATTTGCGGACATTTCAGAAGAAGATGAACCCCCTTCCCCCAGCGAAAGCTCCAGGCGGAGAGGCAGGAACCGTAGCCGTCCAAGTTCGAGACGCGAGCCTCAAGGCAGTGGTTCTCCACAGTCCTCTGCACGTCCGAGATCACAAGGCGCTCTCGAACCTCGCATGACCCGCTTTGGAAACGGACAGCTGGACAGATTTGACTTCTCAGATACGTCTCCAAACGTGCGAGGCATACCGAACATATTTGAGGACTCTCCGATCAGTCCCACACTAAACTCACCACCGCAGGCGATCTATTCACCCTCCCATCAGCAAGAGAACCTGCGAAGACTCAAAAGTACCGGATCGCTCAAGAATGGCCGAACAAGCAACCGGCAAAGGATCCATTCCTGGGCCAGATCACATCCTCCAAGCAAGGATGTCCTTCAATATCAAGACACCCCTGAATTCAAACGTGCTCTCAATACTCCGGCAAGGACCTCGACCCCCAAGAGACGTCGAACGCTGCAGAAAGCTGGCGAGATCTCCCAGGACTACAACGAGATGTTAGGTATGATCACTGATACCCTGGGAGGTATGTCGCTGCTCCAGAAAAGTTTGGCGCGCCAGGGTATAGAGTACGACCTCGAGAAGAATGGGCTGTGGAAACCACCAAAGACCCCAACGTACATTCAAACAGATCATGACCAGCAGAGCATTGGTGATGGAGATCGGCCATACCAAGATGAGAATACTAAGCCTGGTCAGAGAAGAGCTGGCAGTCATCCCATGAATACGAGTGTCGCTAGGATGGAAGGGACCCGGAGAGGTTCCATTACCACGCAGGATTTCCTAGACGAGGCTACAAAGATTATGAGTATTATCAGAGCGAAGGGGAAACTGAAAAATGACCTAGAGAGTGTTGAGGAATCTGAGATGACAAATCCAGACGGTGAACAAGGCTACGCGGAGGAGTCGACTCAAGAGGAATTCTCACGACCCCCTAGCCGTGATGGTGTGGATATACGTAAATTAAGGGAGAGCCGTCCCCATAATCCACGGGTCGTGAGCCACTTGAAAAAGTTTGAAGAACGAGAGGAACAGGACCTTACCATGAGCGGTTCGACAATCTCCTTGCGGCTTGCGGACCGACGAGATGGAGGATCTGGTTCAAACGAGGGCAGCGATACGGAAAGGAGCCCTCAAAATATCCGCATACGCGAGAACGCTTTCGTGCAACGGAAACGAAAACATTCAGAACCCAAGTCGCAGGATGGCACGACGATGAATACGCAGGGGTCATCCAACAGCTTGAGTGGGCGCTCTATTCCCACCCGTTCCTCCAACAGCTCCAATGCAAAGGGGGTGATACCTTCAGACATGGTTTCTCATTTGATCCCAGAGTTAGTCAACGGTATGACCTATGATCGTGCGACTCATATGTGGGTGAAGAAGAGCAGGGTGGAATCCATAAACAAGTCGAGGACCGACGATAGTGAAGACGACCCGTTCCACGATATCTCTGACCTCAGCGTGGACGAGCTTCAAGAACTAATCAGAATCCAGGAGCTCACATCAACTGAGAAACTGAAGAGTGCTGTCCATTCTGCGGAGCCACAGGATGGTCAACCTCAAGAAACAAGGCCACAGAGCAAGGATGGGGAACCTTCGTTGAACGCCAGTTCAGTCCAATCGAAAGTTACTCCCTTTGGCTCTAGCGGCCCAAAGACGGATACTAGGGCGACATCATGGGCCACACCTGAACCGGACGTGAAACCAAATGTTGACCGAGGTGCTCAGACGGACGAACGTTCGAAAGAAGTTCAGCACGAAATTCATCTTCATGATGGACGCGCCTCGGTTGCGCCTCAGCAGGAAGGTTCTACTCGGAAACCCCGGGTCGTAACGATCAGTTTCTCTTCTCCTCTGGTGTCTCATGTAGCTTATCCTGAAAACTCCAGCCCCCTAGCATCAGAGCATGAGGCCTCCAACTCTAATGCTGGCGGTACGAGAGAAGCAGCGCGGGATGAACCTCATCCCGGCAGATTGCTACGAAATGCAAGAGGCTCTTCACGCAGAAGGTCGCTTGAAGGAAGACCTTTCGTCGGGAGGTCAGTTTCACGCATAGATGAACAGACCGAAGAGTCAACAGACAACCTTAGTCTCGTCCAACAGCGCACCACTGAGGATTCGATAGCCACTCCGCTCTCGGGCCGCCAAGGGAGATCTTTATCGTATTCATCCACAGGCAACGACACCACATACAGTTTCCATCTTAGCCCTTTGCCCGATTTCACTGTCAATCAGATCGACGACCCTCTTCAGCTTGAGCTCAGCTATGTTGCGCAGCGAACCCATCATACATCTTTGCGTCAAGTCCATGGCACGTTCGCGTTAGCAGCAGAGGATCTGATCAAGCACATTACGGACGTTGAGCCGTATGAACCATACTGGGAGGATATACGGCGTCTCGACCTGCGCAAGAAAGGATTGCTTACTCTTCATAGGCTTAATGAATTCTGTCCTAGACTTGAGGAGCTGGATGCCTCGGATAACGATATCGGTCAGCTGAGTGGTGCTCCTCCCACCATTCGACACTTGAGGATCCAACGCAACTGTCTTTCCAGCCTCACGGCGTGGGGCCATCTTGTCAATCTCCAGTACTTGGACGTTTCTGGTAACGGGCTGGAGAGCCTGGACGGCTTCTCGGGATTGATTCATTTGAGAGAGCTAAAGGCAAACAATAACAAGATCCACAACATAGACGGGATTTTAGACCTGGACGGGCTACTGAGCTTGAAGCTTAAGAATAACGCTCTGACAGTGATGGATTTCGAAGGATCCGAGCTGTGAGTTTACTGAATCGTCTTAACTATGCCTCGTACTGACCCGCTTTGTTCGACAGGACGCGTCTGAAGGAAATCGACCTGAGCCATAATAGCTTGACTTCTGTCGAAAACATCTCTTGCTTGCCGTCTCTAGAAGACTTGGACCTGAGCTCCAACCACATCAGCGCTCTGCCTTGCAGCGTCAAGCTGCGCACACTGCGTTCTCTCAAGCTTTCGGACAACTGCATCAGCACATTGGACGTCAGCTCTTACCCTTCTCTAAGCCTGCTCTATGTCGATAAGAACTCCCTGTCGACCATTGCCGGGATTGGGAAATGCAATCAACTTGAGATTCTTTCTGCACGAGAGCAGAGTTTCCAAGAAGTCGACGAACCGTTATCTCTTGATCTTGACTTAGGACTCCTGAAGGATGTTCGCAAGATATTTCTGTCGTCCAACCGATTGTCGCCGCGGACGTTGTCTCCTTCTCTACCGCTGAGAAGCGTGCAGCTCTTGGATCTTGCATCCTGTGCCCTCCCCAGCCTTCCCGATGACTTTGCGACCAATTTCCCGAATGTGAAAGTGCTGAATCTCAACTTTAATGCATTGACTGATGTAGGAGGGATCGTGGGTATGAAATGCCTTGGTCGACTGACGCTGGTTGGTAACCGCTTTACAAGATTGAGGAGACTTTGTCAGGTGCTGGGTCGTGTGGGCAAAGGCTCGAGCGGGGGCCGTAGCTCTCTCAAAAGAATCGATCTCCGCGGCAATCCTCTCACCATTGGTTTTTACCCTCCCGCCCTGTCTGGCAGTGGACGAAGTGAAGCTAGTAGACTGAAGGAGCTGAACAAGGAAGAGGAACCAGAGCGAAGGGAGAAGGGACTTGACGAGGACGGATTCACGGCTCGTGCTAATCTCGGTGGACACGAAGATATTGCTCGACTAGTCTCTTGGAGGAGGGAAAACGGGGGCGAGCTCGAGCAAGGCCAGCAAAGCCTTGAGATTGACGACCCGTACACCCTTCCCCCAGCAGACGCGGAAGCCGATCGCAAGTACGTGGCCCGTCTTGACGAATCGACAAAACTGCGACGCAGGGTCGTGGAGCTCATGCTGTACGCTGCCACTGGCGGTGCTATTAAAGTGGTCGACGGGCTGGAGTTACGACCCTCCATAGGGGAGGAAGGATCTGAGATGAACGCGGATATGAACCGTGTCTGGAATCGACTGGAGGAATTGGGTGTACTCAAAAAGAAAGGAGTTTTGGCATAGGGCGGTGTCTTTTTGATCCGGAGTTCTCGGGTG
The DNA here is from genome assembly GCA_029606305.1 of Paecilomyces fulvus. NCBI lineage: Eukaryota > Fungi > Ascomycota > Eurotiomycetes > Eurotiales > Thermoascaceae > Paecilomyces > Paecilomyces fulvus. The sequence continues at coordinate 688,844 of JAPVCG010000038.1, forward strand.
GGTTCTACATTTGAGCGAACTGCATACTGGTTTTGAGATGATTCTTTTTTTGGGGGGGCGTATTCTTCTCTCTTGTTCTGCATTCGCCCCCATGGGGGACTGTGTATTATGTTATCATGTTGGATGTTCCCCTCTGTTCATGTAACTGTCATGAAAGGATGATGGTATGGTATGGACGGTTGGGGTTTTTTTTTTCTTTTTTCTTTTTTTTTTTTGGACAGGTATGATTCCGGGAAGGGCGATGATACTCCAACTATACAATTGGAAAGAGCAATGATCTATCTTATTCTGGATCTTGCATGTTTTGCATACAACTAGATTTTTTACATCACACCATAGAAGTGCAGCCAATCTCATAACTTTCATCCTTAATACTGCTATTCAAGACATCACATCTATACACATCATACACATCCCATCGCATGACCATCATCACTCTTCACAGCCATCAATAGGAAGAGAGAGCTTCCCTTCATTACACATGTAATGACACCAAACAGCAAAAGCAGCAAGAGCAAGACGAGGTATCATCTTAATCAATCAACAATAAACCAACAAGACAACTACTAGCATTAGCTAGGTATGAGGACAAGACAAGACGATCATAATCATAATCAAAATAAGAAACAGTGAACATCAAGGATCCATCCTTATTGTTCAGAAGGGTATTTATGTGATCTATGTATTTGGATCGGATGTATGTATGTACTGCGAATCGGAATCGGAATCGGAATCCAATTGAATCCCAGTCGAAAGCGGATAAGGTGATGATGATGCGATGCGATGAACCAAGAACCCATGCTATGCGTTATGAAGCAAAGCAATCGAATCCAATCCAATCCAATTTAGACGTGTTCGGTCCAACCCATATCTGTACAGTACAGTACCTGCGAAGTAGAACACGAAAAGCATAGGGTCAAACCAGCCATCCGAATCAGACTTAATCTCGACCCCTTTCACCACCCCACGAAACGCGTGGACGGTGGCGCCGATAACCCTCGCGCCCTGGGGACGAGGGCGAGCCGTTGCTGCTATCGCCGTTGCCGTTACTGCTGCTAGGGCTGCCATTCTCGTCACTGAGGGCGCCAGAGGCGGCGGGATGCGGACTGGAACTGGAACTTGAGCTCACGATGCCAGCCCCCTGCTTGCGGCGAGCAGGTCCGGTGCCGTCCGCAAACTGGACCTTGCCCTTGACCCTGCGGAACTCGCCATTGTCTTCGCTGTCAGACTCTCGAATAGCGGCGCGAGGGCGGCGAGGGCGACCTTCCTGTTCCGCGATGTCGGATTCCTCATCGTCCGCAGGATCGTGGATCTCACCCAGAGCAGCAAGACGACGCTTGCGCTCTGCAGGAGTCTCCCCGTTGTCCTCCAGGTCTTCTGGACGACGAACAGGCAGACCAGCAGCCTGTCGTCGCTGAGATGGCGGGATACGTTCGGTTCCGTCGTCTTCGGAATCGCGTCTTCGATGACCAGCGGAGATGGATGGAGAAGAGGAGGAAGAGTCACCGCCAGTGAAGATACGACGGCGGGCCTGCGCAGCTGAGCCTCGCGAGTATTTGGCAAAGGAGGCTGCGATGTCGGTGGGTGGGGAGTACTCTTCGGACGACTCGTCGGTGACAACGCTCTCGTCAGATTCGTTGGCGCTTTCGAAGTCTTCGGGGATCTGTGTTGCTTCCTCTCTCGCAGGAGCGCGAGCTGGTTCCTTATTGGGGCTCTGGCTCTCACTCTCGCGACGCTTTCTCCTTTCATCTTGCCGGGCATCCTTGCGGGCGACCTTCTTGACCTTCTCAGGCGCATCGCTGTCCTCTACGATCTCGCGACGAGCTTTCGGGTCAAGTTTCTGGATCTGCTTGATGAAATCCTCCTTGGTCATGCGACGACCCTTGTGGCCAATCCCCTTCTCCTCGACGTCGTCGTCATGGGCTAATATGAAGCGGAGCCTGTCGTCGTCCTCTTCCTCCTCTTTCTGCCTCTTGGCCTTCTTCTGCGCGTCTTTCGAAGACTCTCCTTCGATTTCACCGAGCCACGTTCCCATTCGTGTCAGACCCCGCTTCACGACCCCCTCAGCCGCACCGACAGGTGTGTGTTCTTCCTTTTTCGGGGCTTTATCTTCGGACGGAATGGTGTACTTCTTGATCACTTCTCCATCCTCATCTTCGACAATGATCGTGTTACCGAATTGGTAGGCATGAGCGGAGCGGCGACCTTTTTTCCCTTCGAGCTTTGGTGGGACGTCTTTCTTCTTCTCGCGACCAGCCCAAGGGAAGAAGCGCTTCTTGATCTTCTCATACGGATGGCCTAGCTTTTCGCCCACCTCCTCTTTGACTTCCTCACCCTCTGTCTTTTCATGCTGATGATGTTTGGACTTGGAAACCTCGCCGGACTTGTCCGCCTGGAGCTTCCTATGTTCCTCCAAGATGTCCTGCCGTTGCTGCTCTGGCGATTCATGACTGACATCTTCCGTCCTAAGGACATTTCCTTCCTCGTCTTCAATGATCATCTTTGAGCCTTCCTGGTAGACCTCAATCTCCGGTTCGCCCCTGAGCATCTCCTGTTCTCTGCGCTCCCTATCCGTTTTTTCCTCTTCCGGTTGAGTTTCTTCTTCCTCCTCCTCCTCTCCCGACTCCTCTGTTTCACGCCCCCTCTCTTCTTCCGGCTGTTCCTCGGCTTCTGGGACTTCGTTTTCCGGTCGTCTCCGAGGCCTGATGGCAGTCTCGCTGATGGGGCCACCGGCACCATCGCGCTTTCTGCGCTTTCTCCGTCTCAGCGGGCGCAGACTGGCCGGACGAGACTCAGCCTCGGGGTCTTCTTCCCGCACGCGACGGAGGAAGTTGCCCGGAAAACCGATGGGGGGCAATGTGCCCGGAGGATGTTCCGGTTCCTTCTCATCTTCAGACGAGTCCGCTTTGCGTAGGGAGATGGAGCTTTTGGCCAAAGACTGGACGCGGGGGAGGCGGTTCATCCAGGACGGACCTTCGTCGTTCGCGGTGGTGTAGGACATGGTGATGGTCAAGGTGTTGATGCGCTTTCCGAGGGTAAAGACGGCGATGGATGAACCATGCACTAGGATGGACGAGATGATCAGAAACGTTGTGATGGGCCAGATCAGCTGTACCACGTAATAATTCGATTGGCCTGCGTGAGGCAGCTCGCTCTCGGGCAGCGGTTCACCGCTGACGTTCTCCAGTTCCGCGCGAGCGAGAATGGCGGCAAAGACCGCCCCGACGCCAATGGGACCGAAATGACCGGCGAAGAGCGCCTCGCGCCAGGTCTTTATATCTGGGATGATGGGCTTGAGGATCAACATGGCGGGGATCCGGCGGAAGAAAATGACGAGGATGGCAATGACGACCAGCCTCCATGGGACGACGCCCAGTTCCGGAGCGTTGTACATCTCCCACGGCACGATGGAGCCAAAGTAGACAAAGTACGCCAGGTTGAGCAGGAGATCAATGACGTTGGAGACGTGCGACTCCTCCGTCTTCTCGGTGAACCAGCCGTCGTTACTGAAGCCGACGCCGGCGGAGAAACCGATCAGCAGATCATCCATGCCCAGCAGACTTCCCGTGCCGGCGCAAAAGAGCGCCAGCACGAAGTAGAAGACCAGGAAACTCTCCCGGTCGATGAGGTTCTTACGTTCGGCGAACTTGATCGCATGCCGTGCGATGTAGCCCAAGAGGAAGCCATAGACCGCCCCGAAGACGCACTCGTAGAGGATGGTGATGCAGATCCAGTTCCTCGTCACGTCCGCGGCGCCCAGGTTGTAGCGGATGAGGTAGACGGACAGATAGATGAAGGGGAAGGCCATGCCATCGTTGCAGCCGGATTCCGCGGATAGGATATCCCGTAGATGTTTGGGGACTCGTTTGGCGAATTTACCCTTTCCCACGACGGAGGAGGCCAACACGGGATCGGTGGCCGTCACGCAGGCGGCGCAGGCCAGACTCTCCAACCAATTCAGCGGCGGCACCATCCACCAGACGAAGAGACTGGTTGCGAACCAGCCCCAGGTCATGACGGGCAGGAGCAGCAGGACGACGGACTTCCAGTGCCGTTCCATATAGGCCTTGGGCAATTCGACCCCGACGGCGAAACATTGGACGACGAGGACGATGCGGGAGCATTCGAGGGTGATCTTGTCGACATTGCCCCAGGACAACGGGTTGAAGAGGTTGGCCGCGTGAGGACCGAAGATGATGCCGCAGAGGGTGGCCACCGTCGCTTCACCGATATAGAGCTTCTCCTTGACGAACAGCGAGCACAGCATGAACAGGGAGGTGAAGCCGCCGAGGATGATGTAGGCCAAATGCGGCTTATCGATATCCAGATGCGACCAGGCCATGGTGATCGTTTTGTTTTCTCTCTGATCAATCCTGTCGCGGGTGGACGAACGGTTTATCGGTGACTCTCCTGCTATCGCTATCTCCCACCAGCAGATAGCGCCTTCCTGGTATTCTTCCTCCCTCTGATTTCCTCCCCCCTAAACAAAACGAACGACTTCGCGACGCGAGACTTTAGCGGTCTAAAGCCCAACTCTCCCTCGGAGACATGGACGCTTCTGAGGGGAGTCGGGCTGGGGAGTTCGTCGTCGGGCTGGCAACCGGTCTGTTGGGCGCATGCGGGAAAAAAAAAAAAAAAGACACCGGAAGGTTAGATTGCGCGAGCTCCAGGACCAGGAAAAAGGGACAAGAAAAGAATTCGACTCCACGCCGGTTGAGCGACGAGAGGAAGAAAAGAGATGTGCAGTCAGAAGAGTGAAAGCGGAGAGAGAGAGGATCAGCGGCGGATTCTCAGATTGCCCGAACCGGACAGCGGAAATGGAATCAAGATCGATGAATTCAGAATGTCAATTCCACCCAACCTGTTATGAAGAAGAGGGAAAATGCAATCAGATTCCTTCTTTTTCCTCTCAGACGATTGATTAGCATCTGATCCCGACGCGCATCCCCACCAGCTGCACTAGTACTTTACTTTAGTTCCGTTATAGATAAGTTAAGTCGATTGATTGGGATTGTTCAGCTACTCCAGGGAGTTTAGAGAGAGAGAGAGAAAAAAAAAGAAAGGAGAGAAAGAAAGAAAGAAAGAAACTGAAAACAGCCTTGTCTTATTATCTATCATCCTCTAGTCTCCTCCTCGCTTGGAAAAGCAAAAGTCGTCGGAATTCCCCTGATCCCGATGTGGAGAAAATCCCCGAGTTCAGCTTTGTTTTTAGTCCGGATCTAAATCTAATTAATTAAATGCTGCTGGATGATGAGGAACCAGAAAGAAAGAAAAGAAAAAAAAAAAAAAAGAAGAAAATTCTCCGCTGCCGAGCCTCTTGGCATCAGACACAGTCTTGGATGGAACAACAGAGTTTCTTGGCTGGTGAGGAGATAAGCCGTAGATATAATAAATACATAGTCTGGAGGACTCAAGTATATGCTTCCTTGTAGAGACACAGCTGTTTGATCTGGAGTTCCTCTAGTTCAATCCATCAAATCAATCCATCAATCATCCATCTTTCCCAAGTCAAACCCATGCCATTACCACGTACACACTAGCAGAAAAGAAAACAATGAACCGTGACGCAGTTCAACAGTTGCGGAATATCGCTTCGCTCTGTTCGACTCCACTTGTGGGTTGACTCTAACTTGATCGAGTTGAGAAAAGGCCCATCTTGCGAAGTGATCGACGCCACCGGTCGGGTCTGAATAGAAGAGATATGGTCAGGTCATCAAGGAATCAAGAATAGGTGCGAATTTCTAGAAACGCCAGGAATCGTCGAAACACAACGACGATTAGCATTGCTACTCTAGTAGAACTCTCTCACAACGGATCATCCTCTTGGTGGAGTTCTGTCGTCTAGATATGGTGTGTCTTTTACTTAACTAACATCGGGCAGACTCGCGCCTAACCTGCCCGATTCATATGAAGATCATTATATCATCGGACACAGACGAACTGCAGTCTACGCGTTCCTGACGTCGGGATATCCACTCCGACCCCAGAATGGGCCTCAACTTTGGGAACAAAGCAATTAAATCAAGCATTTGCTCGCGTGCCTCCGTTTCTGCATCCGCTCCGTCGGAATGAGGCGGTCTGATCATCCTCCGCGGAGACGGTGAGCCAGCAGAAAAGAAGATGGTTTACTTTCCTCGACGGGCTTATGTATCACAATTCGAACTAACCTCCAAAGCAAAGAAAAAGACGAACACGAGGTAGTCATGTGCACTCATTGCGGACCGTATAGAAAAGAGGCAGCGAATAAGAGAGGGAACAAGGGACCAAATGCAACAAAAAAGACAAGGAGTCGTGAGATCCGCCAAAAGCCACCCCCGGATCGGCTAAGGAACGGAACAGGGGGAAAACGTTACACATAACGCGGGGTACAGGGGACCAAAAAAAAAGCAAAAGAAAGACGTGGAACAGATGGATGCATGGGCATGACGGCGTGGGGGCAGAAGTATACGGAACGAGTGAGAGGACGGAAAAAAAAGCAACAAGCTATACAATCAAACCGTAGGAATGGATATGTTCACTCTCCTGTAGGCATTCCGTCGATTTCCTCGCCGAGCGTCCGCCAGTTATCCGCCTGCAGCTCCGCGTACTTGACGCGCTCCTGGCTCCAGTCCTGATGCAGCCGGCTGATGTGGTACTGGCTGGACTGGAAGTAGATGAGCTCGTCCCGGATACACTCCTTGATGAATACTCCACGGGCATGCTGCTGCACGATTGATTCCTTGTCCTGTAACACAGGGCGTGGGGTTAGCCATTGGGACAAATGTCACCAAGAAAAAACTGAAGAAAATCACGCAAAAAGGATTCCACGGACCTTGAAGATCGCATCCTCGATCTTTTCTACCTCTCCCGGTTTGACCATTCCTTCCGGTCGACTCCGGAGATCCTGCAGTTTCCGCTCGTTATTCTCGATCCGCCGCTCCAGTTGGGCGATGTTATCTCGAGCATATCGGTCTCGACGGTCAAACAGCTCGCGTACGCTGACCAGACAGTCTCGCTGCCTCTTCAGATCTTCCAGAACTCCCTCGTGCCAGGCCTTGGCCTCGTCCTCCAGCAAGGTCTGGCTGGCGGACAGGTGCCGGGCTGTGGCGCTGATCCCTTCATTCAGTAGCGGTACATCATTGGTATCAACGGCATAAGTGTCTTTGGTCACTTCAGTCAATGACTGCAAGGCCAACGAGAAACGCAGATGGTCCGCCGCGAGTCCCTCGTTGCGCTTGGCGAGACGCTCGAGTAAGGTGCAGAGATTGATATAGATTTCGGCTGATCGCTTGACTCCTGCTCGGACAGTATCAAACAACTCCGTGAGGTTAGAAGGCAGAGAGTCCTCCAGGTCGGGTGGAAGGACTCTGCCGGTGAATTCGTCCTGCACAGAGATAGTGGCCTGCTTGCGCCAGACGGACAGTTCCTAGAGCACTCCATATTAGCTAACCTGAGCGGAATCCTCCGGTGATGGAAGGCACCTACGGTAGGAACGGTCAAAAACATGATCACCAATTGCTCCTGGCTGAGCACCGGATGACGGACGAGGGCGTTTGCAAAGCGGACGAGTCCCCGACGGCGCTTTTCGAGGAAAGAATTGGAATACGCTGCAAAGTAAGTCCCATTGACTTTTTTTTTAGAAAAAAAAAGGTGAGCGAAAAAAACTAGGTGGAGCTTCAGCAAGCTTTGGACATACCTGCAACTCTCTTAGGGGGAAGAAGGGGCAGTTGACGAAACGGATATCGTTTGTGAAGACAATCCAGAAGCCAGACGAAATCACTGTATCTCCGGACCACAGAGCTTCCCCGTCGTGCCGACTTGACCTCGTAATTCCGGTGTTGGAACATAAACAGCCCTTCTTTCTCCGGGAGCAGAGTGACCGTGATCACTTCCTCCGGCCCTGTCCCCGTCACTCGACCTCCTCCAATTGACCGCCGCGGAGGGTTCGGTCCTCCTTGTCCATCTCCTAGCGAACCAAACTCGCCCAGTCCAGACTGATCTTCTTGGTTTCCAAAGCCTTCGCCTGGACCTCCCCAGCCGGATCCCGAAATGCTGGGAGGCGCATCGTTTGCTCGACCATTGACTCCAACGCCGTTCGCAGACTCTGAGTGCTCTTGATGGTCTGCCATCCGGTTCGCCCAGCGATCAGCAGCGGACCGCATGTTCCCATAGCCATTCGCTGCCGGCGCGTTCTCACTGCCTTGAGCATGATTGTGGTTGCGGTGCAGGTCCGGACTTGCCCAAGGATCGGGTTCAAGGCCTCCTAAAGAACCTCGCTGCGTGCGTTGAGAAGGGGATGAGCTTGGTTCCTGCGGAGCTATCACTCGCGGTGGAGTGACAGACCGCTCGCGCGGCTGGGGCTCATGGTTGCGATCGCCTTGATCTCTCAATCGGTCAAGATAAGAGATCTTGGGCAGCGGCAGCTCTGCATAATCCCGTAGTTAGTAAATAACCCTCCAAAAAAGAACACCATGCGATGGAAGAAACATAGAAACATAGCAGTAACTTGGAAACATACTCTTCCTCCGATCGTCAACAGAATCAAACGTAATATCCTCCCCTTCCTGAGCCAACCCTACCAACGCCAACAAGACATTAAACTCGTTCCGTCCCAACCCATTCTCATTCTCCTGCTCCCCAGGAACTACCAGATTCAAGATGCGCGCCTGATCCGACGCATTCAGGCCACTGCTGGCCAGAATCTCCCTCACGCTCGTTAGGCCCACCCCGGTACCGACCCTGTCGCCCGAGTGGAGGATCAGATCGTACGCATCGATATAGCTCTCCGGCACATCCGTCGCGGGCAGCAGCGTTCTCACTAGATCCCGTCGCGCGACACGCTTGGGAATAGAGTTGTTGTTGTTGCTGCCCCAGGGCGAATCGCCGCTGGCATCATCAGCGAAGAGAGAGGACGCGGACCCCGCGCCGAAGCCCGCGTCGTCGGCAAACAGGGAGGATTTCGATCGGAGAGCAGAATTGCCCAGGGAGGACTCCTCCGGGGATGTCCCGAATAAGGACATTTGTGTGGAAGATGGGAATGCGATCGCGTGAGCGAGATAGCAGGAGGAGAGGGAGATAGAGCTTGTTGTTTTGCGTCACGGATGGAGATGCGCTGCCCGCGTTGAATACAAGTACGCGGTCGTCTGGAGCTGAATCAAAACCAGCAGCTCTGCAATCAGAGATGACGCGAAAGATCCAGTCGATTTCCAACAATACAAATACAATTTGGACGCATGGAAGGCCGTGCGAGGAAGCTTCCTCCTCTTGGACAATGATGGCGAGAAGAGCTGACGAAGTGACGGTAAGTTTGGAGGTTCGTCAGTAGCGCCGACACTAAATAAATGGCAACGAAAAGCCCAAACAGCGGTCACTGCTTGACCTACGATGGTGGTTTCTGAATTTTGGCTATATAATTACATGGTTTGATGTTTCATGGAGACGGTAAACTAAAATCTCAACATATAATATTGCTGAATGTCACAAATCCCGCTACCCATAGATTGCACTATATCCGACGCCGTATAGACTCCGTGATCTAGAAACCACCATCCCCAGAACTCTCAGATGCGCAGTCAACAGAACTCCTTTCTTCCACTGCTGCTATGGGAGCAAGGTGAAAATGGCCACTTTCAACCAGTACCTTCTGCCACTCCTCGCCTCCGGTAGCGAGAACCCGGCTTGGCTGGAGGTCAGTTGGAAACCATCGCTCCTTGCGTGTGCTCGCCTTATCGCCGCCCTCGAGCGCAGCTCTACTGGCTCTCGTCTTCCTCACTCGCTTCGTTCCGCTGCCTCCTTGAGATGGCAGGCCGCTAAGCTCCAATCGATACCGCTCCAGGCGGAGGTCAAAGGCGACAATGCCGCGAACGTACGGCGCGAGATCCTCGCAAATGACGGCCATGCCATTCTCAAAAGATGGCGCCTGGCGTCCAGTGGGTGCAGGGAAGACATTGTCTACCCGCATGATAGGTTCAAATGCTGCCAGAAGCTCTTTCCCCGATCTACGAGGCGACTGAATCTGGCTCGTCTTTTTCAATACCTTGCGGGCTGTTAGGTCTTCACTATCGGAGCTCATTCCGTAATAGGCCCTTCTTGTAAGCACATCAAGGCTAGACCCAATGCCAGTAGAGAACCATGTGTAGTCTGGGGTGGTGTCGGCCTGCAATAATGGATAGCCTTCAACATAGCTGGCCCGTTGCTTTTCCGTGATGGGCGGAGTCGACGCGTCAAGGGAGTCCTGCGTCTGTCAGAGATACAGTAGTACACGCTGCAGAGATTGCAACTTACCTGGTTTGGCTGCAAAGAGCAATGGCAGCACAGGACATCAAGGGCGCTCCTCGTCTCTGTCGCGTTGTCTATGCGACGCAAAGATCCGAGGGAGATCAAGCTGGCCTTGTCTTCGACGTGTTCCATATCGAGCTCATCCAACTGGAAGGATAATGGATCCACCATTTCTTCCGAGTCCTGTATACTGAGCTGCCACCATGCTTGACTTTCCGACATCAACTCGATTTCCGTACTAGGCTCGTCCTGGTCGATAATTGTATCACGGTTGAACCAGCCCATGAAACGTTGGTAGGTATGCAAGCTAATAGCTCTGAGAGTGTCGCCATGCGAATCGACGTCGCGCCCTGGGGGATATCGGTCCACAATCCAATCAAGCCCTGACTTTTCACTACCCACCGCCATCTGACACCAGAAATCGAGCTCTGTCAAGGACCTCCGGAGGTCTTGCTTTGAAACAGAATACAGGTCCGCAACAGCGTCCCGACCCAGCATGTGGCCTTCATTCGCGGCCACCAAAAGCAAGTAATCCACGGCGAGGGAACGAGGAGGCATACGATATCGTAGAATGGCGTGCAATGAAAGATCCTGGAGAGGGATGAGATTTTCGTCATTACAGGTAATTATGATAGGACGCTTGGACTGGCTGATGAGAGTTATGACTCCGGTCCAGAATTGCTTGTCTTCTTCGAAAAGGAGATCGGCTTCTTCTAGGAGAATCAACGATTGCTTCTGGCTTCCAGAGGTCTTCGAGGGGGTCTCTGCTGCGGATTTCTTGTCCTCCTTCCCCCTTGTGCCGGCTGTCTTGGATTTAGTAGAAACGGCTTTAAAGAAGCTGTTCATTTTGTTTCGTTTGGCAGATCCAGAGTCAACATCTTGTGCCGTATCCTCTGCCTCGTAGAGGCGATGAACAAGATGGTTTTGAGTCATATCTCCAACCTGTTCAATAATATCCCTTGCACCCCTGCGACTCGAGGCATTGATTTCGAAGACCTCGAAATCTAGTTCTTTCGCAACCGCATACACAGAGGCGGTCTTTCCACATCCAGATGGTCCACTGAGCAATATCGTGTTTGTCAACCGTGTCTTCTCTCCGCCCTTTGGACGGCCCATAAGGTCACCAGCTCTGATAACAGTCCTCTTTGAAGAAACTGTCACATCACCGGCGAGTTCGTCCTCTTCGGAATCGGTAACCTCATCCATCTCGGACGCTTCATCACTGCTGGAGACAATGAATCCGTCCAGTTTGTCCGCTCGCTTGCGCCGCTTTACCCGCTTCCCACGCTCCCCTTTTCCCTGCTTCGACTTCTGCCCCTCTTTACCTGATTTCCCCGTGTCTACAGCAAAGATCGTGAGTCTTCGTAACCAGTCTCGCAGCATCATCGCTTCCGGACCGACTTGGAGGACGTCTGCTGCGCAGACCGGAGCATACTTCTGGGTCCATGGCAAGGTCTCACACTCCCCTCTGTCGAAAGCAGTCATCGACGATGGTATCAATGATTTTAGTCTCATGATGGCGGGATGGCATGTTTTTGGAGTGTCGCGAACCTGACCAGAGGCTCCAGGGTGACTCTCAGTGGTTGATGAACTGTTTTCTGAGAGTTGACCTTCCATCGCTTTCTGCAAGACTGCGCCACTCGCGACATGTCTTTTCGGTATCCGTAACGCAGCTCGATCGATAGATGTTGGCGATTTATGTGCCTTACGTAGCCTAGCTAGCAAGACATTCTCCGAGTTGTCGATACTTACAACGGAGGTTTTGGCTTTCCTTCGATCCATCTGTAGCTCTGAACGGCCACTGAACGGCTCGTTTGAGACCCATTCGAGACCCCTAACATGGGCCAAATATTGAGGAGGCCAAAGGGGCTCAACCGGATCTGGGACTTTCATGAAATGGGATTTTGAGAATAAAGGGAACGGTTTCTGGGGCCTGTCCGATGACTGGCCGTTCACTATTAGGGAATCTTTTGAGATGTTCTGGGTACTGGCCACAACACTAGGAGAGTCCATCTGTGAAGACTGATGCATGGGTGTGGATCCAGGGGATTGTTCTGTCTTGCGAATCGACCTATTGAGGAAGAACGGATGTGTAGGCTTCTGAGGCTGAGGTTTCTCATTGTTCGCAGGAGTATTGGCGCGCTTAGAAGGGATGTGTCTGTGGTCACCAGCCAGAATGTTATTGATCAGCTTGCCTACCACTTCCATTGTAGCTCCGCCAGCACCATATTTCATGATAACAAGCTTCGACTGCTTGGATTTCTTTTTCTTAGGCATTGATTTGCGTTTACTGCCTGCTCTCTTCTGACCTTTCTCTTCTGTAGCATCAGAAGGGGGTGAACTCAGTAGCTTCCCATTGGGTTTGAGCCTCAGGGTCTTCCTCTTCGGAGGGGTTGTTGGCAAGCCGACAGTTGCTGCAGTTGATCTCTCCTCCAGAGACTGTGACGCGCTGGGACCTCCCAATGTCGACACATTTGCTGTGGATGCTGTAACATCATCCAGATTGGTGATGCCATTATTCGAATCCACGTGTTGATCAGCATGTTCGGCGGTCCCAGCGACAACCTTTAGATCCGTACCCTCAGGTGTCTGTGTATTGGGTTGCTCCTGGCCCTCCTCCACAGAAACCAAATCTTCCAGGGGCTCTGTCTTCCTCCGTTTCCTCCGACTCGAGTTTGGATCTTCATCAAGTGTAGTGCCTTGCGGGGTCATCGGACGTACAACAGGTAACGCCTGTTGAAATGAACCTTGCTGATTGTGCGCCTCATTGTAGCTTCCATTGTAATGTATAGCTTCTCCTGTTGCATATGTTTGCTGTCCTAAACTGCTAGGACCATTTTGCGCTTCCTGGCTGGGGTTTTCGTTTGTCGTGGTGTTTGTAGTAGTTTGTGGTTCGTCTCCCGGCGTCGAGCTGCTTGTGCCTGGGGATTGGTGACTGGCGGCACCATAATCTGCTACCGATCAGCAAATTGGAGAGCCATATATTCTGGAAACCTCTGACTTCTTGTGAAAAATGGATGTATAGTGCGCTGTTCTCCTTCACCCATGACCCTAGTTGCAGCTATGGAAGCCATGGGGTGAGCGCATGCTCCCCGTTACCGTTGACGCGTAGATGAGAGTCGTATGGCGATCATCTGAAGTTGAACAAAAGAATATAGGCAAATGTCGAAGTCTATCTGTGGAGATAAATACCACCTGATATTAGGTGAGGTGCTTCTTCCAATTCATGGGAAATTAACGAACATGTCCTGGGGAGACGCGAAGTGAGCGCGTTCACCCGCGGTTTGCAGCCGGTGGGCGTGTAAGTTACGTCACGGCTGTAACCGCACTAGTGTATTAACTTTCCCGATACGGATTGGTGTCGGATATCGGCATAATGTATGTCCGCAAATTTTTTCGAGATAGAACAGAAGCATAACTACACCAGTTTAAAACTATCGACGGCAGACGACATCTTGCAGTACAGACTGCGCTCCAGCATACCAGTCTGGAAAGATCGGAGAGACTTGATTTCTGTTCTACCGGTCATCCCCAGTCGCCATGGAGTTGCAGGCTCCCTCTGTGCTGGCGCAATTGCCTCGCCCACTACAGGGATCAACAGGCAAAACCCAGGTCGGTGAAGTCTATAGCTTCTCCGATGCGAGGAAAAGAAAGAGATATGAGGTAGCTGTCGCTGTGGATGGAGAAGCGCTGAACATCTATAATGTGCGTATGGTATGGTCGAATTTATAATGCGACTGATGCTGAATAGAGCCCACAGGTACAAACACCTAAACTCGTTACTTCCTATGCAGTTCCCCCCCAGTCTTCGTTCTCATGTCGCCCATGTTCTGTGCGGAGGAAGCTCGCGCATAATTCTGCCGTCATCAGACAGACGTACTGTGCTGTGGAACGACCTGAGAAACAGATCAAGGCTTTCTTCGAGGAATCCGGAGCCACTACGACCAGCGCGCCCAATATTTCTTCCTCGTCGTTCACCTTGAAGGATTCGAAGAGCCCTACAGTGTTCCTGGGTATTTTTCCAGCGGCTTTGAGTGAAGAGACCGAGAAGGAAGATTCGTTCGACGTCCTGGCCGTACACAAGGATGGCCGTGTGCGCAGGCTCTCGCCAGACCTCAAGATCGAGCGCTGGACCCTCAGCCACAGCGAAATTACCAAGTCTTCACCCCCTCGTGATGTATGCACGGGCTTCCTGGTCGAATTTTCAGATGCGAAGAGGTCTCTCTTGAAGAGGCGTCCTGATCTGGCTGCCTTGGCATCTGGTGACATAGTGGGCAGCGGTGTTGAAGAACCCTCCGTGCTGCTCTTGGTTTCATACCCCGCTGGGTCCAAGACACTGTCATTGGAGGACGTGCAAATCCAGATATTTTCTGTGCCAGCCCGTATCCGTTCCGATGCTCTCAGCCTGGACGAAAGCCAGAAACTGCGACACCTCATGACCGTCAATCTCCCTGCAGTCGAAGGTCTGGGAAGCCTTGCAGTGGAGGACTTGCAGTGGAATTTCCACTCTGGATCTGCCGGCCTCAACCTGTCCTTCCAGAGAGGTTTTCTTAACGTTGATCTCTCGCAGTATTCGCCAACAGTTACGTCGCAGTTCATCCTGGAGGACGAGAAGTTCTCGTCTGTCACTCGTATATCTCCGCACAGCGTGATTGGCGCTAGTCAATCTATGGTTGCACTGTACGACACGCAATACCAGTCCATACAGCGAAGTATTGCAACGAGTGACGTATTGTCTGGGGGTTCGTCTAGAGTCGACATTAACAAGTCCCCGGTGGTCTTTGTAAGCTATTTTGCGAAACTGGGAATCGCAGTTGCTACCAAGGGAAACAATCTACTTGCTTTTGACATGAGTTCGCTGCATTCTGCTCCCATGCAGTCCCTGAAACGTCAAAGAGATGGACTGCTGATTGATGCCATTGGCCGCGGTATCAAATCGTCTGCTTCCTTGTGGGACACGACTGGCGGACACCGGGACGAGCATATGGCATCTTTGGGCCTTGCTACCCAAGAAGAGGTTGACAAGTGGAATAAGCTGAAGAGCAGCCTGGAATCAGCATCCGAGAAGAAAGACGCTAAGGCCTTTGATAAGGCGGTGAAGTCGTATTTCGATCTTACAGCTCCTCTGGACAGCTTTATCAACTCAGAAAAGATATTGTTCGTCTTGTCGAAAATATTCTCTGCTACTTCCGGCGAGACTGAAGATACCACCAAACTTACTGTTTCATTGTGGCCAAGTGAAACATGCAAGTGGCTGATAGATTCTGGACGCCTATCTATGAATAACGTCGAGATCGCCGTCCGCCGGAGCGCGAAGCCGCGTATCTTTCCACCTTTCCCCGGTGGCTCGTTCGTTCGTTCTTTAGCGGACTTTGATCCCTCTCTGAAACATCTCGTATCCCTCCTGCAAGGACCGGTGAAGCTGAGCACGGATGAACTAGCCGCCGCCCTGAAGATGTTCATCGACGTCGTGCGCACTCGCTTCGCCGCTCTTGATGAGCCAGCCAGAGCAATCACGAACGGCCCACGGGATGAGGCGGATGAGATGGAAGGCGTCGAAGGCGCTTCTACCTCCCAAGTCTCCCGGAGCCCCGAATCTGCTCTCACAGATGCCTTCACAGGTTTGAATCTCACCCTCATCAAGCTGCACCTCCACGCCATCCCCGACACCATCAAATCCATCCGTTCCACTCTCTCCAACACCGAGACTCTCTCGGTGATCCAGCATCTTCGCATCTCCCTCGCCACAGGCGGATACACCACACGATTCACGGAGTCTCCTCCCATCCCACTTGCCACGCACCAAGTCTCTCCCTCCCTCTCCCTCGACTCCATCACCGATCTCCTAACCGCCTGCGTGGACGCCATCGGGCCCTCCGGCTGGGTCTCCGCCGCCGGCTTCGCCAATGAACTTGATCTAATCGGCGACATGAAGACTGAAATCTCCTTCGCCCTCGCCGGCGTCGAAGAAGCCACCTATCTAAAAGGCATCCTCCGCGAATTTCTCCGCTACTCCTCCACTGTCATCACTCCCAGCGGTCCCACAAACCTCGTCGGCGAAGAAATTCCCCCGACGCCCGCGCCGCGCGAGAAGCGCGAACGCCTCAATGGCGCAGAGCTCATCACCTACGCTCCTCCCGACGAAGATGACCTCGACGGCGACGGCGACGCTGGCGGGAAGATGCTTCCCTTATCCCTCAAGGCTACCCACCACGCCGACGTCAGTCGCAAGAAGGTCAAAAAGTCCACCGGCGAAGTCAAAACGAGGAGTAGTCGTGAGATCGGCTATTTGCGACGCAAGGCAACGGGCAAGTATACATTCGAGAGATTACTTGTGTAAATTAGATAAGGGGTATTTAACTTTTCACGTCCATAACATCTATTTCACTTATCCTTTCTTTAACGGGGGAGGTAGGAGATAAGGAAAACTTATTGTATTTGATGATATTTCTTGCGCTTGGAGTTACCATAGGCAATTGCATCACGAGATCGGTCTATTTAGGGAGTAAGGAAGGGGAAAAAAGTATTGTAAATAAGAAGCAGAAATAGTATTCATTTCGCTCTAGAAGGTTTTCATAAATAGAAACTAGTTAGCTTGTCGTAAAGTAAATCAATGACTGATATCCAATGCAATGCAGGAATCTGTCAAGTAGTAGCCATATTTGCGGAAGAAACTACTTCGTAGTAGAAGGGGGTCGGTGACTAGCCGAGATATACAAAAACTACGGGGAGGATCTTCCTTGTAAACAATACAATAGATTCCGCAAACCATTTCATTCCCTAGATGCAAAAAAACATGCGAGTACACGTGTCATGACGCATCATTGTTAGAAAGCAAGAAAAAAAGAAAAATAATCAACAAGATCCAGAAAGCCAGCCCAAGCCCGTGGTCCGGAGAGGCAGCGCTTGATGATGGTATTCTACGCGCAGTTGAGAGTACTCCTTAAAGCCCCTTTCTCCGGTGAAAATGAAACAAGGACAAGTAGATGATGATACATCAGACCTGTCTCGCAGAAAAACAACAACACCTGATAAGATGGTCAAGAAAATTTTAGAGATTTGCGCCGATGCACTAGCAACCGAACATGCACAATAGGTAAGCGACAGGAGGACAAATGGCAGGAGCAAATGGCGCATTGAAAGGAATCTAGTCAAGCAGGGATCAATGGCAAGAGATGCCATGTTTTTGTTTGTGAACTCCACGTATTCTTGCCTTTTGCTCTGCATGTAAAAATTCAAGTTGGGGCCGTGACGTCGTATCCGCATTTGCAAAACAAGAATATTCGCATGTACAGAATCCATACCCAATTGCGAGAAGAGTGAAGGATGCCCAATCGAAAGGAGATGCTCATACACAGAATGGTCAACCCATAGGCCCTTGCATTCCGATGTTTCTTCCAGTATTTTCCGGGAACCGCATAACATATTCCGATCATTTCGTCTATGGGTATCTGTCGGGGTATCGCTGGTAACTTCCAGGCAGTATCTCACAAGGATGAAATAAACTGGCGGAGAACGGAGCAAAATAAAATGACACGCATCGACACGGCTAGTTACCAATGACCACGGAGTTCTGAGCGCGCTCTTTCATCCGTACGGCTTGAGTCTCGAGTGATCGAGCCATAAGTTTAATGACTGCAGCATCGTTAGTCATGGCTATCGCCTACTAAGGAAGAAGTCAAGAGAAAAGTCTTACCTGGCCAAACTGCAGCCCGATCGAGCAGGTAGGCTGCGGCCATGAGGATCTTACTGCCGTATCCTCCCTCGACAACACTGGGCATGCGTTGTAGAGCATTCATAGTGTTCACTGAGCCAGGATTCTGGGCCTCCCGTCGCATCTTGGCTTCCATACTAGCAAGTATTTCTTTGATCTTCTCGACGAGCTTGCAGTCTTCGTCCTCCAGAAGCATTATGCCAGGAACTTGGGTCAAGTCCACTTCGTCTCTTCCAAGAACTCCCAAATACGGCCCCACGCGCTCTTGGACGGTGGTGCTCCACTCGGCAAGGACTTGAGCACAATCGAACAAACACATGGCACACTGGAGAGGAAGTTCTCGTGAAGTGAACTCAGCGAACGTATTTCCCAGCCTGTCCGACATGCTGATAGAATCTGCAGCATAGAAAGCTGCTTTTCGCAGATGTCTCTCACGTTTCGAGTCGCCTGAACGATAGCCAGGTGAATAATTGTGCAAGGGCTGATCCTGAGTCGGGGTCTTTGAGATGTTGAGATCTCCCACCCCCAAATCTGCAATAGAGTCCATGCGAATCTGCATGGAATCGAGGTCATCATTTGCAGTGTGGCCGTCAGTACCATTCTCATCGCCTTGCTGGATGATCTCTCCCCCACGTGCGAGTTCGTCCGCCATGGCATTCCAATCTCTTTGCCAGAACGCTTCTTTAGATCTCCCCAAGTTGACGAATAATCGAACATAGGCGAGATCTAAAAGCGGTATGCTGTCAGCGGACAGAGGGCCTGCACCAAATGGATTCGGCCGTTCCAGGCTGTGAAGGGGATTGCTTGCCCAGGCAGTCTGCCATGCCCTCAGAGCAGGCTCGATATGTGCTTGCATAGCGTCAGTCTCCTGGGAAGTCCACTGTCGTCCCATGTGCCTCTGACGGGTCTCCCAGATATAGTTGTGCAGAGCCTGAATTAAGATCATGCAACCGAAAGTGCTTGGCTTGAGATCGCTCTCTCCGAGGTCCCCTGATTGAAGGCTGGAGCCGAAGGCCGGATTGGCGGATTGCTCCTGGCGTTGACTGGCTGTCAGGAGGATAGTAAGAGCCGAAGAGAAGGAACAAGACTTCTTTGAAGACTTTCCTCCCATCTTCTTCCAGGCCTGTGGCGATTCCGCAGCCCATAGATCTTCCTCACAAGGTAGGTCAAGTCGGATCTCGGAATTGGTTAAGGCAGGTGCATGATTGTATGTGGAGACCAGCAAACTTGAGAGAGTAAAGATTGCGTAGATGGTCCGTTTTCGCTCTTCCACTATCTTCCAGTCGAGCCACTCTTTCCTCTCTTTGGGCGGTCCAAAAGACTGCAGTTCAGACAGGTCAGATTCGTTGTTTGCGGAGCCAGTCCCCAGATAATCTTGCGGCAGGTTCTCCGGCTCAATATGGCGGGTCAGCTCGGCCGCTCGTGCAAGGCTAACCAATGCGGCGCAGTGAGTACTTGCGATGTCCGCAGAGGTTTTGTCTCCGCAGGTATGTCCGTAGATGACGTTCAGTAACATCGCTTGTACCAACCACAGTGGCGTATTGAGGACAGAATTGTCGCGTTCGGACTTTGCGGAGTTGACACGGCTGAAGGCTGCTGACATATCTGCCTTTCTCCTTCCTTCGAGATAGATTTGGATCAACTTCTTGGCGGCTTCGTTAAGATCTCTCGAGACAGCGATATCGAATTCATAAAGAGCGCCGATTGCCGCCATCGAAAGGATCAGACAGCCTCCGCCGCCAGTACTGCCAGGTGAGGTCAAGTTCTGGTTCAGGTTTAGATGTCCACTGGGCGTCCGCAAATTGTTGGCATAGTCGGGACTCTGGAAATCAAGAGTAGGAATGTGGAGGAACGGAAGGTGAGGGTGAAAATAATTGATATAAGCGGAAACGTATCGCTGCAAGTCGAAGGTGCTCGGGAGTAGGTATGAGTTGTTGTTGTTGTAGCTGGTCGGACGTGGTGCGAATTCGTGGTTATATTGGGCTCCATTCGTTGTCTGAGAATATCTACGGCGTGTTGACCCATTCGGTAAGGCCATGCTGGCTAGTATAGCCTGTCGGGCCGTGTCGGCGAAAGGATCTGTTGAACTGGCAGATACGGGGTTTCGAAGGGGACTATTTGCGAAAGGTAGGTTGAAAGGATTAGGAGATTCTCCGTTGGTTACCATTGAGGATGAAAACATACTCTGAGAGTGTCCTCCCAACACTGAGGGGCCCATCGATGCCATGGGTGGAGGGCATGCAAAAGAAGGATCCGTGAACTGGTTCTGCGCCATGAGCGACTTCGGCGAGACGGTCTCTGGCGGGATACCGAGATCAGGAAACGAAGGAGAGAAGTCCATCGCGAACGGTGCTGAAGGTGCTGCGGTGTGTGAAGGGAACGGATTTTGCCAGCCGGAAGAGGACATAGACAGTTGAGTTGATCCTTCGAGCAATGCCTCACTGATTCCGCTCTGGCTGCCAGTGCTCATGGCCGATGGCGATGACTCGTCAATGACCGACTCGGTAGTGTTGCCAAGCGGCACCGTGGTGTCAAATCCGTTGATCCAGTCGAAGTTGCCATCATCATCCATCGCAGAGTCAGTAATGGAAGGAAATCCTTGCATTGCTTGGTTGAAGGGCGACGATTCTGGGTCGTTCCCGAAGCCCTGGGGAGAACCTGCAAAATGGAGCTGAGCAGGATTGATAGTGCTCCCTTGGCCTAGCAGCATCTCACCCAGACCAAAGTCCGAGGCAAAACTCCCATACACAGGGGCAGTGCGGAGCCCACCAGACATATCCATGGGGATTCCCGACGTTTCCAGCTTCAAGCCATTGACAGGTGGATATCCCGAGCTGAATCCTCGAACGTCAAAATTTGAAGCTCCAGACACCGAACTGAGGCTAGGGTGATACGCGTGCCCCGAATGTCCCATCCTGGAAGCCGGAGGGTTCACATTGTTGACCATCCCCAGAGACGAACCATCGATATGGCTGATGGTGTTAGCCCTCGGCCTCATGGTACTTGTAGTGCTGGCCGTGGAGTTCTTGCGGACACGGTTGGCCGTCGAAGCGGCACTGATACTTTCTCTCCTGGCATTTCTCGGACGAGACGAAGGTGTCGTGGTCATGTGCAGTTTCTGCTGGTGCCGTAGCAGCAGATCTCGACGTGCAAAACAACGGGCACAGTCCGGACATTCGAAGGGCTTCTCCTTTGTGTGAGAGCGTTCATGGCGTTTCAAATGTTCCAACCGCGCAAATGAGCGGCCACAGGTGTTGCAGACGTGAGGTCGAGGCTTGTCTGACTTAGGGGCAGGCCCATTCTGGGTACTCGACGGCGACTGCTTATTGATCTCTGCAAGTCCAGTCAAAGCATTGCTATTAGCCAAGAGCCCGTCGTACAGAGGTCAACATGCAAACATACCCGTCGCATCTCCAGGAACCTCACTGATGGAGGCTAGGTCCTCCGTCTTGGGACTGCGATTGCCGTCCTGGGTCACCATGGTGTCTGCGAACATCTTATCTCTTGGCGTTGCTCCGTGACTAAACACAGAGCTTTCTCGAAAAGGATACTGAGAAGTCTTCCAGGCCGAGTTATATTTCGGGAGCGAATACGGAGCGCCTTCGGATCGCTCACGCAGTGGTGCTGCAACGTAAGCGTCACCGAGAAGCTCTTCGGAGTAGACCGATCAGTCGCGATCAAATGGAAGATTCGAAGTCAATGAACAGGCCACTGATGACATCAAGTCAGCATTTCCATCCTACGATGCCTGAAGGCACCCAGATGCGGCTATCGACCTCATCCAAGGTAGGCCGATGGCGCAGGGCCGGGCTGGCGGAGTGAACCGACATGAGACGACAAACCTACCAAGTGCTCGAACAGATGAATCCGCAGGTCACTTCCTGAGATACTATGATTCCCACGGGCCGTCCAGAAAGCTACCTTGCCAGAGTTCACGGCGTTATGTGAACCGTCGCAGGCTGACGGAGGGCAAGGCTGGGTCAACCAGATCGGATCCCGAAGGGGGAATTGGATCGTAGGCTGCTTTCTTCAATGAAGACCGCGGATGAGGTGAAAGACGATTCAGATCAATAACTGTATTCACCTATTCTAGGTCCAGTGCCGGTCATCAGTTCGGCTTCTTCCGCAAGAGCTTATGCTTCGTTCCGCGAGCATTCGTCTAGTGGGCTGTCTGGTGGGAGGCGGGGAACTACTGAACGAGCGATAACGATAGGGCAAGAGAGCTCAATTGAGAACTGAGGTCCAAGAAAGTGCAAACTGTGCAGGACTGCGTTCTTTCGTAGAGGACGAAGTTGTCCAAAATGACATGTTGCAGATGAAAGGTCTGGCGGCGAGATCTCGCCTTCGTACCTACGAGTAATACTGACTCGAAACCGGACGCCTTTTCGCGGTGTTAGGAACGACTGAACTACGACGACGGCTGCTGGTTGGAGCACGAACCAACGACAGTAGAGTTACTCGAGTGGGTCCGGGGGGGTCACTAAAGGGAGCATGGACCGTGGATGAAGCCAATGGGAGGAGGGATGGGCTTGATATGGTGTACCTGCTGCCGAAAGCCAATCCGGTCTCTAGAATATAATACGCTGCCTGTTCCGCTCCACCAATCATCATTTGCCTCTGCTCAGCCACCGCTGCGGGCGCCGTCGCTGGGCTCAGGCGGTCATCCCTGGAGTTCTCGCCGGGATCGCTGGTAACGGTCGTGACCATCGTGACGACCTGTCCGTCTCCATTACGGCCCGCAAACTGTACGGGTTGGCGCTGCGGCTAATCTCGACACGATCACCGGAAATCTCATCTAGGAAGCGGGACCCAGGAATCGCACGCGGTTCTAACATCTGTTTCCACGTCCAGCTTAGAGAAAAACACCAGATATGCTCCCGCTCAGAGGCTGGTATTGTGAAATGCCACGGTCTTTTGGACAGGAAAAAAAAAAAAAAAAA